>JARFJB010002203.1:522500-667500 GCA_036346205.1 Vesta saturnalis
CGTTTTTGGTAGTGTTTCCTAATTGCATCGATGACTTCTGGCAAAAAATTCATCGTTAACCGCTCTTCGATTATCTAAAGGAATGGTTGCGACACGTGTAGTACAATCGAAGGAACAAGTGATCATTTTCAGTGCTTCATGAACGAACTTTTGTGGGGTTCATTTTGGAACACCCAAACAATAGATTGTTCTGGTTTATAGTAGAATATCCAAGTCTCAACACCTGTAACGATGTTGTAATCGCATTTTGCAAATCCTCGGTTGATTTTTTAAGTATTTCCTTACACCATTTAGCATTAGCCCGTACGGACGTACGATCACAACGAACTTCTGAAAACCAAGTGATAAATAGTGCTTTATTATCAAAAGGCAAACGAAGCGATTCGATGCATTGTTGTTAAGTTAGGGCTTACGAAAATCGTAAAAATTCATCCAACGATAACCCTCACGAGAAATTGCCATTTTTTTACAAAATTACTTTCTTCAAATGCCCACTGTCAATAAACTACTTTGTCAATTTCTAAGCCGCCACTGATTTAACAATAACAAAGTTGAAATTTTACAAATTGGTGATTACATATTTCCGAAATTACAAATAGCAATTGCGTATTGCATAATCAACGTTACTTTATTGTCCGGGCGTTAAAAGGTTACAATAGTATCGCCAGATCTCAAAACTTGTTTATCAGGTTTAACAGCTATGCTGACTAGATAAATGACGAAAATAAAACTAATAAAATGATTGTATTACGTTGCGTTGAATGTTATTGTTGGATTAATCAAACATAAGCTCGTTCAGTAAATTTGTTGTTTAATAAAGCATGGAGTAAGTTTCGGAATTGTTGGTGATATAAGCTGTTTTGTGTCAAATTAGTGAAAAGTTCAAGTTAAATTTTGGTTGCATTATTCTGTTATAGTGCATTACCTTAATCCAATTAAGAATCCAAGTTCCAAGATACATTATGATTTCAATGTCCAATAGATCTAATTTGTATTGTTTTTCATACTCTCTAGACAGAGTATAAAAACAAGACATTTAACAATTTTGTAATTACATTTTCCAATTATAAACCATACATCAACATTATTTGTTTTATCATTACTGCCGTTTCGTTGTAATAGTTGGTACAGTCTTTTACGATATTATATTTGTTCTGAATGTATAGTATCCCGATTTCGTTGTTGCAGTTGTTTTTTAAACATATCTTTGTTATTATCAAAGATAGAAGTTTGCAGTTTATACATTCACGTACTACTTTGTTGACCTAGACTTCACGACAAAATCGAAAATTTAGTATCTTCTTTTGTTTTTGACTTATATTTCTCACCGTCTGATACCTCGCGTAATACTATTATACTAATATATTTCGTCAAAGGTACTCATATAATGCGGAGTGACGAGTTCAGTGGCGTGCTGAGAATTTTTCCAGGGAGTGCGGTTTTTGAGTAATAATATAAACTTGCATTTTTTTAAATGGGAATCTTAGTTACCTCGGCAACCATCAGCTGGAGTTCTTTCTTGGCTTGTCAAAAATATAATCATAGACAATCCTGAAAAACATCCTCCATATATTTTTTTTCAACAAGACGGTGCCCCAGCCCATAATGCTTTGGCAGTGAAGAATTACTTAGAAAACCCTTCCCGAAATCGTTGGATTGCAACATTCGGTTCTGTATTATGACGGTTTTGATAAATTATGTTTTTCAGGAAACCCCAGAGGAAGAAGTCCAGTATTGACAGATCTGCAGATCGTGGCGGTCATTACAAGAATGCCCATATTTATACTTCTGAATAGCTAAGAAAGAACTGCAGCTGATGGTTGCCAAGCCAACTACGATTCCCATTACAAAAAAATGCAAGTTTATATTATTACTCAAATACCGCAAGCCCTAGAAAAATTCTAAGCACCACACTGAATTCGGCACTTTGCAATATATAAGTACCGTTGACGAAATATATCAGTATAATAGTATTAAGCGAGGCATAAGACCTTTAACAAAGTGTTGAAATGTCGACGTTTGACTACAAGTCGAAAACAAAAGAAGATACTAATTAATTTTGCGATTTTGCCATGAAATCTACGTCAGCACAGTAGTGCGTGTATGTAAAAAAAATGAAAAAACGAAATCGGGTCATACGATACACAGGGCTTATGTTCTACTGGATTTAACCTGTCACCGTGTGTAGAAATTGTAGCAGAAAATTGTGTGTGATATTCTTGGTTTTGTTGTATGATTGTATTGAAAATTTAGGTATATTCAGTTACGAAGTTTGGGAAGCACTGATTTAGTCCTGTTTTTATGGCGTATTTTACGTTATTTGAGTTTATTCGATTGTTGTAAAGTACTCGTATTTAGTTTTAGGGTTATTGCGTTTTTTCTTTTCCACACAGATGTTGAAGTTCTAAATTGCTAATATGTTTGTCGCATATTTTAAGTACGGTTTACATTAAATAAGTAAAAGCAGTAGATTTTATTATAGTTAATAGCACATAATCATAATTTTAGGTAATTGTTAATAGATAGATTAGTTTCAAGCGGAAATGATGTCATGAATTATTACTGCAGGAATCGTACGAATAAAATAAAATAAAACGACGCGATACCTAGAACTTGGGTTAGGTCAGAAAATTAAGAGTAGTAACTGTGGTTTTTATATGATGTTAAATTAGAGTTGATTTTCCAAAGTATAGCAACGACGAAAACAGATCGAGGTGCAGTTTTATTCGCGTGATGCCCTAAGTGGCAAGCTGGTGCAAATTACGTATATAGATCGTTTTTACGAAAATTATTTGAGTTTACAGCGCGAACGGTTTTAAGGAATTTTAGTTCTGAGATTGGTTATGCTTCGTGAAGTTTGAAGTGGCGAATCTTGGAACAATTTCGTGAGAAGAGCATTGACTAAGTGGCGAGCGACGAGTTGAACAGGTCGTGCGTAAGTAGGTGGAGCGGTGGCGTTAGGTTAACGTCCGTTATGTCCGTTTGTATCTAAGTAACGTGTATAGTGGTGAAGTTTAGAGTGATTGCTATCCAGTTTTGCGAAGCGTGTTTTGATGAAGAGTGCAGAACACACCTTGTTTTACTAATAATATTCCCAGGTGCACTAGAATCTCCCATAGAAAATTAATTATGAACGGCTTTGTTCAGGACTTCAGTAATTAAGTGGGTTGTCTTAACATTAGAACCGCCGAGGAGACAAATTTGTCACTATTGTAACCTCGTGTCGCTGTAAAAATGGTGTTTATGCCTGTAGGATGTGGTTCCTCGACCTTTATTCATTTAAGGCAAAGAGTCTATTCTACAAAACGTCTTTTCTTGCGCTCCTACATATTCTCTAAAAAGCCGTTTTACCTAGAACCGCCGTAGGGACAGTTTTGTCTCCTACTTTCCAGACATTCTGTATTATAAGTGTTTTGTAACTGTGGTTTCATATTAATCCTCAGGATTGTTTTCGCATTTGAGTCGAATTCACATGTTATGATTTTTTCCCCAAGCACTTGACTATTCTCAGATTCAAACTTGGTACCTTTCACTTACTAGTCTGACAGCTTTACGGATGAGCCACTGAGTAATCCAATATATAACTTTTACAAAAGGTACCAAGTTCCAATCTGAGAGTAGTTAAGTGCTTGGGAAAAAAATAATAAAATATGAATTCGACTGAAGTGCGAAAACAGTCCTTCTCAGGACTAAACCTGATGATGGAAGCAGAGTCCGCTTCCGAAACGTCGCGCACAAAAGGATGTTGTTTGGGTTAGGTGTTCGTCTGTTGACGCTAGAAAGTCACAAAACATTTGTTGTGCATGTGTTTTGTTGGTGATGGCAAGTAGGCGAGGATTGACAGAGGAAGAACTGCTTGAGGCGTTTCAAGATTTACCAGAAGACCATTCGGATGACGCGAACGTCTACATTCCAACAATAGCTGCGAACTCTGATTATAAACCCCATAATTCTTCTGATACTTCAGATTCGAATGATTCCGTTGCTGAAGATAAGCAATGAAAATATTATATTTTACATATATTTTTGTATCATAACGTTTCATGTTTACAGAGATTTCACTGAATAGTCCTACACATTGTAGGTCCGCTAATAAGAGCATGTAGCAGGGTATATATACCAAAATTAAGCTGTAGCTCTCGATAGTGTTGTAGTGCTACCAAATGTTTTTTTAGCTACACCTAAAATAGTAATGCTCACATCCTTAGTCCTTAACATCGTTCCAGACCCTCCAATGAAGTTTCCTTCTTGTTTAAAATACCCTTAAAAGTGCTGAGGTAGTGCACATTTAAAATCAGCTATTTCATCATTATGAGTTCACCCCGTATTTAGTATTAATAATATCACCTTTATTACTATGTACTCTTTAGATATCTTTAGGTCGCACACATCTTTGAAGGGCATCGGTCTAGCTCGGTGAGACAGAGGGCCGTGGGCGTGTTTCTGAATTTAAATACTAAGAGTGGTTTGTCAAATTGTCGAAAGTCATCAATAAGCGTGAGTCGCAACCGTGATAAAGTTGTGTAAAGGACAACAGTCTGTTTTTAAAACACAATCGGTTAGAATACACCTGTGCATACGAGGTAAATCAACCCCAAACAAACAAGAGTCTCACTTACCTTTACGGTATCTACCTTCAGGTGCACGTAGATGTTACTCCGGGAACTCTAGCTCTAAAACAAATCTCCATATGTTCATACATATTCAAATAATAACGAAGCGTGCGAGCAAATCAACTGCTTTCTTTAACCTACTTTTACGTTACGCTACCTCATATTTGATAATAAACTAACTAATTCATGAGGAATATGCGGCTTTTATATTAAACAATACAAAACATGCGAAAAATCAGTTACAACTTGTTACAGTCGAAAATGAAATTAGCACGGAAGGTAACAGATAATTAAAGGGCATCGTTTTAGCTCGGCGTGTTTCTGAATTTAAATACTGGTGGTTTGTCGAATTGTTAAAAGTCATCAATAAGGGTGAGTCGCAATCGTGATAAAGTTGTGTAAAGGGCGCCAGTCTGTTTTTAAAACAAAATCGGTCAGAATACACCTATGCATACGTAGGTATATCATCCCCAAACAGTCTCACTTACGCTAGCTACCTTCAGGAGATGGTGCCCTGGGAACTCTAGTTCTTAAAAAGTCTCAAAATATTCACACATCTTCAAATAATAATGAAGCGTGCGAGCAAATCAGCTGTTTGGATTCAACTGCTTTCTTTAACCTATTTTTACGTTACACTACGTTCCCGAGAGCCATTCAGTAAAGTACGCCAAACCAATACTAAATATTTCAACTAATTATAGCAAAATAAGATATCAAAAAAAAAATGTATTTACCAAAGCTTTGTCGTCAATTTTACTCAAAAAATACCAAGCATAAACATACTTCGTCGAAACAGTGTACACACCAGATAAATTAAAATTGTAATTGGAGAATAAAATGTCCACCCTTATTCAGAACTAATCTGCAGATTGTGCCCTCTAGTTTTAAAATTAATTCTTAAAATTCAAATTAATTACGAAAATCAAGTTTGTTGGAAATTTAGTACAAATCAAATTTATGTTACATACAGTTAACTTCTAGAAACATTAATTGCGCAAATGAAAGCAGTTCATTAAAATAAACCAGGTAATATTTGTAAGTAGAAACCCTTAAAATCAAATATATAGCTATGCTCATTCGCCTAACCTTGCATAATTCCATAGAACAGTGTTAAATATAAAACAAAACAAGCTCAATAACTATACAACGGTAGGTTTACCTTTGAAAATGCTCTCTGAATTATCTTTTCCCGTGAACAGCGAAAATTGTTCTGGATGTGACGGCCTTCTCGGTAGAAACTCTCCATTAATCGGTAACAATAACGGCATCTCCAAATGACAAATTCACAGACGTTACATTTCTAATTAATTGACCAACAAACCCGCAATAAACAACTGGGCAACTACGATAAAGTTTAATGTATACATATAAGTTCTATATATATATATATATATATATATATATATATATATATATATATATATTGGATTACTCAGTGGCTGAGAGGTAAGGAGTCAGACTTGTAAGTGAAAGGTACCAAGTTCAAATCTGAGAGTAGTCGTGTGCTTGGGAAAAAATCAAACATATGAATTCGGTTCAAGTGCGAAAACAGTCCTTCTCAGGTCTAAGCCTGATGACGGAAGCAGAGTCCGCTTCCGAAACGTAGCGCTCAAAAATAAAAAAAACCATAGAAATAGGCCGATAAACTCAATTAACCAACGAAGTTATCCAATTTATCTACACGGCCTGATAATATTAACTATTGTAACTGGTATACTATTTACATGCAGCATTATGATACTGTACAGTTATTTACACTTAATCTTCTTATTAAAAATATATTATTTACAAAAGTTACTATGTGCAGAGAGACTTGATCTATTAAAGGCTGGTAGCTGAAGCACGGAAGTAGAGATCGGCATACACAATACTTCACAAAAAATAAATTAAATCCTCAACAGCGATCTAAGCTCTGTCAATCAGAAAGTACTTGATGAAAACACTATCCGAATTTCGGAAATGATAAGATGGCCTTGTTGACCACGATAAAACCATATAAAGTTCCCCGGCCTGGTGAACCTCCAAGAAAAACCGCACAAAGGCGAAAGGGACGTGCTGCCCCCGATATGTTCTTAAGTTCCGGGTACGTCGTCGCCAAATTCTGTGCCACTACCTTGTAAGACCCATAATTTTGAGCAGGTTTCTCATATATTTAAGACAAACTTCTGGAATTATGATAATAATATAACAAAAATTATATTCTGGTAAAACAAATTAAGTATTCAAATTTAACAAAATGATGGAAAATAAAACAAAATAATTTCTAATACAGCGTCTGGTATTTGGGCAGCCCACCGCACATCAGAGTAATGCTGGTGTCGTTGGAATGTCGGCGATAAACAGGTGTCGCCGATGTATCTGTGGTCGGTTTGGAAATTTCCTGTAAATCAAACGCGTTATAATGCAGTGTTCAAAATATTAAAATAATTGTAGTTTTGTTTCTTTGTAAACAAATAGAATGTGTTCAGGTGAAAATAATACAAGGGTGTGTGTACAACTCAAAAGGAGGATTACTGTGATTTAGACAGGTAAGTTGATTCTGGTTTTATATTTTACATTTAAGACAATGTTTGTTGAATTCGAGGTTAGGGCGTATTTCAAATTTCTATCAGGGACTGGCTCTTTATTACTTATATTTTCTTAAGTAACGTTTTGAAATACGGAACAGGTTAAAGAAAAGCAGGCCCTACACACGATTTGATAATTACACGATTAGTGTTAATACAAATTCGTGTTAGGCAACGGTTGTAGGTGATTTGTTTAATTTTTAGGGTTTGTACACACGGACTAAGGGAAAGACTAATTCCAATTAACTATAAATACTATATACAATTTAATAGGTACAAGGGGTTATTCAATGTTATGGAATTCGCAATTTAAGGTTTGTAATGGTTCATATGATGCAGGAATATTTTCGACAATGTGTTGTTGAAAATTTGATAAGAGTTCATTCACTACTAAAAGGTAACGTGACCTTCGTTTTATTTGTATAAAGAGGAGGATTCTTTACACTTTAATTGAATGTGAGTACTTAGTTGCGAAATGGGATTTTATTTTCTAAGAATAATTATCTTAAAGTTTTTAATTGTTAAAGCAAAAATAAATTGCTTTAATCTATTTAATGTAATGGATTTCCTATTGTAAAATAGAAATTCTTTTACTTTGAAGTAAAACGTAAAATTTACTTTCTTGTTGTATAAATTTAATGTTTTACACAATTCAGGTTTTGTTTTCGGTAATAATTTGGATTTGATGTTCAGGTGTATTTTCGTGATATACAGGGGGGAGTAAATTATTAGTGTTGATAGCCAAGCAGGGAGCTCGAGCTAAATCAACAAATTCTAGAGATTCTATTTATTCAAAGTTGTAACGGATACTTTGAATATATAGAACTATATACAGGAGGTTCAGGATATATTGGGTGTTCGTTTATAATTTCGTTAATAGCCAAGCCTGTGGGATCAATAGTCTAAATTAACGAATCTTAGCGATTCTATTTATTCAAAGCTGTAACGAACACCTTGAATATATAGAACTATATACAGGGGTTCAGGATATATTGGTGTTAGCTTATAATCTCGTTAATAGCCAAGCCAATGGGCTCAATAGTCTAAATTAACGAATCTTAGGGATTCTATTTATTCAAAGCTGTAACGGATACTTTGAATATATAGAACTATATATAGGGGTTCAGGATGGGATTTGTAAATTGCCGGTTTTTGAGGTTATAGCGCGTGAGTGGGCAACCAGACGTTGCTTAGAGCCCCATTAGCTAGAAGAAGCCCTATAATAATCCAGGTGACCGCCGGTGTTAACCAATCAATCTACGTAAGATCATTATAATACGCAAAACCTCGTTGACGTCAATTACTTTCTTAACGATGGTTTGTAAATAGGAATTTCTGGGTATTACAACTATTTTCGTAAAAATTGGTTATAATTCGGAGTATTTGAATTCTATTTAATTCAATTGAAATTGCTTTAAGAGCGGTCAGGCGGTTATGTTCTCGAATAGAGAAAATCAGGTGTAATAATAAATTATTACAAACGGACAGGCAGGAGAGAATATTTGCAGAGAAGTGTTCTACAATTTGAATTTCAGGTGTAATAATAAATTATTGCAAACGGGCAGACAGGAGAGTGTATTTGCAGAGAAGCGTTCTACAAATAGAAGTAATTTAAAAGTGCCAAAATTTCGTTTATAAACCTTGCGAATGACTGGGGTTTTAGGTAGGAAATGTCGCAACGTTTCTGCACATCGTGAAAGTGGGGTACCGGTGCGCACGCAAAAGTGCTGATTATTTACATTTATTTAGAACTGGAATAAAATGAATTATTATTTAAACATTATCTTAATAATTTGTATTAAAATAACAATTTATTTGTCTTACCCAATTCAAGACAACCTTACGCCCACAACTGCGTTCAACTAAAGCAAAATCAAGAATGAAGACACACATTCAAAAATCCGTCAGCTTCGTCATCTTGAATTTTAATATCGACAACCAATTATATTGCTCATTACATCCAATTATCAACCGCGCTAAAAACGAAAACACCTCGGTAGAAAAAACTGCAAATTACGTCATAATTTCTTTTAACCCCGCGCTTTCACACTAAAACTGCAATGACAGCTCTTCAAGTAATTAACGGCTTATACCACTTTACGGTACACATCTATTTAACATTACTTAGGTAATATTGTAGTTCAGATAAATATTGCCTTCTCCTATAATGATAATTCTTAACTAAACACGAATCGGTATGCTCTATAACGAAAGGTTCCTGGCACCAATTTTCAAATACGTCTCAATGGATGTTAACAAAAATTTAATAAAAAAACAACTTAGAATTTTATATCTTGCTTTTCTCCAAACTCCTTTGTAATAACAAATTGCGTTTCTAATTTTAAATAATTGAGAAAATTTATACGATCTTTACGACTTCGGGTAAATTAATTCTTACAGAGAAATTCATTTTAAATTCAATACGACACATTCTAATCCAAAATACAATACTATCACGTGGCTAATTTTGTCGAAGATTTGCGAAATTATAAATTATTTGTTAACATTGTACATCTGAAACGTAGTGTAATTTCAAGCAATTGAAACTAATAACGTGTAATAGTTTGGCAAGTTTTTAGATTGTAACGTTTTATTTTGTCTTTTACATATTTGAAAAGTAGAAATCGCATGTAGAATCTTTCTTTCTAAAAACAAAAATAAAGTTATGGTTGTGTAGTAAATTAAGATGAAAGCTTAAGAATTAAAATGTAATTTACAGATTAGTATCGATAGCTAATGAAACCCTTTTTACTAATTTGTTTGAGTGCTAATTAGTTTTATATAAATAAATGTTCGCGTCATTTTAAATTTGGTGAATTTTGTGAAATGAATTTGAGATTGTATCATAGAAAATTATATTAAGGACAAACCTTATTACAGTGTACGGTACATATTTTGTAAAATTAATTTTAGCCGTCAATCTGTCGCCGTTTCTTTTCGATAAGGTTTTGGTTTTAAACAAAGAGTTTGGATTTTATATACAGTGTGTCCACGGATTGAGTGCACGTGGGGTATAAATGACAAAAAATTGTCGAGTTGAAATTTGAGCTTCCGAGAATTAGCCTTGCTTGGTCTTAAACTAAGAAGTTAAAAAAATTAGTTCAATAAATTAATATACAGGGTGTTTTTATGATGGATTTGCAAAAATTGTCAAGACTAAAATTCCTCTGTTTTTAAGAATATCAAAAAAAAAAAATTACTTAGAAGAGTTGTTCAGAACTAAAAATTATAACAGATTATCAATTTTTTTTATAACCACCAAGTACAAATTTCTAAAAACCTAACTAATTTAGTAATCATAAATGAAAATGTTTCAATTCAATTAAATCGTTATTTAACTGAGACCCGTAGACTTTCTGGTTTATATAAATAAAAGTCCATTAAAGTTAAATCAGGACTTCTAGGAGGTCAATGATTGGGTTATTTTGCCCAATCCGCCGCCCAGGAAATTTAGCATCTAGCCGTTCTCACGCAATTCGCGTTGAATGCGCTGGGTGTCCGTCTTGCTGGAAATAAACTATAACGATTCATTCGTTATAAAAAATATATAAACACAATTATAACAATTCTAAATATTTCTGTAATATTTCAGATTCTCCTATATATAACCTTCAGTAATAGAGAAACTTACTTACACGATGTAACCCCTTCTTGCCAGCTAACTCCAGGGTCGTGAATCTTCTACTCAGACCGAACGTCTGGGTGAAATATCACCAGAAACAAAATTTAGCAAAAAAAAAGAAATATAAAAAAACTCCTTGTATTTAATTTCACACAGATATACTTGGACTGTAAAATACTTTACTTAAACTTAAATCTATATAACGAAAATATTTTCTTTTATAGAGCAAAAACGTGAGAACAAAAAAATTTCGTCAAAGGAAATCTACAATTAAATCATACGATCCATTAAGGTTATAAAACAATATATATTCCACACAAAAAAATTTATACTTAAGCGCTGGAGCGTTATATTCGTCATCCTTTTGCCTCAAACTAAATCTTGTATTCAAATACCATTCATCACACAACAGTTTAATTTTTATCCAAAACACATGCCGACTATAACCATTGATGTTTCTGGAGATTATGATACGACCTTCGATATTTGATTTTTGCTTTTCACAACCTTATCTGCCATATGTTTGTTTTAATTTACACGAATTTTCCATATATACTAGGACCCTAAATAATTGTTATTTAATAACTAATAATATTTAGTATTTACTACATACCTCGTTTAATTTTGAAACCGAATAAATAGATTCTTGAGTTTTATTATTATTTTAGAAATTCTTAATATGATAATAAAACTTGTTTTATTATTACTGCCGTAAGCAGATGGGCAAATCCGAACGGAAAAAATATTCACGTGTATTTTTTATATTTACTACTCCAGATGTTTTTCTTTATATCCCCAACGAACACAAAATTTAATTACTTTGGGAAACTTCCACTAACGTATACTTTCAAGTTTCAATTATAAAAATTTATCTGGAGTACCCAAATGCTTAAGAGCGACTCACCTCTCAAAAATTTTCAATTTGCTGTACCACGAAAATGAATCGAACGCACGCGCAGAAAATCTAACATAAAAGGTCGCTTCTAATGATCATAGAATTGTGTAACTTAGGCAATCATAGAATGGTATTGAATAGCTATTACCTAAGGTTATATTTTTCCAACAATTATTTATTTCATATTTTATAAAATTTAAACACGTAACAAAACGCCTGCCTATCGTTCATAGACATATTATGCAAATGATCTAAGAGAAGAGTATCCAACATTTCCAAGTACTGGTTCATATTTCGCTCAAAAAAGTAAGGGCCGATAATACCATCGTAAGAGATACCACACCAAACATTTACTTTTTTATAATATTGTCTTCTGCAGGGAACTCTGAACTCTGGATTCTCCGAGGACAAATACCGTAAATATTGAGAACTTACAACTCCGTTAGTAGAAAAAGTACGCTCGTCCGAAAAAATAATACTTTTAATAAAATGATGATTTTGAAAATATTGACCACAAGCAAAAATCTAACTGTTTTGGCTCGTCATTTTCTTCTGTGTGTCTGAATTTAGCTTTGAATGGTTTTACTTTATTAAAGTTGTCAATAATTTGCAAGTACATTATGTAATTAGAAATTATTCTTAATTTTATTAAATACATAAACAAAAAATTTACCTCGAGTAGGATTTGAACCTACGACCTGTACTTTGCTGGAGTACCGCGTTAACCAACTGCGCTATAGAAGTACAAGTCCCAATCGATGTAAATTTTGTTTTTATGTATGTAGGACTCATGTAAATTCTAAACATAATGAGATTACAATCAAATTACTTATATTAATGGAATGTGAGCCTGCAATATCGCAAGGATTCACACATACCAAAGCAACTTGACTAACATTAAATTATTATAAGTTTTTGTTATGAACGAATAAGTTCATGTTTACATATTCAGTTTTGAACTTATTTGTTCATGACACAAACTTATAATAATATAATAACCCTGTACATTAATTAATTGAACTAATTTTTTAAACTTATTAGTTTAAGACCAAGCAAGGCTGATTCCCGGAAGCTCAAATTTCAATTTGACAATTTTTTGTCATTTACACCCCACGTGCACTCAATCCGTGGACACACTCTATACACGATAATTTAAGGTTGAATTTCGTCGAGATCTTCTTTGGCGCGTGTATTGGGCTACATTGATAAGACTCGCGCGTTGAGTAATCTTTTTGGGTGACGTAATTGTTTTCGAGATCTAAGCGTTTAGGGAGTCAATCAAGTTAACAATATAGTCCTAGATTCACGTCTTCTGTTGGGAGGCGATCGCGATGTACGCAGAAGGGGTTGATAAGTTAGTTATAACATACCGAGGGGATAATATTAGTTTCACCACATCCTCTGGTTACTTGATCGTTTCGTGTGTCAATAATGACAAGTTTTGGGCCTACAAGTAGCTTTAGTGTTTGGTTTATAGTGCTGAGCTTCATTCTGCGGTATATAAATCGCTTTACTTCGTAATGTGTTATTCAGGACATGTAAGGGTGTTCCAGTTTTTGTAGCAGGACTTTAACAGTCGATAGATCTTTCAAAATTAAGACAAAAGGTTCGTATAAACATAGGTTGTCAAACGCTTAGTTTTGGAGATACAGGGTTTCATAGTTTTCATTTTTTTCAGTTCTTTTAATTTATCTTCAAAACTATTTAAAATAATAAATCCAAATTTAGTACACATTATATACTTCTTAAACTCAATATTAAGAGTAGTTTAACGTTTATCAATATCTACAGGGTAGTATATTTTCTGGGGTGGTATACCCTTTATCCCCGAACTTTTCATGCGACGCCTCTAACTCTTAAAAACAAAAAATTTAGATTGCCCATTTGATTTAGGAACTTTTTGTCTTCTGCTTTTTTCGAAAATGCATAGTTTTTGAGATAAATTAGCTGTAATCCATGAACAGATTCCAAATGGTTAGTAAAGAATGTCTGATGCTCCCGCAAAATATAGTGTGCCATGAAAAGAACAATAAAAAAAGAATCAAATTATGCCAATTCTCACTTTTTTGTCTTTTAATAAAAATAGTACTCCACTGATTTTTCCTAACTTTTCAGTTGAATTAAATGAAGGAAAATAAAAGTAAAATAACAAAATAATTATTAAAAAATACGTATTTATTGTAAAAATTGGAAAGAATTTCTATTTAAGATTTTAACCAGAACGAAGCGAACGAAATAAATAAATTAAACAAATAAACTGTTCAAAATGTGAACCATTTTGTTGAATACATAATCACACCGACGTGGAATATTAACTAAAATTGTCTTATTTCATTACACGCATCCCTAATCCTATTAATGAGTTCATCTCTTGTTGTCACAGGAGTTGTATACACCCTTTCTTTTAAATAGCCCAACACAAAGAAATCTAAGGATTTAGGTCTGAAGACCTTGGCGGGCAGGGAACTGGGCCTGCACGACCGATCCATCTTTCTGGATAATGGTTGTCCAGCCAGTTTCTAAAGATTCAGCTATAATGAGCTGAGCAACCATCAAGCTAGAACCAAGCCGTTCTTCGTAAATTTAAGGAATATGTTCTGATATATTCCCATGTTCATTCTCTAAGGATTCCAAGAAAGCCGCAGCATTCATCCGAGGTGGTAAAAGTAGGGCCCAAAAAGATGATTATTGTAAATACCTATCCAGACGTTCACACTAAATTCTTGTTGGAAATGATAGTTGTGAAAATTTACCATAAAACATTATTTAAAAACCTGGATTGTTATTATTTTCACAAGAATCCATCGACAATATGCAACTCTACGTTCTGTATCCCTGGTTGTAGTCCTTGAACAGGTTGTAGATGGTAAGTACACAAAATTTGCAATAATTCTTAGTAAAGGCTGATATAAGGAGACTAGCTAGTATATTCGCCGAATTAGTAAATTTCAGGTTTTAATTTAACGTGTGCAAAAGAATTTATGGTAACCTTTGTGTAAATATTCCGACGTTAAAGTTTTCATTATACATCTTTAGGCTAACGAACTGGTGTTTTTTTGTAGATGTGAACCCGTTTGTTATATAACACCTATTTGTGAACATTTTTAGTGCTTGCCTATTTTAATGAAAAATCATTAAATTAACGTCAATAAGTTTTTGTGTTTATTTGTTGAAGCAAAGTAATTACGTTCGATAGAGTTGCGAGGGATTATTTATTTTTAAGGTAATATTTAAGGATTGTATTGTTTTTTTGAAGCATTTGAGCCGATTTTATAACGGTGTTGATTGATATAATACTATCTGGTTGGAAATTGAAGTAAAGCAATTGTTTTAGTTATTTTTTTTAAATATAATTTCAAATGGTTGTAAATTGAATTAAAGTGTTCTTTTATGGTTTCCAGTTTTTTTTTGAGTATAATTTTATTGAAAATGGGATTTATTAAGTAGAGTACCGTAACGCAAATGTAAATTAAATCGGTCGATGACCGGTCAGCTGTTTGTTTAGCATATGATAGTTTTGCGAATATTCACAATTCTCTTTGAAGTTATTTCCATAGGAATTAACAAACCGATTGCAGCCATTACGGATTTACCTGATGTTGTCGAACGGGTAAGTGATCTTGATTATTTGTTATGGCGCGGTAGTAAGAGTTAGAGATTCCAATCCTGATATCGACCTTATATAAATTCTAGGGCATTATACATTTTCCATTACGCTTAATTTTGTTGTAGTGACGTATTTTTGTGTTTTAAATTGAAGAATTAATTATCGTGTTTTCATTTATTTTTGGTTATTTGAGATCATAATTTTTAAAACCAAAATTTAGAAAACGAGAAGAAAAAATGTATCTTAAATTTTCACACCCCGTGACAAACTTTATCTTTGGAAGTTAATAGTACGAATGACTCATTGTTGTTTATCCTGCAGATTCTACATCCTGTTGTCATTTGCAGGGGTATTTTGTTTCACTTAATAGGTTTTCAACGTCAATAAATCCTCATATCCATTGGATTATTGAGTTTTAGAATATTGACTTCCACCGAAAATACTATTAACCCAAGCTAATGAACCCTCCCTTACGACGACCCTGAAAAGGTCAAAGAGCTTTGGTTCTATATTTGAATTTCAAGGAAACGGTTACCATTCGGTTTTCTAGGTCAATGAACTTTGGGATATCATTTTAAAGAGTTTAATGAACTGTTTAGGTTTCCAGGAATTGATCAACTTCCGGTTTGCTAGGTCAGTGACTCTGAAGAGGTCAATACAGTTTGTCCCAAGTCAATGAACGGGAAGGGTCAATGAACTTGTTTTTAAATTTCTAGATATCCACCAACTTCCAGGTTCAGGAGGCCAATGAAGTTTGGGGTCCATTTTCAAGTCAGCGAACCTGAAGGAGTCAATGAACTTTGGTTCTATTTTGAGATTTCTAAGAATCGTAATATAACACCCCCTAGAGGCCAGTGAACTTAGAATCAATGACTGTGAATAGGTTACACCGCATGATGTTGTTTGTCGATATGACCTTGACACATTCTTTCTCTCTCACACTTATTTTGATTTCCTATCGATCTGTCTATCTCTCTCTTACACATGTAAGCTCCATATGTGGGTCAGGTAGCTATACTTCACTCTACTACACTACACTACTACTACACTTTAACGATAGCTTTTGACGTTTAGGGGAAGCTTAACAATTCAGTTATTAGGTGTAAAAAATAAAATAGAATTTATACACACAGTAAAGGGAAATTAACATCTTGTGAAAGGTAATTCATTAGATGTTACAGTGTCCCTTTATTATCTTGTATAATAAATTACTATAAGTAACATAATTTAAATGAAGGCAGTTATTTGCAATAAAATAATCAAATTGCTGCTATAATTATGTACAAGAGCTAATTTTGTTTATTATGACTGAAATGAAAGTCAGTCTTCTGTGAAAGACTCTCGAAAAGGAAAGCGTAGGTACAAACAATACTCTACCGAGAGTGCTATCTGGATAGCATTTCTAACGTAAGCCCCAGTAATTTTGAGGTGTAATATTCTGCTAAGTACATTCAGTGAAGGTCTTACAATAGATAAATGCTGAACATAGCCTAAATGTTACAATGAAAACAACTAATGTACCTTACGCATTTCCATTTAGAAGTTGTAGATAAAACATAGACAAATTTTAGTGACTTGTAAAATTAACATTCATAATTCCCATGATATCAAATTTGGAGAAGGTAGATAGTGGAAATTTGTTATTCAAGCTTGAAAGCGCTGTTCATTCTACATTGACAATTCACTCTTGATGTGCTTAACTTTATCTAACACGATTTAACACGCATTTTAAACATTGAATAATTCTACAATTTTCCAACTTGTTTGAATTGATATAATTAAACTTGTTGAATAGTTTTGTAATTTCATAGCAGAATATTAATGCTTTATAATTGATTTTCATGGACAGCCAAATTTAATGCTTGTCAATCCGAGAATTGATCTAAACTAAAGCTTTTGTTCTCATACATATTCCGTATCGAAAGTTAATGTAGGTAATTTTCCTAAAATGGTAATTCATGAATATTATGGGTAAGACTTGGTCTTTAGACAACGTACAATCACTTTATTCGGGAATAACCATTTATACTAAAAATGCCTGCAGGCCAAGCAATTATTCTGTCTCAAATATTTGAAGAAGGTATGAAACAAAATTTGTTTAGTTAAAATCGGAAATAAATGAAATAAAAACAAAGCGATTTCATTTCCCAAGAACACGTTGGTATACAGTGAATTTAAAACATTTGCTCCCAAACTAAGTTTTTTGCATTTATTACAGTTAGGTATTTTGTCAGTATTCAAAACATAATTAATTTCGGTCTTCTTGGGGGACACATAATTTTTTTGACACCACGTTTTCGTAAAACTGCAACAAGGAAAATCTAATGAGCAAAGCATAGGAAGCAGTACCATTTTCATTTAGCATTACTTAACTAATTTCGCTAAGTCTGTTAATTTAAGTAGTCAAATGATACCTATGATGAGATTGACAAGATGTATAATTGTATGTATCTACTTTTTGTGTGCTTTCTATGCGAAACTGAAAAGTGTGAAGCTGTCTCATATACGAAGAGGACCCTACTGATATAGGCAAAGGATTGAGAAACGAAAACAATTAGAAGGTTTTTCACTCAACACCGAAACCACCACAGCAAGAGAGTCTCACAATACAGGGTCCGCCTTTGGGAGCTGATCCTATGAGTATCTGCTAAACCAAACTTACTATAATTTTGAAAATTTGGTGATAGGGTAATAATGTTAGGGCTAACTCATCTAAAATATTTTCACGTTCGTACCACTTCTGGTTATACCGGAAGTCGGTACTTAGTCGCTTATTTTAAATGGAACACCTCGTATATTAATACATTTTGGATTCTATGTCGAATTTTAAGGTAAGTTTGTTAAAGAAACTAGATACGAAATTTCAGTCGTTTAAAAAACATTTTTCTAAACAAAATTGACAGATGCGATCTTAGTTATAACTCGTTAATTGTTCTGTTTCTGTCAAACAATTTGAATAAAACTTTGAGGTGTTGTAGGCAAAGGTTTATTGCAACAGTCTGCAAAATTGATAATTTTGTGATTCAAAAGTCATTTTGCCAAATAGAAATTTTCTAAGTCATTTTTTCAAACTCGATATACAACATAAGTGTAAAATTAATACTTTATGAGTAAATCGAAAAAACTACTTTTACTGCGGAGGTAATACATACTGATCAGCGCATCATTACACGATAAAGATGCTTATTTATTTTGTTTTTCTTTTGTAGTCAATAATTTAATAAAATTGTTGACAGTTTGTGTTTTTCTTGATGAAATGGCTCGACTTGAATATTCTAATACAGATTATTTGAATTTAATTTTAATTCACGGAAAATGTCATAGAGTTGTAAAACGAACAGTAAGAACATTTATCGAACGCTACCCTGAGCGCCCCGACCATCAGCAGATACAATAAGACGTGGGTTTAAAATTTGGAACAGTTTGGCACATTTAAACACTCAAAAAACTGCTATTGATAACGAACAGAATGAAATTATAACTTTAGGATATTTCCGTGCCTATCCTTGAATTTCCATAAACGACGCGAAAACAGATATTGGCTTAACACCAACAACTATCAGAAGAATTCTTAAGAAACATAAGTTTAGACCATACTGTTCACAATTAGTTCAACATTTGAAAGAAGCGGATTTCTTGAAACGTATCGAATTTTGTGAAACAATTTTGCTCAAATACAAGAAATTCCTAATTTTTGACTAATATCATATGGACGGACGAATCTAAATTTACGAAAAATAGCATATTTAATCGCCGAAACTCGCATTACTGGAATAACGAAAATAGCAGTCCAATTCGCGAATGTCATTTTAAGGAAATTTGGAATTTTAACGTATTTTGTGCTATTCGGAATAACGAAATCTTTGACGTGTATTTTACAACGAAAATTTGAGAGGTTTAAAATAGTTTATTGTTGCGATTTATGATTACAAATTTAGTTTCTAGGAGAAAATTATCTTGAGATATTAAACACTCGAATTCAACCCCGATTAAATCTAGAAAGGGAAAATTTATTGTATCAACAAGACGGTGCGCCCCTCACAATACCAACGCTGTTTCCATGAAACTTTATGAAATTGTTGAAGATCGTTGGTTTGCCAATAATGGTCCCTTTCCATGGCCACCTAGGTCACCTGATCTTACGCCAATGGATTTTATCTTTGGGGTCGAATTAAAAATATTGTTTATGCTACACCACTAACGACTGAAGAAGATTGCACTACAAGAGTGCAAAATGCCTTCAATTCTTTTTCTCCACAAGAAATTCAAAGGGCTACAAATGAAGCCGTTATAAGACGGGTTCAACAACGTCTTGCGTCTAACGGGCAACATTTTGAACATTTATTGTAAATTAATTTACATTTGATCACGAGCAAGAAATACTAAATAAGCGACTTTATCGTGTAAGAATGCACTGATAAGTATGTAGTTACTACCTCCGCAGTAAAAAGTAGTTTTTTTCGATTTACTCATAAAGTATTAAATTTTTACACTTATGTTGTATATCGAATTTGAAAAAATGACTTAGAAAATTTCTATTTGGCAAAATGTCTTTTGAATCACAAAATTATCAATTTTTATAATTTTTTGCAGTAACTTTTTCAAATATTTTTCTTTATTTCAATTCTCAATTATTTGGTTTCCATGGTGACCACGAACAAGGAATACTAGATTTAAGTATGTAGCTCATTTTTATCACAAATTTTAAAATTGGGACTTTTTTGATAATAAGTATGAAACTGTTACGTTTAGGCAAATAAAGTTTTAAATAAACTTACTTAATTTTTGACGTTAAATCGATTTGAGTAATAAAAATAGGGTTTCCATTTGATTTTTTGAGTAACTTGCATTTTTGATAGTCAAGTTTAGACATTCATAATTTTATTTTTATGAAGAATACAAATGTCATTTTTGCAGACTGTTGCAATAAACCTTTGCCTACAACACCTCAAAGTTTTATTCAAATTGTTTGACAGGAACAGAACAATTAACGAGTTATTACTAAGACCGCATCTGTCAATTTTTTAGAAAAATGTTTTTTAAAACGATTGAAATTTCGTCTCTAGTTTATTTAACAAACTTACCTTAAAATTCAACATAGAATCCAAAATGTATTAATATACGGGTGTTATATTTAAAATAATTCCATTGAAAATGTTTTAGATGGGTTAGCCCTGTCACCAAATTTTCAAAATTATAGTAAGTTTGGTTTAGCAGATACTCATAGGATCAGCTCCCAAAGGCGGACCCTGTATAATTCGTTCTTGTTTTGACCATTTTGTACCAAACACATGGGGTGCTGTCAAACGCATGGCGGGCTTGTTTAGTTTTGTGGCGATGGACTGCTTCACGAGATCGCAACGCGCAATCGTTTTATAAAATCACCATTCTCATTCAATTATTCATCTTTACAGGACACCAATTAATTTTACGAAGGTGAGTAATGCGCCAAGTGTGAATTGGATGGCAAGTTTGGAAAGATTGGAAACATAATTCCGAATAAATTAACAAGAACAAATGTTGACAACCAGTCTGCTGTGAAAGATAAACGATAGTCACATTGATTGAGCTCAACTGCTCCAACGTAGATATAGAGGGCCGGTTCTGGACCACGTTTGTCAGAAAATTTTAATTTCAAAGTTTGTGTTTGGCGAGGAAATTTCAAGGTCACGCCTCCTTTTTGTTTATTGACTTGCAGGGATATCATATTACAATTCTTAGAAATCTAAAAATAAAATCAATTCATGGAAACAAGAAGAATGACAGGTTGTTGTCTGTGCCAAAAAGTAGGTCAAGGTTAAATGGTTCTTATATTGGCTAAATTGAGTCAAAGTCAAATAGTTGTGTAAAAGTAGGTCAAGATGAGTATTTGACAGGTTGAAACTTGTTCAGTTAGATAAATACTCAAGGTTAACTATACATTTTTCTTACATAAGCCGCAGTGTGGTGTGTTGAAATTGGGCAGTCAGTTAGCAACTTGTAATCATTAAACACGGAATTAGTACATTCAATGTTCATAGTGTTGAAAAACTATTCAATTTAAAGGATATAATAACTACTAATTTTTTTAATCCTAGAATCGAGCGTCTTTCTATGAAAAATTTATACAAGTTGCTACTACCGTTGTTTTCGTGAGAAAGAATTATATGGTAGTAATGATGATGACATTCATAAAGACATTGAAAATGTCATAAATGCAAAGTATAATATTAATTCACATAACACTGTATCCTTAATGGAGATTGCGTATTCTCCTCCTGCTTATCCAATTTATAGCATTTAATAAATAAATAAATATTATCTTAATAATGAAATATTAATAGCTATAGTTCGTTTTCTTTTTGTCTCGATTTAAGCATAAACCCCCTGCTGTATACATTCAGGTAAGTAATGTTAGCTAACTTTTTTAGCAATTTTTTGGTTTCAAACCTTCCTGCGCATATGATAATAATAATTTGGCGCCTAAACTATTATCAGTTATTAGGAAACTACTATCAGTTCTTAGAAAACGACCACCTGTTTCTGAGAAACGTATTCCTATTTTTTGCCCTGATTTGATCTGTTTTACTTTTTGGGAAACTGGTACTAGTCTTTATAGACTGATACCAGTTTTAAGGAAATAAGTACATATTCTTTAGGAATCAGCTACATCACCTAAAAGCTAAATATATAGATCATGGCGGTGAAGGTGTTTCATCAATATTGCATTAGTAAAAGTTGTACCCTTTGTGTTTCATCAATATTGCATTAGTAAAAGTTGTACCCTTTGTATTGACTAAATCAATCAAGCGACAGAGAGCTCATAAACATTTTAATGTTTTTTAACGATGATGAAGCTTATCATCATTTTCCGTGGGTTAAAAACACGTTGACTTTATTTTCAAAACAGCTATCAAAATAATTTGAGGGCCCAATTATGTGTTTGAATGATTGAGTTGAACGTAGAAGTATTTTTCTTTATAAATTTCTTGTTTTATTTACAAGATGAACTGTTACTTAAAAAACTGATAAATTAAATTTTCAAGATTTGAACTGTTTACACACAAACTTATGAGAATTATATTTATTATTATTATTATTGTTAACTACTCCTTTATACTAATACTTTATTTTATTTGAAGGGTTGAATTTACTAACAATATATCTAAGAGTTTTCAAATTATTTTCTTAATGTAGTTATGACTTCACGTTTTATCATCTTTGAATTATTGAAGGGTTGAAGGATCCCAGAAATATTTTACCACAAATAATAGAAGTAAAAGAGAAATTAAAAAGGAATAAACATTTTTATTCCAACATTTAGTTTCATATATACATACAGAGGAATGCCCTCAAAAAACTGTTTAGTAGCACTAAAAAATATATAATTAAATAGACTGCTTTGTTGCACATTTTCCAAAAAATTATTACCCTCAGTCAATTCCATTGTTAGTTGCCTTTTTCTAAACCCGATATCTTACTGTTTATGTATTCCTTTAGAATGTTTTGCAACCACTTTTTTTTCTAGATCTGTTGAATGGTTTCGTGCAAGGAACCCTGGGACTCATGTCCCCTTTTTCTAATCAGATCCAATTTTTTGCCCCCATATTGAAGTAGAGGTGCTGCTGTTGTTGTAGATCATGATGATGCTACCACAGTTGTTGCAGGTGAAATGCTAGAAAAATAATAATTGAGTAAATTAGTAATGTATCTGGCCATAAGTGAATTATTATGAAAAATCGTAAATTATGTAAATTCAAAGAATTTAGTTGAAGAAAATGCCGTAAATTCTTTTTAACTCAACCGATTTTTATAAACCTCTAGGGTGCTTCTAATAAACTATTAATGTAGTCGGTTAATTTTTTTTTGTCGGCGTTTTGTAACAAAGCCGTACATTTTTGCAATTTTCTTGAAAATTTTAAATGTAAGGGTATAATTGTTTGTAACTCATGAAAAAGAGCGTGAAAAAATATAGAACGCCACGTCCAAATACAGACAAGATTTGAAAGTTCTATTACTAGAGCATAGTTCCTGTATGAAAAGAAAATGTTTATGTTGTTCAAAAGGAACAACGACAGAAGATTTTAATTGCCGTTTATGTGGAAGATCTTTGAATAATTTTAAACAATAATGATTATGTGCAATTTTTACCAATTCCTAACCTCTAACGAGATATGGGCGGTTGAAGAAAAATGTAAAAGTAAGTCAAGATAATACTCCTAACAGCAGCTTAAGTCTTAAAATTATCATGAAACAAAACTTTTAATAACAATTTTCATTAACAAATTAACAAGAACACAACATAGCAAAAAATGCACATAAAATAACGAGGTGACAGTTGTCAAAATGCATCCGTATCACCTTCAATCCGTTCAGCACCTTCTTCCCGGCGATTTGGCTCCAAGAGTTTGGTTTTGTGAATTGATGATCACACATGATGATAACATTCCTGTTACACTCTTTTGTGATGAGGCAACTTTTCTCGGAATGAAAATCCTTATGAAATTACTATTACGGGATTTCAACGTCTCTTCACGGTAAATATTTGGGCCGGAATTATCGGAACACAGTCTCATTGGACTCCACGTTTTAATGGAACTTAAACTTCGAAATGTACAAACAATTCTTGGAAGAAACGGACTGTACACTGGCCGCCCAGATCTCACACCTTTAAACTTTTGTCTGTAGGGCCATGTTAGTGTACGAGCGGAGTAAACCATCGTCAAGAGAAGAACCGATTGAACGAATTTTTGATGCATTTACCAACATTCGTGACAATTTCTCAAATATCGAGTGGAAAAGAGAGCTGCGAAGGCGTGTGGCATTATGTGTGGAGGTTGTTAGATATCTCACTGTGAACAACTGTAAACATTTTTGTTTGTCATTTTTGTGGTATGTTGTGTTCTTGTTAATTTGTTAATGAAAATTGTTATTAAAAGTTTTGTTTTATGATAATTTTAAGCCTTAAGCAGCTATTAAGAGTGTTCTTTATTTACTTTTACATTTTCTTCAACCGCCCTAGGGATTAGGAATTGAGAAAATTGCACATAATCACTTTTGCTTAAAATTGTCCAAAGAATACGTATACGAATTCTTCGTAGTTTCTTCGCGGACACCCTGTAGATATATATATATATATATATATATATATATATATATATATACAGGGTGACAAACTTGTTGGCCAAAATAAAACAGCTGATTCTTCTGGCCAAAAGGAACAAAAATTGTTAATACAGGGTGTGTCTATTGTCGATGGTTTCCAAGATGTTAACTTTTTTAATTTTTCTGTTTCGTGGACTTATTTTTTAAATCACGCTGTATCTTCCAAACTAGAAGAGTTACAAGAAAACACATTAGGAGAAATTTGTAGAAGATGAAATTGCCTTAAAGAATATTGAATTCATTCGAGGCAAACTCATCATTCAACATTTTAATGACAATGAATTCAGAAATGATTTTTTCAAATACCAAGACAAGTTTCCAGGAGGAATATTTTTCCAATAGAGATGGATTTGAACATGGCCGATAAAGGAAAACTTCCTTTTTCATAAGCTTCACAACGATATGAAAAACTTATGGTTGATGTACTAATTACTGAATTGTTACAGGAATACACCTCAGGAAAACTTTTAGAGCATAAAATTACCTTCAAAAATATGGTAGAGTAGATGAGAATTGACGATTTGTCCCTCACTTTTCAATCAATCTGTACATTTACGGCAAGAAATACGTCTCCTTTATTGATATCTTTTCATCACCGTAGCAACGACTCGACATTAGTAAGTTAGTTGTCAAATTTTTTGCTATTACAGTTTTGCTGATTTCAATACGAGTTCTTTCTGTTGTAGTGATATGGTAATTTAGTTTTGAGTCGTTCTTGTTCTTAATACTATTATTGTTCTTGTTCGTGTTCGTGTTTTCCTTTCTGAGTCATGTTTTCAAATGAAGAATATGCAGATATTCATTATTAGTATGGTGATGCCCAAGGGAATGCGAGTGAGGCTGCTAGACTGTATGCAGCTGCTTTCCCAAGAAGAATTCATCCAGAAAGAGGGGTGAGATCTGGAGATCTTGGAGGCCACGCCACTGTACCACCTCTTCCAATCCAACGTTGGGGATAATGTTCGTTTAGCCAATCTCTCACACTTCTTCCGTAGTGGGCAGGACAACCATCAAGTTGAACCCACATATCTGCTCTTGTTGCCAATGAAACCTCCTCCATCAATTCAGGGAGGTTTTCTTGAAGGAAATTCAAAAATTCACTGAATTGACTCTATCTGGCAGAATATATGGACCGATAAGTTGATTGTTGAGTAAACCAACCCAAAAATTAAGTTTGAACTGGTGTTGAAAGCTATTTGGTCTCATAGTATGTGGGTTTTCATGTGCCCAGACGTGCGTGTTATGGATATTGAAGATGCCTGACCTTGTAAAGGTGGCCTCATCCGTCCACAAGATTGCTTTTGGAAATCTCGATAATTCTTAACTGAATTGAGGATAAAATTGACAAAATCAATCCGCCGACCTAGATCTCATCTAAAAGTTCTTGAACTCCCGTCACGTGATACGCACGTCTTCCGTCAGCCTTAAGAGTTCTCCGTATTGTTTCTCGTGGCATCTGCAATACATTGGATGATCGCGCAAGCTAGTCTCAGGATTTGCTTCGAAATGCTGGATTACGTCGTCAATCCTCTCAACATCATGAAATTCCTCTTGATCTCTTAGGATCCTAAAAGATCCTCTCTCTAGAGCAGTGTGTACTCTAGAGAAAACTCTCCTTTCTGGATGAATTCTTCTTGGGAAAGCAGCTGCATACAGTCTAGCAGCCTCACTCGCATTCCCTTGGGCAACACCATAATAATAATGAATATCGGCATATTCTTCATTTGAAAACATGACTCAGGAAGGAAAACACGAACACGAACAAGAACAATAATAATAACAAGAACAAGAACGACTCAAAACTAAATTACGATATCACTACAACAGAAAGAACTCGTATTGAAATCAGCAAAATGTAATAGCAAACAAATTTTGACAACTAACTTACTAATGTCAAGTCGTTGCTACGGTGATGAAAAGATATCAGTAAAGGAGACGTATTTTTGCCGTAAATGTACAGATTGATTGAAAAGTGAGGGACAAATCGTCAATTCTCATCTACTCTACCATGTTTTGAACCTAATTCTATGCTCGTAAAAGTTTTTCCTGAGGTGTATTCCTGTAAGAATCCAGTAATTAGTACGTCAACCATAAGTTTTTTCATATCGTTGTGAAGCTTATGAAAAAGGAAGTTTTCCATTATCGGCCATGTATCAAATCCATCTCTATTGGAAAAATATTCCTCTTGGAAATTTGTCTTGGGATTTGAAAAAATCATTTCTGAATTCATTATGTCATTAAAAATGTTGAATGATGAGTTTGTCTCGAATGAATTCAATATTCTTTAAGGCAATTTCATCTTCTACAAATTTCTCCTAATGTGTTTTCTTGTAACTCTTCTAGTTTGGAAGATACAGCGTGATTTAAAAATACAGGTGTCCCTTAAGAATGGGACACAGAACAACGATTCCTCAATTTAAAATAAAACGATTAAGCGAAACATGCTTAGATAAAATGTTACTCGTTTCCGAAATATGTTGAAGTTGAAAACTGAAAAACTATTAATGACCATAATTTTTTAATACACGGTACAATTTTACTTAAATCGTTGCGCTTGTTCAATATCATAAAATTCACTAACAGCAGAAAAATCAGTTCAGTACGCTTTACCAGTGGCGTACGACAGAGTAATATACTTTTACCCTTCTAAACGTTACGCCGCTGTCCAAATACTAATTTTGACTATAATTTTAATTTTTCTGATATTTTCTAAGTAAATAATCTATACTTGTTAGTTTATTGTAAAGTCATTCGTTTTCGAGATATTCGCAGTTTAAGACAGAAAGGCATGTACTTTTATTTGTATTATTATTACTCATTTGCATTTTATAATTTTGTCTCAAAACGAAACAAAACAGAAACTAATGTAATGACATTTTTACTGTAACAAATTTTCAATGTGTCCACCATTAACTTGTACACACTTCCTTAGACGTGCAACTAAAGACTGTCTCACTTTAAACAACTGATTTGCTTGATTTTGTCGAATGTCAGCAGCAGCATTCTGAATTTTGTTCCAAAGTTCCTGACGGGTATTTATTGGTTCACCATAAACAAGGGTTTTGATGTAGCCCTAATAATAAAAATTTAAAGGATTAAATTCAGGACGCGTGGTGACCAAGCAAATTCGCTTCCATGTCCAATCCAACAATGTGGAAAACGTAAATTTAGGTAATTCCGAACAGGTAACGTGAAATGTGAAATGTCCATCATAAACCAGAAGTTATGACGTAAATTTAAAGGAATAGCGTCTAACATATCCTCCATATGGTTTTGAAGAAAATTGAGGTATTCTATCCCATTTAATCTGTGAGGAAGCTCGTACGGACCAATTATGTAATTTCCAATAATACCCACCCAAACATTAATAGAAAATTCTGTTTGGAAGTGGTTCTCCCTTGGCAGGTGTGGATTTACAGTAGCCCAGAAATGACTGTTTCGCCAATTATAAACCCCTCTGCGAGTAAAAGTTGCTTCGTCGGTAAATAAAATTTTATTTAAAAACATGGGATCATTAGTGTGCTTGTTAAGCAAATTTCTACAGAACTGCAATCTCACAGGAGGATCGCGTACGAGTAAATGTTGTACTGGCGTAAAGTGATAAGGATATAATTGTTCTCTTTTTAAAATTCTATGAACAGTAGAGCGGCTTACCCCAGTTGCTGCAGATATTCTACGAGTACTTAGCTGCGGATCGATAGTTACTTGAGTCAAAACTTCATCCTCCTCATCTACTGTAATCAATCTAGGTCGTCCTGTTTCAAGTTTTGGTCGAAATGCTCCTTTTCGCCCAACCTGTCATACAAACATTTGAAAATTTTGTGTCCTGGTTGCTGTCTATTTGGATACAATTCTGAATATCGCCTCTTAGCGACTCTGCCATTAAAATTATTCTGGGCATAAGTGCAAACCATTCTAAATTGGAAAATTAATTATGACGTGGCATTTTACAATAATATTACAGTTATTAATAACATTAATCACTTATCGAAACTGATAGTTGCTTCGAAAATTTTAACTGACAATGACAGCATAAATCAACGCCTACTGCCCAAATTCACAATTATAACGAAATAAATATTCTCACGATCGCAACGTACTTATTAGGAACTTAGAAATTAGAATAAATCTACTAAATAAAACAAAAGTAAACTATCTAAGAATAACTGATTCATAAATTTTGTTTCCACTTTGCTTAGTTTTAAGACAACATTATAAAAATGCAAATGAGTAATAATAATACAAGTAAAAGCCTTTCTGTCTTTAACTGCGAATATCTCGAAAACCAATGACTTTACAACAAACTAATAACTGTAGATTATTTACTTAGAAAATATCAGAAAAATTAAAATTATAGTCAAAATTAGTATTTGGACAGCGGCGTAACATTTAAATGGGGTGCAAGTATTATTACTCCTGCCGTACGCCATTGGTAAAGCGTACTGAACTGATTTTTCTGCTGTTAGGTGTATTTTATGATATTGTACAAGCGTACCGATTTAAGTAAAATTGTACAGTGTATTAAAAAATTATGGTCATTAATGTTTTCATTTTCAACTTCAACACCCCATATCTCGAAACGAGTAACATTTTATCTAAGCATGTTTCGCTTAATCGTTTTATTTTAAATTGAGGAATCTGTGGTTGTTCTGTGTCCCATTCTTAATGGGACACCTATATATATATATATATATATATATATATATATATATATATTAAATGCATCTTAAATGTTCAAGAAATTAAAGCCGGGGTAAGCATTTCCGAGAAAATATTAAACTATAGGTGCGATCATTGTCGTCAGAGCTAAAGTTTCACACGCAAAATTGAAATTTAAATTATTTAAACTAACACGCTTGGAGTCTTCTACAGGTGCTAGTTTTTCGGGGTCAAGACCACACATAGTTGCGTTACTTATCTATTTCAGTAAAATATTAAAAATTACCATACATTTTCAAGCAAATTTTAAATATTTAAGCTATTCCATACCGTTTTTAAAAGGCAAAGACTTTATTGCGATTTTGATTCTGTACAATATTTAGTTTTAACGTGAATTCGTTTTAATAAGAAATTGCTAAAATTTTAGGTTAGATTTTAATGTTGTAGCAAGTTTCAATTTTCTCGAAATCTATTAGTGAAATTAATTAGGAAGTAGCACAAAATAAAACATTTAATAGAGGCTAAAAATTATTATTAATAATTAATAATTTAATAGAGGTGTTTGGGCTTGAAACCACAATTTTGTTAGTGCGAAATTAGTATCCTTAGACTTAATAGCGTGAGTTTTGTCCATTTGACGGGCGGCAAATGAAGATGACGGAAGATTTTAACTGCCGTTTATGTGGAATCTGTATTGTTTAAACACACTTGGAACTTTGTACAGGATGCTACTTTTTTCGGGGTCTAGACCACACTTAGTTTTGTTGTGGCCAACTAAGAATGGACGCCGGCTATATCTCGGCAACTGTCAATCTGACAACATTAGAAAAAATACTAATAGGCAAATCGGCCAAGAGAAATCGCTGGAAATTATTTTCCTGCGACGGCTGCTAGGGGGCCTACACCCACACCAAATTAGAACATCGGCTTTTTCTCTTAAATCGGCATTATCAAGATACGTTTAAAATGGTTTTATTATAAACTACGTAAGCTTATAAACACTTTCTTTTTTTTTTAGCATTTTTCACTACTTTGTTAAACGAGGTGAGGAGGAGAGGTAAATGTTTAGTTGAAAAAATATGCCGTAACTTTTTTTTAACTCAACAGATTTTTATAAACTGATTATATTATGTTATAATAAAATATTAAAGTTGTCGGTTTAGTTTTTTTCTAGTGTCCAACAGCTCTAATACTGAAGAACCAATTATGCCCCAAATCTTCAAGTTGTTACCCGAACTGTTCAATAGAGAGCTGCAACCTCTCACGCATAGACAGAATAGAAGCCTAATAAAAACAAGTAGGCCGGCTATATAAAATACTAATACTAATAGGTAAATTGTCCTATCCATCTACTGGGTAGTTGGCATCTAAAAACTCGCGAACGTTTACCGCGAAATTGGTAATCGTCCTCATTTAGTTGGTCATTAAAAAAGGATGGACAGATAATTCGCCCTTCTAGAACTCCTGCCTAACAATTTACAAACCAACGACCTTGGTGCTGGACTCCTCGCATACAGTGCGACTACGTTCTTGACCAATAGTGCGCATTATGGAGATTCACACCTCCATTGCTGTGAAAGGTCACCTCATCTGTCGACAATAAAGAACTTGCCGATCTTCCACCATCATACCCAAAAGCCAGACTAACGGCTAAATCTCCATAAGTGCGGACCATTAGGAAATAGCTTTGTATGTATAGTTTTAGGTATTTATATTGTAGTAATAGAATTAGATTAGCTACAAGTAAATTAGAGCTCCGAGAATTGATGCTTGCCAATAAATGGTTTAAATAACAGTTTTAAGGTTAAAATTGAGAAGCACGGTTATTCTAGTGGTACATTGGTCTCTTGACACGCGGTTGAGCCAGGTTCGATTCCGGGTTCAAGCAATTTTTTTTCTGTTAGGTTACAGTGGTTTTGTTTACCTAATCTACTTTTGTTAGGTTACTGTAGTTTTGTGTATCTAATCTAATTGCGTAAGGGTACAGTGTTTTATTTATGTTTTTTTTGCCTATTATACCTTAGTTTTAGAATTTTATACCTAACTGCCAAGTTGTCAAACAAGGAAACGCATGATTGGTCCGCATTTATAAAGATTTAGTTGCTCGTAAAGCCAGTGGCAATGGTCTAATACCATATACCATTGCAGCAACTGTAGGATTTCTCATATATTCAAAATAAACATCTATTATGTCAAATAACTGCTAGTTGATTTAAACCATTTTGTAACACTAAAAGACAACGCAACACTAATAACAACTAGAAAAACTCAAACAATGCGAAAACTCGAATAATAACGAAATGGTTCCAATACGATTTGGAAAATCAAGAACAAGCTTTGAAAAATAGCAACTAAATGACACTGACATGAAACTAAAATGTTTTAATATTTTAACGTATTGCTTCCCATTTCTTTTCACAGCTTACTAACGTTGATGACGGATCCCTTCGCTAAGAAATGATAATTATTTACCTAGGTTGGATTTTATTCTCTTCTTGCGCATAAATTGCCGGTTTGGGAAAGAGGACGGTTTTCATCAATATGTTAGGACGTTTTCTATTTATTACTTTAGAAGGCAATAATACTTACCGTAAGAAAATTTGATTTTTTTTTAAAAATATTGGTTGATGTTTTAAATGTTGAAACTTTTTCCTAGACTTGCTTCATGTTTTTTTATGGGATGGTTTCTTTCTTTGGATACATCCCAACATAAACTCTTGCAGGAACAGTTGAATCCTTCATGCATTAACAACATACAGCAGACATATCAAATGCTATTTCATTTGTTAACGACATATTGAAATAAACGGTTCGTTAATCAAACACGAAAAACTTTAATGGAGCTAATATTATTTTGACGAAAAGCAATATTTAAAGTGGCTATTGCTTTGTACTATTTTTGGCATTTCAAGACCTACTTGTTTTTACCAGACCGCTATTCTTTTTTTCATATCTGTGTAACGAACGAAGATATCCTCTTGCGTATTTCACCAATTTATATATTTTTTCAAGCCTTTCTTAGTGGGTTAAAAGTAATTATACCCTTACATTTAGAATTTGCGAGAAAATTGCAAAAGTTGTAAAACACTATCTATCGACTAGAAAAAGAACCAAACTGACAATGTTAGAAGCACCCTAGAAGCCACTCATAAACGAGAGCCAGTTTATAAAAAGCGGTTGAGTTATAAAGAAGTTATGGCATTTTTTCAAGTGACCATTTACCTCTCCCCACTCCCCTCATTTAACAAAATAGAGAAAATGTAAAAAAGGAAATGTTCCTAAGCTTACCTAGTTTATGATAAAACCATTTTGGACACCTTGATAATGCCGATGTAAGAGAAAAAGCCGATTTTCTAATTCGATATAGCTGCCATTGCAGGAACTTGAAAATAATTTCGAGCGATTTTTCTTATACGATTTACCTAATAGTATTTTTTTCAATGTTGTCAGACTGACAGTTCCCGAGATACAGTCGGAGTACACGGTACAATATTTGGTTTGAACTTAAATCCGTTTTAATAAGAAATTGATTAAGTTTTAGGTTAAATTTTAATGTTAGCAAGTTTCAATCTATTAGTGTAGTTAATTAAGAAGTAGCAAAAAATAAATCGTTTAACAAGGATGCTCGGGCTTGAGACTACATTTTCGGCAGTGCGAAATTAACTTCCTTAGATCTAAAGATGTGATTTACGTCCAGTGAACGGGCGGGAAATGAATGGTGACCTATGTGTGTAAAATTTGGGCGAGATGAAATTTTCGACCGAAGCTTGAAGTTGAAACCACACTGTTGATGGTGCAAGATTAACATTTTTAGTCTTGAGGGGTGAGTTTTAGACCTTAAACAAGCGGAAAATGAATGGCGATTTGTGTAGAAAATATGTGACATAAGACAAATTATATTTGACATATGTTTGAAGTTGAAATCTCATTTTTAACAGTGCGAGATTAATTTTCCTAGTCTTTATGGGGTGAGCATGCCCGTTGGACGGGCGGCAAATGAATGGCGATTTATGTGGGCGATATGTGTGATAAGCTAAAATTTTTGAACGATGTTGGAAGTTGAAACATCGTTTTTAATAGTGCAAAATTAATTTTCTTAGCCATTGACGGGTGAGTTTTGCTCTTTCCTCGGGCGGCAAATGAATGGGTATTTGTGTGGTCAATATGTGTAATAAGATTTTAATAAAATTGTTGACACATGTTTGAAGTTGAAATCTCGTTTTAAATGGTGTGGAATTAATTTTCTTAGTCCTTAAGGGGTAACGTGCGCCAATTCATGGGGATAGTATGTGAGATAGGATAACATTTTTGAGAGATGTTTGAGTTTGAAACCTCATCATTAATGGTGCCAAACTAATTTTCCTTGCATTTAAGGGGCGAATTTTTATTTTGGACGGCCGAAAATGAATGGCGATTTATGTGGACCATATCTGAAATAACATAAAGCGTTTGACGTACGTTTGAAGTTAAAACCTGGTTTTTAATAGTGGGAAATTAATTTTCTCAGTCCTTATGGTTTTGCTCCTTGAACGGGCGGCAAATCAATGGCGATTTATGTGGAGAATATGTGCCATAAGATAAAATTTTTGACGTATGTAAGTTCAAACCTCGTTTTTAATGGTGCGAAATTAATTTCCATAGTCTTTAAAGGGTGAGCTTTGCCCCTTGGATGGGCGATAAATGAATTGCTATTTATGTAGACAGTATTTGAGATAAGATAAAATTTTTGAATCTCATTATTAATGGTGCGACATTAATTTTCTTTGCATTTGAGGGAGGAGTTTTTCCTTTCCGACGGGCGATATTTTGACGTATGTTTGAAGTTGAAATCTCGTTTTAATTGAAGTGAAATTAATTTTCTTAGTCCTTAGGGGTGAGTTGTCCCCATGGACGGGCAGCAAATGAATGGCGATTTATTTAGAGAATATGTGGGATAAGATAAAATCTTTGAGAGATGTTTGAATTTTGACCTTGACTTTATGCTTTCGATGAATGAATTTAATTAATTCTTCAAATGGGTGGGACGTACGCCCATGATTGTTCGTATTTTTCCGGCGAAGTTGCTGCTGAATTCTGGTTCACTCCGATGTTAAAACCTTGCTCTAATGTATTGCTTTTAAAGAAAGTATTTTGGTTGTCCACGACTTTATTTTGTATATTATAGACCATCCAAACTTCCAAGTGCAGTATGTGCTTATGGGAATAGAATAAAAGACTTGAATACAAATTTTAAATGAACTTATAAAGCGAGTTGCAAATATACCGAATAGAAGTTCGATTCATAAGAAGCTGGTTGCATTAGAACCTAAATGTGGGCACCGAGATAATTATAAAATTACTTTATTAAATTTCATTTTGCAGTTAATGAATTTTATGTTTCTGAATGTTTACAATACGTAAAAAACAATCTTAATTACGTGGGATTATACATGAACTTTACATAAAATGTGGTCTTGACGTAAGAACTGAATTGGAAACAAAACTCAACAAAAGTTCCTATAACTATAACGAATATCTTAATTACGACAATAATTTTTAGATACAGTGTGTATCAAATCCTCTTTTTATATACATTTTTTACCAGTATGTCCCTCGACTGGTGCAAATGCATGTATGATTTCGAGCACAGTCATTTAAGTTTAATTTAACCTTAAGGTATTACATTTTAGTTATTTTAATTTCTGTAAGTGTTGTTTTTCTGCATTTTAACAGCAATAAAGTTATTATCATTTACCAGCGCCAAATAAACGTTACTATATAAATCAAAACTTTAAAACGTTGATTGCAAATTGGGAACAGTATTCACAGATAATGGTTAAATAAATGGAATACCTGTTAGATGAGATCGATACTGCTACAGAATTTGCTTTGACACGTAAAACGTTAAAACTAACACAATGCAGCATTCGATGGAGTAGAAATTGAAACTTTGCCTATAGTAGAAACGTGTGTAAACTCTTTAAAACGTTTCCTTTAATGGGTATTTTTTTCTCACTAAGCCAATCAACAATTAGCACAAAGAATACTGTGCATCGTTGGTGGAATGTTTGCAATAAAAAATCATGCACCTTTCGCCGAATAATAGTTTGGATATTCTGATCATTTACATGAAGGCGATCTTTGGTTTGTGCCCCTTTCCTCTCGCACGTTTATTCCGATTAACTATTCCTTAAGATTGATGTTCCTTTTTAATACCATAGATACTTGGTTTTGATCAACATAAAGCGTTGTTCGCTCCTTTAACGGCTGCACTTAACGTTCAGGTTGGCAGAAAAATAATTTAGTCCATTAAGAACGAGGCGTTTCTGCTTAAGAGTGAAATATTTTTAAGCTTAGGATATAATTATATTTAGAGAATGAGCGTGTATTTTCAGAGAATTAAAATAAATTGTTAAATATTTATGAAAAACTTAACTAACTCGTAATTCTGTAATTACAACAACGCAATTCATTTTTTTTATATATGCACCGGGTTGGAGAATATTCGTTCAACAACGCTTGTACTAATTAAGTTGAAGCGTTCTGAAAAGAACGATTTTTAATAAATGGAGTTGGTTTAATTTGAAAAACAACGTAGTGCAAACGAACAATAATATGAAAGTATAAAGAGGTTATGTATTCCTAAATGACATTTTACGTTTGACAATATTGCCATGAAAGAAAAGGATAGATTTGTAGATGACTAAAGTTAGTAAGAGAGACATTTAGTCCATAAGAGCCGGTACTGCATTTGGTAGTTTGTACAGACTATAGTAAATATATACCGCCTGTTCGTTGTCAAACCCGAACGTAGGGATTTTAAAATCTTTCTGAACGTTTTTGATGTTTCTTGCTCGCTACCTTATTTTACAGAAAAGCTAATGGTATCGATAGGAAGAGAAAACAACAAGATTAAAAACTTAAGTTTCAGTTTATAATATTAATTTAATATTTGACAGTTTTTAAATATGAGTTGTCTCGCTTTCAATATGTGACAGTATCTGTTAAATTATTTTGTACTTAGTAGGCTCAAGCCAGAAAATTTCTGTTTACTTTTATGGTAGAAACATTCTACATTGCCATTTAGTTTAATACGAGACAAAAATTTGAAAACTATGCAAATATTGCGTTAGAATTATTGAAAGAATAAAATGTTCTAAAATAATATTCACATCATAGGGAATCGGCAAACCGAAGATCGTGGTTTGACGATGATAAATGCAAACCCAACATACAGATTGAGACAAATTTCTCTTGAAACAGGATTGTGCAAGTCGCGGGTATGGAAGATATTAAAGAAATATAAATATAATCCCTATAGTTATGAAATACAACATAACCGCTTTCTGAGGTCCATACGCTTCAGAGTGCAGTTTTACCCTAGATAATGAACTCAATGTTTACAACATACAACATTGGGCATAGAAACCCTAGGCTTAATATTTCAACCAGAAATATTAAGGGCTGTTTTTTTATCATAATATTTGCGGTCCATTTCAAATTGAGGGAAACTTAAATTTAGAAATATATTTAGATATTTTAGGTAGGATCCGCATTGCAAGAGAAAATCAGGAAATCTGCTGTCCTACGGATTTTCAATGAATTCATTTGCAAATCATTAGTTTGGTAGAAGTGTTACTATAATCTTGCGACTTCTTGTAGGGACACATTAAAAGCAGTTGACAGGCAGTTAGCTAATGTAGGAAATAGGTTTTACAATGGACTAGGGTAGTGCTTAGCTCAAAAGGGGTGGTTATTTGATTATTTACTATAATTTGTTTCTCTTTACTACATTTTTAATAACAATTATTTGAAGCCTTCACTACTTAACATTTATGTATTGCTGTGCTATAGAAATAATTACCAAAAGCCTACAATCTGAATATACGTGTTAATTGCCTATATTCGACTTTGAAAGTGGACTCCCAGTATGTTGAAACTCAAGGGCAAGACGAATAGTAAAACGTAAAGTAATAATAATTGACTGATATTTACCACCAAATAAGATTTTGGATTAAGCAGAGGTTGTTTTTTGGTTGTTGATTCAGATAATTCACGATACAATACTGAACGCTCACTTCGCTTACCTTAATTAAAGTTTCCTTTAATTTACCTCGGTCGGTATCGCTGAACCGGTTTTTAATTACTGGGGTTGATCATTATTACCAGGTTCGTCCACACTGAGCAATTTACTTGTAAGGGTTTTAGACGTATATTATACCTAGTGTTTATAACTCTAAATATTTACACTTAAAACTAACGTACAAGTAAAATAGAAACAAAAAAACGAAACCGTATTTTAAATACAGTTGCTTCGGAATTGGTCGGTAGTGATCCTCAGTATTCTGTGGAAATACGGTTAGCGAGGTGTTTACACATTCAAAATAACTAATAGGTAATTATATTGTTGCATTTTAGTTAAAATAATTTACTTAAAATAAGTAAATATTTTAGAAACCGGACCTGTCGGGTAGCTGCGGGCAGCAAAATTTTATAATTATAACTGTGATGACATATGTTCGTCGATATGATAACAAGGGTAACGCTCTTTATGCCTGCTTTGAGTTGAACTAGAAAAATCAATACTTGTAAAGGGATTCGTTTATACAGAATACGAGTCTATATTGCCTTTATAAAACGCAACCTTTATACCTCTAACTTTTATGAAATTGAATTCTATAGAAACTAAATAATATTTACAGGGCGTTTATTAACTAATTAGCTATTTACAGTTGGCTATTGATTACGGTAGAACAATATATTTTTTAATTACTCTTAGTAATTAGCTTTAGTAAAACAGAGTTGCTGGTTACGAGTTATTAAACTCTTTGGAATTGAAACTAAATACTTTCGTATTATATTCTCGGTGGGGGCACGCTTAAGGCGGTGGCCGGTTAGTAGCTCCTTGCGGTTCTGGTTACGACAGTGTCAATAGTAACTACATGGGGTGGCTCTAACTCGAGGCCGATTTTAATAACAATAATAACAATGATAAGATGTTTAAACCTTCCGGAACGATTTGGTTTATAGATTTTCAGGTACACTAAACGTTTTACACGTACGCTAGACTTGCAGAAGAGTTTCTCCTTCAAGTCTGGATTATTGCGATAAGCGATCAGTGTCGGATACAGGTTCAGGACCGTTAAGAAATGAAGTTTTTTCTAAGTCTGGGAATAGTGTAAATCTTCGGGACCTTAATAAACAGCCATTTAACAAAGATGTTAATCAGGATGTTGCTATCCTCTGGATATCACACGATAAGTAAGTAGGTAGGAAAGCGGTTTATTACGTTTAGCGAGATTGAAATGTAATACTCACTGTTACGTATTGGGTTCGTAATTTATGATACTGGGTGACCGAAATATGGTGTAATTGAGGGCGGCTTGCTGCTTTCAATCTGTTGGCTTCCGGCACTTCGGTTTTTAATTATTTTGCCTAGTGTAAGCGCGTTTGTGAGTCGGCATGCGGTGTGTAGGTGGAGTATCTATTACAAGAATCTGGACAAATACCCCTTGCGCTGTTTGATTGATACCCTGGAAGTAGTAAGACTATGTGACTTCTAAACCACGAAATGATGTTACACCAATCAGCGACGTGACCGAGCACTTAAGCCCCGACCCCGTCACACGATTGGGGTGGCGGACCAATGAGAAACGAGGATGTGGCCCCGCTCCAGTGCCGTTGGGCCAATGAGAAATGAGTATGGGCCCCTCCCCTGATAAGATTATCAAGGGACTGGCCCATCGGCTGACCATTGAGAGACGTGGCGGCTATCTTGGAAAGATTATCAAGGGGTCTGACCCATGTGTTGATCAATGAGACATTTCGGCCATCTTGGACATGTACTTTGCCCCCTAATAGCTTCTTCAGACTGGATCCTCGACGTCTTTCTATGGGGATGTTGCAGGCTGCGGGGCTATGTAGGTGCGTTCTTCGCCGTTGCTGAAGAAGAAGAAGTCACCTTCGTTCTTTGTCTTCGTTGTTGAAGAGACGTCGATGCGTCGTAGAAATATAAACCCTGAAAAAAGTGTTTGCTCGTCGAACTACGGAAAGCTAGCATGGTAAATATACAGCATCGCATCTAGGCCACCGAGCTATGTTATATATGTAATGCAGAAAGCTGGATATATATATATATATATATATATATATATATATATATATATATATATATATGTATGTATGGGGACGTCATACAGTGTATAGACATTTTATGGTAGGAAAATATAAAATTAATTGATGTAGGAAATAATAGGTATTACAATGTATTTGTCAGTAAAAATAATTAATTTGAAGGTGAATGGGAAATATAGGTAAATAAATAAATAGCATCGATTATGCTTTTAAATACTAACGTGTTATATATGTTTTTATAATCAAGTATCCGCTATGGAAAAATGATAAAATTATACACTTCATATAGAATCCGCCAATTGAAAGAGGTAATCAATAATTAGTACGACTAGTGCGATCTTGCCTACAAGACAAACTTTGAACTTGCACAGCCTGGCTCAATTTAGCCTCGGCTATGATGAATGAGCTATTTTTTTCTATGGGAAAACGTCTACCACTTCTGGGTAACGGTTATCTGTTTTGGGAAACCGATCCGGTTCTTAAGGAAACTACCTCATTCTGGTGGTTAGTAATATGATATGTATATATATATATATATATATATATATATATATATATATATATATACTATGGCACCCCTTCGAACCAATAAACTGTGACCTTGCACAGCCTGGCTCAATTTAGCCTCGGCTATGATGAATGAGCTATTTGTTTTCTGTGGAAAACGACTACCGCTTCTGGGAAACGGTTACCTGTTTTGGGAAACAGATCCGGTTTCACATTCTGGTGGTTAGTAATATGATATATATATATATATATATATATATATATATATATATATATATATATATATATATATATATATAGCTATCCAGACGCCATGCATCGTGTAGAATCAATAGGTATTAGAGTGTATTTATCAGTAAAAATAATTAATTTGAAGGTAAATAGGAAATACTGGTAAATACATAAATAACATCGAAGTTGCTTTTAAATACTAACGTGCTATACATGTTTTTATAATCAAGTATCCGCTATGGAAAAATGATAAAATTATACACTTCATATAGAATCCGCCAATTGAAAGAGGTAATCAATAATTAGTACGACTAGTGCGATCTTGTCTAGAAGAGCAATTTCCCTTCATAGTATTCCTAGAATAGCTAAGTAATCTTGGTTATTAACTATATTAGGCAAATAATCAATTTTAATGTTGTCATGAATTGATTATTAGAAAAAGTATTTTCGCTATGTTAATTGGTTATTCATATTGATAACTTGTTATAAATAGTAGAGGTAGTGACCCTAGCAGATAAATCATGTATCTGCTGATTATAAAATTCAAACATGGTTTTTATTAACTTGATATGCTATTCCTGCTCGCTTAGGTATAATAATTTATTGTTATTAAAGAATTATTTGAAGCAAAAACAAGCACACAACATACAGCATGGAAGTAATTATATCAAATGACGAGGGAAAACATAGGTATGTAAAAAGTATATTTATTGTGAAATTACATACCTACAATGTATTTCTGAAGTGCATGATTGATAACACATTTGTGACCTTTCGATACCACTATTTTATGATCATCCTTAGAGTCTATATATATATATATATATATATATATATATATAAGGATGTATCTCTGTCTTTTCATTCTGTAAAAATAGTAATTCAATACGAATATTAATTAATTTTCAGCTTGTAGCTACTGCCTTAAAGATGGATCTTCTAAAGCAATCACATTTAGTTTGCAAAGCGCATTCAAACCTGCATGAACAGTTTCCAATTTGATTATTGATTGTAAATACCGTTTAAAACATATCAAAATTATTAATACACAGCATGGACGAAGAATAATAGTAGAGACTGAAGACAATAGTATATTTCTCGCGGAGAAATTAACAAAAGAACTAACGGATGACAAGGTGTATAGTTTTTAAGCATGCATTAAAGAAATTGCAATCATTTATGGAGGCAGCATAGATATTGGTGAAGCTAACATGATGGCTAAACTATCATTTGCTAATAATACAGGTAAGTTGTTATTATTATTCTGCATTTTCAACTTAATAAATGAAATGTATAGCATGTCCTATCACCGTCATCGTTAACTTATGCTATTGTATAAAATTATATTATTATTGTATATATTGTGTATAAAAAATTATAATAAAAGAATATTTGTAAAGTCTGAAGTTGTTTACCTATTCCTACAACTTATAGGAGTTAATATAAAACTGCGTTTATTTATTGCATTGAATACAATCTAAAATTAAAGGAGCTGGTGTATGATCAACATCAGATGATTTATTCCAAAGATTCACACATCTTTTTTTGTTGCGTAATTTCCTGTCATCCCTATTATAATAAGGTAACTTATTCCATGTTGCAAGCAAATTTTCAACCCTTAATTGTAACAGTTCATATCTTATTATCCGTCGAATATTCTGAAGCATCCATTTAAAAAGTAATAATAATAATCAGTAAATAGTTAAAATTTTTCTACATACTTACATTATAATTTCCGTAACTGTATGCACTTCCTATCGCCAGCATAGGTAATAAAGAAATGTACGATGGCTTTGGGGGGTGCAACTAAGCTTTATACTCGTTATTATTATGACGTCACACTATTATTTAACTCGCTATAAATAGAGTGGCAACGTAGTTGAATAAGTAGCTAATTGGAATCAGACGATATGGATGCTGAACAAGGTAAGTGTTTAACGAACATGAAAATAATAATGTATGCCTGATGTAGAAAATATATGGGCTGTTGATAAAGCAGATTATTCATGGACTGATATACCCGAAACGTCTAAAGGTAATTAGTATTGCGGTATAAACATCTTATTGAAACCTTTGTAGTGGAACGTTTGTTATTAACGTGGGCGCTATTTCTCGATAATTCTACAATACTAGAAGTAGGAAGTTCATTAAAAGGTAATGACTTTAAACCTGTAGTACAATTATTTTGGACATCTAGTGACATATGTCCTCTGCATCTTGATATGGAGGAACGACGAGGAACTGAGCATTTATACGTCAAACTCTAAAATTTGACGAATTCGGAAAGCTATGTTTATAGGTTATGGTATACAAATTGAATTGTTGTTTACTACCGACGAAGTAAAGCGAATCAGAATAAGCAGAGAAAACAGTTTAGTATTAGTATCCGAGCAGGCAATCAACCTACCCTTTTCGGCTGCGGATGTGATAAATTAGAAGCTGAATTATGTGAATGATTATCGTAATTATTCGATTTATGAAGATTTAATAAATGAAGTAGCAGCCAATTTATATAATGAAGGTCTGAGCAGTGAAGAAAGTATATTATATAGAGGCAAATTTTTATTTCAAAGTCTTAGAATACTTTCATCATTAATAGGTCATAGTTATTATGTAAAAGATGTTTCATTTTAGTTAAAATTATGTACATCTTACCACAAAAATTTATGAAAGATGAAACTTTTAGCATTAATATACCACACTAGTGAAAGGTATGTAAAAATATACGTATATTATGTAAAATAGTATTTTAATATAGATTGATGGAAGCTCCACCTAGTGATACACTTTTAAAAGTAGATTAAAGTTTGACCACGACTCTGTAAGGTCCTTTCTCACAATTTTATATTTGCCGCGGCTAAACTGCAATCGGTCTTTAGATTATAAACTAAAGAGGGGTGGGTTCGTCGGAATATTTAATCTTTAGCTCTACACATAAAATAATTATAGTAAAACGGTTCAAAAAAAATATATTATCCTATTCCATACAGTTCTAATATATTCACACTTAAGCTAAATAACTACCTGGTTAACAACTAACATAAACGAAAAAATGAAGAAACAATTTGACTTTAAGATCTAGACAGCGACGTCGGGGCGTCCACTCGGTTTGGACGGCGAATTTGGATGCCCTCCTTCCTTCCACTCGCTCGATACGACGGCTTATTGTTGTCGAAGTCGTTTCTGTAAATGAATATTAATACTCCCTAGTTACACTCAATGAAGAACGTAATATTTAAATGATTAATAACGTTGCGTTTAATTAATTATTTATGCTGGACACGGCCCTGTCTACAAAAGAAAAGAATGTATAAACAAACTACTGGTTATTAAAACGGGGTTGCGCAGATCTAGGTCACTAGTGAAAATCGATATCCCGAGTTCACGGTTGTACGCAGGACGAGCGTTCACCGGTCTAATGCTTGCTTCGCTTTACCTTCAGTACTTTCTGGAAGACGGACAGGCGCGTATGCTTCGTGAAGCAATTCCCCTTCACGATCTATTACGTTTGAGAATATGAATTATCTTCAGAGGTTTACTCTCGCATTAAATTTAGACTGGGCGGATTATACAAGTTTGGTTGTATAATTAATATATTTGCACGTTATCTACTGGGATGTAATTTTATGGCGATGATTCCTTTTATGCAAATGAACGAAATCTCACGTAGATACAAATGAACGTTACTTAATGGTATACGCACCAAAACGCGTATTTATTAAAGGCGGTTTATACTTGCGGAATAAGCTGGTGGAAAACAATTAATTGATTGTTTTCTTGAAATTCGTTTACTACGCGCGTGATTATCGGTGTACGGTTTTCTCCTACGACAGGTCTTTGACGGATACTCTACGTTTAATTCGTTTGTGATTACAGGCACTTCGGTCTTCGCCAGCGAGCTGGTGAATTCAGGTGTTTAGAATGTATGTGATAGTAAATGATAAAAGCTGCAGGTCTATACAGTCCTACTTAGCTCTCGTCGTCAGGTATATGGTATAGTGGTGAGTGTTTGTACTCCCGACTGCTTCGGGGTGACCCGTGGCGGTCTGGGGGTTTGTGTGTGTTGGTGTTTGAACTCCCGACTACTTCGTGGCTTTGCCCGTGGCGGTCTGGGGGTTTTAGTGTGTGCTGGTGTTTGGGTACTGAATTATTCTACAGACTTACGTGTCGTTAATCACAAAGATCGAGGATAGCTATTTACAAAAGATTCGCGGTGCGCGTTCGCAAATACAGGGAGCTAAACTCGCGGTGGCTATCACTAGGTCTGCGGCGATTTACTTTAACGCAACCGTCACGTGCAGGTTTTCTGGAATCGGAGTTAGTCAAACGGACTAACTACTACAGGAGCTGGTAAAACCAACTAAATAATTCTCGGCGGCGGGATGCGTTCACGTGGCGCGACGGAACTCTTCTACTGCTGCTACTGGTCTGGTCGGCTACGGCTACTCGTACTAATAACAATATTAATATTAATTAACTGACTTCTAAAAGGTGCGCGGCGCGGTTTTTATAGGGGACTCTCGGTAGGCGGTGGTGGCTTCCGTTTGGGGGAATCCTATTTGTAATTGGCGGAGATTACTCTGACGTATTGAATGTTTTATGAAATCTACGTTGGAGGGGAAACAAATTAATTTTTGTTATGCAATAAAACGAAATAATAAGAAATATTAAGTTAGGTACTGAGTAATACGGAATACTAAGAAATATTAGATCAAGTCTTGCAGGTGTTTGAATACTAAGAAATTTTACATCATTTCTTTTACGAGGGCTGATTGTTAAATAATTAATTAATTAAAAATTTTGTAGTAATGACTTGCGGTTCGTTACAACTCCATCTACTGGTATATTTCTTAAAAGTAGATCTAGGTTCCTGTAATTGTTATGGCGTGATAACTCGAAATTTGAAATAGGTTCTAATAAGGAGGGCCTGCATACTATTTCATACACCAGAGGCCTGGCGTCCGGTATGTAAATTTCAATATACACTTTTATCCAGTTTCATATGATAAAATATTATATCACATTTTAAGTACAATGCTAGTAAATGGTTCATACTCAATTAAAACATCATGCAAGATCACGCAATATGCCGAAGTATCGGCGGCAAAGGCTGAAGATGCTTCGACTTCCAATTTCAAATCAATAACTCTCGTTTTGACAAGTGCAGTTAATTACAAATATCGGCTCATTTTAAATTTTTCGTAACTAAGCATAGAGCCTTGTGGCGAATTAAAATAATATTGATTTCGAAAGTTTTAAATATTCTTCGACAGCATCCACGTACTTGTTATTAGCGAAAACGAGATGTTGCTGCTCATATGGATATCTTCTATTATTACTAATTGATTTTATATTCGAGATGTTTAAATGATGGAGTCTTGCTGCATTCTCTTCGTTATTATTACGCTTCTTGGTATGGAAAGCAACCAGTAACCATTGAGGATGTTGAAAGCCAGTACTCTTCACCGGCCAAACCATTGACATTGATGAGGGCAAGGATGGACATATGTACAAATTTCGAGCGTGAAACGCAACTTGTATCGGTGAATTTTATTAATCTTCTGATAGATAGACAACTTCATAGCATCATTAGGAATTACATATGCAACTTTCCATGTAACTTTTGTTAAGTCAATCTTAACATCCGTTTCGTCGCTGTAGCAGTCTACATCGGACTTGGAGCGGACCAATACCAGTCTTGGTGCTGTTTAACAATTGAAGAGGTTTGTTTTGCGGACTCCATCCTGCATGCGATAAACAAGTGCTTTGATCCGCGGTATATGAACAAATCCTTTAACGGTGCTGTTAATGTCAGGTAAATGTACAGTTTCAACCACTTGATTACCTAACATGAATCGAATCTCATCGAAGAGGAAGAGGGCGTATTATTCGTAAGGTTATACCTTTGTTTGCTTTCTTAGGGGTCAGAGTACCTTCCCAATATATAACTCTATCACAAGTAGCTGTACGAATGTGTACGAATGATAAGTTCGACGATCACATTCCACTATTATGTCTTCGTACCTGACCCCGATGAATAAACTTTTCAACGCTTTTTCCATGTCGTCTTAATACTTTATAGCCGAGACATTGCAGAAACTGAACGTCGTCTTCCGTTAACGATGTGCTCTCGTCTGCAGATAGAGACCTACTGGCGAAAATCCACTAATCGACCTTCTTGATCAACTGATTTCAAGGTTATGGTATCTATACGTCGTGTAAGTACAGGTAAATAAATAACTGTAGACGGCTCCTTGACTAATTTATAACCTGGTTCAACGTGTACGTCAAACTCGAAAATTGTGTGCGACTGCTCACTGTTTTTGTATGCGCCTCCAGTTAAATTATATTCCACATGTATGTTTGTAGCATTAAGTATGTGAACGTCCAGATCAGATTCGTGGGTGGGCTTGACCTGTACACGTTAGGTAAGAAGTCGAGCATGCACCCAATAGAATCCGCCGGTCTAAAGTCCACGTAATGTATAGATTTAACTTCACATTTTAGCTTATTATTGTTTGCTCTTAAAATAAAGTCTATCGTGTTATGCGAGTTAATCTTACACTGTAGAAATCTGTTCATCTCCACAATTTCATATGCACCACTTGGAATCGTAATCCCTTTATGCTCGCCAGTTTGCGTAATATAGTAAAACTTGTTACCCTCAAGAATATTTCGTATGGAATTGCAACCGTAGAATCCTAACAATCCTAATCTATACTGGTAATTAGGATCAAGATACATTGGCGGAAAATACGTTGCGCTGAGCACGTTTCCCATTATACAGAAAATCTAAATATAAATGCCCACATGTAAATGTATTATAATTCTACTCGTTATCCTAATCATATGTAATTTTACAACGTCTTAAATATTTAACTATTTCAAGTGTTGGCGCTAAATCTCCGAAGATTTCGTAGCAGATGGCTTCAGCACCGTGTTTCTTAAAAGCAACCCAATGAGTACCTCTTCCTCTATCGTCGTCAAGGTTGATGACAGCACATTCATTAAGATCTGGGTTATGGGGCAAGATATCGCGCATAAACACTCCTCTAAATAATGGCACATCTTTAGCATACTTATTTACATTGAAATAGGTTAATGCTCTCCGCGGCAAGTTTATGAGCTTTTTGAATACGGTTTCAGGTATAAAGCACATTGTTGCGTTATGACGTTGGGCCTCCTCCAATTGCTCCTTCGCAGCCGAAGCGGCGTTGACAGCTTTAGCTGTGCCTCTCGCACCACCGGCAAGAGCACCTGAAGCTGAGAAACCGGCAAACAGGGGTATTAGGAATGGAAAGAAGCCACCAGCTTTAGGCTTCGGAATGATTCTAGGCACTTGCACCTTGTTCTTTCCACTGGCAATCTTGACGGCCCTCGTACCAGCCGATAGACTGGCATCAATGAGTTTCTTACGATTTCCATCTTTAAGCAGATCTTTAACAGATTTTCGGATAGGTTGTAAAACTCCTCCTCTAAATGAGACCCTCTTTAGATCTTTAGATATTCATACAGTAAGTATACGATCTATTATTTATATCTTTCTTGACTCTGTCTATATTTCCACTTCTTACTTCCTTGTATGTCTAGGCAGTAGACAAATAACTGTCCGGTAGTAGGACCATACCGTTAGTAGGGATTGCTACAAAGTCCGGGGAACGATTTGGCCAGTAACCGGTCTGCCCACTATGGTATTACTCAAGAGAACAATACAATTGCCTCGGACCGACCTGGCTACAAAGGGTTGTCAAGGTCGAAATAGACAGGCCCTGTTGCAGTGGACTTTGTACGGAATGAATGGTGAGTTGGTTCGTGGAATGTTGAATGCTAGAGGTAAAGAATTTGAAATTGCGACTGTAATGTACGAAAGGCACCTTGATATTCTGTGTGTACCGGAGGCAAAGCGCAAAGGAAAAGATGCTGTGGAGATGTGGAGCACTATGGTCAGGAGTTGAGACTGAAGTGCATGGCGCAAAAGGAGTTGGGGTGATCGTAAGTGAAAGAGCGAAAAGATGTGTTAAACGGTATGAATTGGTATCTTCCCGGTAATGTGGGTTATAATGAAAGTAGGGTTTCGAATAATTTTTCTTATTGCATGCAATGCACATTTTTATGTTTAAACCACGTATTGGATACAAACAGGCTTCTCTCCACACAGAGGTTCACCAGGCGTTCACCATTCTCATTGACTCTTAGGTCTCCGAACTTTCCCAGAACGCGTTCAGTATATTCTTTCTATACACTCATCTATCCGTTCATATTCCCTACTATCACCACTCTTTCGTTTGGCTTATATACGTTCAACACGTTGTCTACTTCATTCCAGAAGTTCTCACGCTCCTGGCCCCTTTCTTTCTAATGGAGAGAAGTGCGAACGTCCAGAATTAGGGTAGACCAACTGGTGGATAATGGTGCGAGAATGAAGTACGCAGATGCTGTGAGTAAAGAGTTGAATGCGAATGAAATAATGTGGAACGAACAAATAAAAGACACTGCTTTTGAAAGTGTATGGATATGCTTGAAAAACTGCGTTGTCAATTACACCGTGGAGATATGTGGAAGAGCGACTGTAGGTAGACAGAAAAAATGTGCTTGGTGGAATGAGGCGGTAAAAAAGGCAGTATGTAAGAAAAAAGATGCGTACGTGGCAATGATTTCTGCAAAAAATGAGACAGAGAAAAAGCGATTGTATGAGGTGTACAGATTAAAAACAAATAAGTGAAGGAGGCAGTGAGAATAGGTAAGGAGGAAGTGTTGGCAGAGGAAGAGGAGAAAATTCAGAATGATTTTGAGGAAACAAAAACTCTTGTTATATGGGTTGTCTGCTGGATAATCAGAAGTGTCGAAGCGCGAAATATTACAGCGTATAAGATCGTATGCATCCTCACACATCATTTCGTACACAAAGCTATCGGTATCCACATATAATAATTTCATGCGATCATCGTTGAACTGGCGTTGCATGAAACTAAGGTGGAAATCGTACATTAATGTTTTAGATATGTCTAAAATCGCAATTCCCACATATAGCTTATTAAAGTAGATTTCCACCTTAGATAACTCGATAGTCATCAATTCCTCAACAAATATTTCTTTGCTGTGGAAATTCGGCTGGGAAATGTAATTGGCTCCATACCTACCACTCCACCTAGTGGCAAGTTTAATAATTCGGTGATTTCTAACATTTGCCATAGTTTTCCCAAAATTTGGGTTATTTAAGAGTTTGTATAAGTTTTTCTCAAAGGGGTTAGTGGATTCTGCTCGCAACCTTGTATTTAAGTCTATACATATATAATTTAAGCCAACGTGATTAGTTGAAGGTAGTCGCGCGATGAACTTTCTCAAGTACAAGACCTGCTTGAAGGCATTGTTTCAAATTACGGTAATGAACGACATACTTGGTCTTAGGATCCAGCAGTTTCCTATTTTTACCATCAGGTGGAACGCCGTTTCAACGCAGAATGGAATGTATTTATGACGATCATGCAAATTATCTGGATGTAATAGATCCACCTCTAGGATTAATCCGGTAAATTTAATACCGACTCAGGGGTTAATAAATTTAATTGCGCCTCGCTAAGCCAGTTGAAATCATCTCGCGCCAAACATTGACTTTGAGCCCATCCATATAAATTAACCATACCTGTATGAAGGATATAAGAGGATTGTTTGCTGGGATCGTAATCACCCATATACTTATTATTAGTCTTGCTGTATTTAGTACAGCATTGTGTTATTCCACCTCTTGTACCCTTTTCCATGAACAATAACATATCTACATCGGTGAGCAGCTCCAGTATAACTTTAGTGTAATTTAACATACACTGCCAGGTATATCCGGGAGAGGTGTAAAAGAATGCCGAATCTAACTTATGCGTTGTTATGCACTTATTTCTAAACTTTGTAAATACGTCAGCAAGTAAAAGGACATCACATGTTAGATAAACATCACTAGATTGTCCTAAATTTTGAATTTGAAACTTTGCCAAACGTTTTGAGCATGTGCATAATCACTATCTGAGATATGTGATTGGCTTAACTTGCTGTAAAATCTCTCTTTATCCGGAATACAAGTTTCGTCAAATTTAGCCCACGTATGTACATACTCATGTGGGTACACACCTTTTTGAATTTTGAAATCGTTAAATGATAAATAAGAAGATAATTTGTCCAGGGACTCGTTCATGAAACGATATGAATCTACAAATCTAAACTTAACTATTGTATATAGTTCTTTAGTCTTAGGTAATAATGTAATTTTAGCGGGAATGGCTTGAGCAATATTTTTTATTAGGAAGTGTGAGTCTGAAAAATTATGGAAAAAAACCTGGTATTATTCGCGGGACATTATACCGGATGTTGCATGATTGATGAGGACTACCTCTAAACCGATCGGTGAAATGACAATGATCTCTTACTTTAACATCATGATCTAGGACGGGATGTTCGCAAATATGGCAGTCCATCGGTAATGGGATATCGAAATACTGCTGCAGACCACCCGCAATATCTAAGAGCTAATTTCTGAATCAATTAATGCGCTCCTCACCCCTCCGTAACCGAAATTTTGATAAGGAATCGTTAAACGTGCAGTGAAGATAATATGCGATGGTGCATACGTCATGCTTCTTAACGGTATTCCGCGTTTTGTCATCTTTAAAATCCTGCACTAAACATTCCAAGTCGCAATATAAAATAAATGGCGCAGTCTACTTGAACTCATAATTCTTAAAATAAACATTCGAACCTGGATTTGTCATCTCCATCCTACAATTATTAATTAACTTTCAATCTAATTCATGATTACTAAGTTTAATATCAGAACTAGAATAGTGTAGTCATCTATCGCATAGAAATAATTTACCACGATTCTTCGTTAACTGTGAACGCACTTATCCTGATAAATTCTTGATCCAGCAGAAATGAAATTTCACTATTTCATCATCATCCTTAGTTGTGCCAAGTCTTGAAAGGTCATCATCTATTTCACTCTCAATTTCATAATTCTGCTGGATCATTAATAAATTAACATGTTGCTGATTCTTATCATTACATAAATATACGGGTACTGTGGTATATGCAGTTATGTCCTTTCTAATAAGGGCATAAACGTTTAACGATAAATTAGGATTTTGTTTTAAGAATTTAGGGATTTTGTTTAAAATCATGGGAAACTTTATAGCTGCAAAATTTAGAATTTCAGTATGGTAGGGATATATATATATATATATATATATATATATATATATATATATATATATATATATATATATATATATATGTATACATCATATTAACCACCAGAAGGAGGTAGTTTCCATAAGAACCGGATCGGTTTCCCAAAACAGGTAACCGTTTCCCAGAAGCGGTAGTTGTTTCCCCACAGAAAACAAGTAGCTCATTCATCATAGCCGAGGCTAAATTGAGCCAGGCTGTGCAAGGTCAAAGTTTATTGGTCCGAAGGGGTGCCATAGTCTTGGAAATTAGCTCGTAAGGGGTTAAAGTTTATTGGTCCGAAGGGCGTCATATTCTTAGAAATATCAGTTCGTGGGAAGGTTGTTGTTTATGCTGAAAAGTAGGTCAAGGTTAAGTGATGGCTAAAGTGAATCAAGGTCAACCCTTGTTGGAATTCATAGAAATGTAAAAGTAGGTCAAGGTACTGGTAGTTTTATACAAGCAGATTGTTATCTAGACCAATTTTCAGGGGCAAACAGTTCTTGGAAACAGGAAGAATGATAGAGTTGTTGGCTATGCTAAAAGACAGATAATGGGGTTCCTGTATTGGCTCTTCACGGTCAAAAATAAGCATGACCGCGCCAGGTCGCCTGATACCTCCACCATTTCAAGGCCATGCCTATCAATTTTCAAGGTCAAATACATTTTTCTTATATAAACCACAGTGTATTGAGATCAATCAATCAGTTATCAACATGGAATTAGCAGGGTTAAACGAAAGCACCTATTGCAAACTCTATAAAAATGTATGTGTCCTGGAGATATTGAAATAATATAAAGTTATCAATATGACAGTGATGAATACGAAGTATGGTGAACGTACAGTGTTAGAGGCGGAGGAGTTGGATGTGTATCACCTCAGCGCTTTTACGAGTATTTCTAAGTAGAAAATCGAATTTAGTAATTTAAAACGATGCTAAATAGAAAGGATGTGTTCATGAGTAGTTTGGACGCAGTCGGAAAAACAACAAACAACATTTAATAGCACTATCTCCAACCATATGTAAACATGCTTTAACTAGAATCATTTTACAAAGAGTGTGTTTATTGCTGGCAAATGTTGTTATAAGTGTCTCAAAACACAATTATATGTATTAGATTTAAGGAACTATAATTAAAAAATAAAGACTTTAAGTCTTGTGAACATGGTTTTAATATAAGTTAAAGGGACGTAGACAGTAAAATAACTTCAAAAAGCTTCTGTAGTACTGGCTTTTCGGTATTCTATCCTCGTGCAGTCAACCCATCTGTCAAAATCAAATGGCTCTACATATCTATGTTTGCAACGTTTGGGTGCGAAAAATATAAATGTGATTAAGACTGTACCTAAAATTTCCGCTAACTGCCCATTTTATTCCTAAATTGGCTAGTCTTGGACTATATGCAAAGTATAAAGGAAGAGTACATGGATTTATTGGAAAAAGAACAAACAATTGCAGCTATAGAAATTGCGTTATAGAAAATATGAGCTCGATATCTAGAAAGGAAATTAACAATGTATAGATTTAAATTTGATGTACTACGCCTAATGTTTCTGTCAATTAAATAACATTTATAAAAAATGTTGTAAATTTAGCAGTTAGCGGAAATTTTAGGTACAGTCTTAATTACGCGTATGTTTTTCAGGTCGCTGAACATGAATCTGAGATTTGCTGACTGATATTATGCGAAAAACGTCCAAATTTGGTCAATTTTTTAGGTTTTTGAGCTAAATCTCAGTAATTATGCATTTTTTCGAAAAGAGCATGCTTTGCAACACTTACTACAAGTTTCATATATAACAATTTTTTTTACAACCAACCGTTACACCGCTAGAGCGTACTAATTCCTAAAAATTAAAAAACGCTAAATACTTCTGCGGAAATGTTACGATACTTTGAATATTTATGATAATAAACTTATTGAAACGCGCTGACCACAAACCCCACCTGAAATAAATATCTGTCTAAAATCAAATCGAAAAAACGTAGAATTAATTACTAATGACTAACCACCTAGACTTTTACCTGTGTCCAAGAGTCCCCGCACCCAAATGCTGCAAACATTGATATGTCGAGCTAATAAAGAACCGTTTCACTTTGACAGATGGGTTGACTGCACGAGGATAGAATACCGAGAAACCAGTACTACAGAAAACCGTATTCACAGCACTTAAAGTCTATATTTTTTAATTACACAATACATTTCCTTAAACCTAATGCATATAATTGTGAGAGATTTATGACAACATTTGCCAGCAATAAACACACTCTTTGCAAAATGATTCTAGTTAGATCATGTTTACATATGGTTGAGTATGTTGTTTGTTGTTTTTCCGATTGCACCCAAACTACTCATGAACACATCCTTTGTCTTTTGCAGAGTTTTAAATTCCTCAATTCGATTTTCGTCTTTCAAATACTCGTAAAATTGCTGAGGTAATACACATTTAAACTCTCCCGTTTCTAACACTAAACGTTCACCATACTTTGTATTCATTACTGCCACATTAATGACTATATTTTTTGATATCTCCAGGTCGCATACATTTTTATGGAGTTTGCAATAGGTGCTTTGATTTAACCCTGCTAATTCCATGTTGATAACGGATTGATTGACCTCAACACACTGTGGTTTATATAGTCTGTGACCTTGAAAATTGATAGGCATGACCTTGAAATGGTGGGGGTCATGCTCATTTTTGACCTTGAAGAGCCAATACCGAAACCCCTTGATCTGTCTTTTAGCATAGCCAACAACCCTATCATTCTTCCTGTTTCCCAGAACTGAAAATTGACCTAGATAGCAATCTGCCTGTATAAAAACACCAGTACTTTAACCTACTTTCAGATTTACAAAAATTCCAACAAAAGTTTACATTGGCTCAATTTAGCCACCTCTTAACCTTGACCTGATTTTAGCATAAACAACCTTCCCACGAACTGATATTTCTAAGAATATGACGCCCACCGGACAAATAAACTTTAACCCCTCACGAGATGATTTCTAAGACTATGGCACACCTTCAGATCAATAAACTTTACCCTTGCACAGCCTGGCTCAGTTTAGCCTCAGTTATTATGAATAAGTTATTTGTTTTCTGTGGGGAAACGACGACCGCTTCTGGGAAACGGTTACCTCTCTTGAGAAACCGCTATCCGTATTTGGGGAATGGCTATCTGTCTTTGGGAAACGGATCCGGTTCTTAGGGAAACTACCTCATCCTGGTTGTTAGGACAGTAGCCCTAGATGGATAGGGTGGGGTATAACCATAGGAATAGTTTGCAACAAAGGATGTAGCGTTTACATGAAGTAAAACACTTAAAAGGATATATGATTGCATTTTATTGTAAATATTACAAGCTTTCCCCTTTACTTGAAACCCCTATCAACGCACAATTTCATAAAACTTGGTTTGAATACTAAATGGGCAGCTTGATTTTCATTAAATATTGCTAGCTCTTTAGGTGTAAATACATGTTTTTAGGTTTTGAATTCCTGTACATCAACTATTGCAATCATCGTCTCTGTAGCGTGACCCCATATCTAACTTTTAACTACTTATGAGTACTCGCAAAAGATACGCACGATTTTCAAAATCGCTTGGAAACATGACACAATTTCAGAATTTTAAATGTACAAGAACGCATTTGTACTGTAATTAAACCGCACATTTCGAAGCATAAGTTTCTCTTTGATGCAAGTGTCAGACATCTATTTATAACTTTAACAAGTATAACGAATATCTAATTGCTCTTCACAGCACTTTTGGTTTACCGTAAAATTATTCATCATCTCCACATAGATGCATTAATTGCATTCAAGGTTAAAATGCGGATAAGATCGGATAAGATCGGACAGGATCGGGACCTTGAAAATTCTGTTTTCAGATCTCTCTGAATCGTAATATGGTGTGACCTTGAAATTTAAAGCAAATGGTGGGTGTAGCTGGTGAAATCTACGTCTCTGTAACTTACATGAAAAATAACACCTTATTAACAAACTTAAAGTCTATTTTTTAATTATACAATACAGTTCCTTAAATCTAATACATATAATTGTGTTTTGAGACACTTATAACAACTTTTGCCAGCAATAAATTTTTTTCAGAATCGACCTAAGACCTGATACCCTTGCAGGTTGATTTCTAATAACTAATCCCTTGACTCAGCCAAATTGCTTGAACAGCCTAACCTAATTTCAACACAGAAATTCTTTGACCATGATGCTGCTGTTGTACTAATCTCTATTGACCTTGACTAACTTCAGAGTGGCCCAGAATCGGTTTAATACATGCAGAATCCAGCCTCCAATCAGTTAGGAAACAGCTACCTGCGTTGCGAAACAGCTATCTGTGTTGGGAAACGGCTATGTTTATTTGAAAAACACATACCTGTTTTGGGAAACGGCTATCTGTATTTGGGTAACGGATCCAGTTCTTGGAGAAACTACCTCATTCTGAGACAGGCCATTGATGTACTTTTAAACACATGACCTTGACTCGACCAAATTCCAATAATTGCTTGGCGATCTTGAAAATTTGACCTCGAAGATTTTAATCGGATAAGCTTAGGTAAGATAGGGAAAGATCGAGATATTCCTGCAGGTTAACACATGACCTTTACACAGCCAAATTGCTTGGCGACCTTGAAAATTTCTAACCATACATCCATTTAACCTTCACCTACATACTGGTATAGACATCAACTTTCTTCTTGTATTTCTAAGAAATGCAATATGCTTGCGGGCAAAATTGTAAAATGATGACTCTGATATTTTTGACCTTGAAGAGTCAATACAGGAACCACGTGACCTATCTTTTCGCATATACAACGTCTTAAACCCTGGTTCCACGAACTGTTTGTTCTTGCAGGTGACTGAAAATTGATACCAACACGTTTTGTACATTGACCTAAATAATAATCTATTTGATACCCCTGAACGTGGTTTCTAAGAATTATGACCCCGCCTCGGCCAATTCTAAGAATTGGTGACCTTGAAAATAGATTTCTCAGGACTGTGACATTGAAATGGTGGGAAACGGCTACCTGTGTTGCGAAACAGATCCCTGCTTTTTGAGAAACGGCTATCTGTGTTTGGTAGATAGCTATCTGTATTTGGGAAACGGATCCGGAACCACTTGACCCACTTTCATGAGTCAATTAACTTTTGCTGGGGGTCATGACCTAGACATTTCCTGATGAACTTGAAAAGGTCAATGAACTTTGACATTGAAAAGGTCAATAAACTTTGCTCGGGGGCGTGACCACGAAAATTTCCTGTTAAAATAGCGTTACCTTGAAAAATTTCATTCGTGTAAAGTTGCATAAGATCAGGTAAGATCGGGTAAGGTCGGATAGGTTTGGGTCACCTAAGACCTTGAAAATTCTGTTTTTAGATTTCTCGGACTTGTAGGTGAGCCTTTGAAATTGAAATGTTGGAGGATTGCTGGAAATAACGCCTTTGACCTTGAAAATTGATACCAATATGTTTTAGTCATTGAGCCATTTTTAAACATGTGACGTTGACTCAACCGAATTGTTTGGCCTAATTCTAATAATTGCTCGAACAATTGGATCACCATTGACCTTGAATATAGATTTCTCGGAGGTGTGAAATGGTGGGGGTCCTGCGCAAAGCCAGGAGCTTATTTTTGACCTTAAAGATTGGAACCACTTGGCTGAACACAGGTAAATAAACTTTTCTGGGAGGCGTGACCTTGAAACCGATGACCTTGAAGAGGTAATTGAACTTTAATATTCTAGCATAGAACTGCGATAACATAAACTTGTAGGTGACCTTGAGAATTGATTTCTAAGAATTGTGATAACTAAATTAACAACTTGACTCAGCTAGGAATTACTTGGTGACCTTGAAAATTTGACAATGAAGAGTAGAATCCCCCCAACCTTGATCTTGAAAAGTCTATTTTTAAGAATACCCCATACAGGTTTCCTTGAGAATTCTAAGAATTAACATATGACCTCGACTCGGCTTGGTGACCTTGACCAATGAGCACAAACCATTAACCCTCGTGACCTTGAAGAGCATCGTCATATATACCTTTACCCGCAATTTGGGGGCCCCCGTGACCTTGAAGAACATACGCAGGCAATATGTACGGTGACCTTGAAAAACGTGAAAGTCATTCAGTTTAGTATACGTGACCTTGAAGAATATATATATATATATACAGGCAACGTGTACGGTGGTCCCTTTGACCTTGAAAACCTTGTACTTTAACGTAATGTGTACAATGTTCTTGACCTTGAAAACTCATACACTTAGACGTGGACAATCTGTACGATGATCTGGACCTTGAGGAATATATTTCGATACAGGCAGTGTGTACGACGACCTTGACCTAGGAAAACTATTGACCTTGATGTGGACAATCTGTACGGGAAGGTGTATTATTATTATCAAAATTGCGTTAGGATCTGCCTAGTATATCTACTAATTACCTCCCGAATTCTAAGCAAGTCTTGCCACCACTACTGTACTAGCTCGGTAGAGCGTTTGTAGCGCGTCTCACGGTTTTAATTAGAGTACGCGGAGGGCGGAGACGGATTCTGGTCGGGAAATTTTGTTTCAAATTTTTTTCCACCTCCTCGTGAATTCTTCTCAGTAAGAATACTATTCCAAAATGTTTGATGTCCTTCGATCATATTACAGCTTATGTTTTGGTATTCATTTAATCTGAAAAATATATGTAACGCAGTCAAAACAAATTCTTAACTTAAACCACAATTGAAATAGAATATGAAAGTTTACCCTATCCATATTAATACATAATTATCATTAAGTATATTTCATGATTAATTAACTGTTTGTTTTCTTCGTCAAACGTAAAGACTTATTTTATACTTTTTAATACCTTTTGAATGTTATGGAAATTGATACCATTCAATTACCCCAAAAAAATGAAAACCGGAACAGAATCAATTAAAGGGTCTAAATCGGTTCAGATATCTCAGCAACCTAACGTTATCAACTGAATAATAGATAGAATTTCCAAAGGCTTCCTGTATTTGATTTAAGCTACCTACTTCTATAAACATAAAGTTCAAGAGTTACCATAAAATATATCTATTAAATTGTAACGTACAACTAAGATATTACCATTTACTCTCTAAATAATTATGTATTGGATAAAGTAAATAAAAATGTTTTCAAAGTAAATTAAAAATAAACGAGGTGCTCTGTTTTTTTTGATACCTCAAATTAACCGTCTAATTCGTTGTACTAATATTAATGACTGACGGTTTTTATTTTATTATGTATAAGGACAGTATTTATACAGGTATTAATATCTAATATCATACTTTATTGTGCTAATTGCTTCTTGACAACTGTATTACTGTTTTAACTACTAGTTTTACTCTCAGTAAATTTTCACAATTGTTCAAATGAACGTGTTTATTGGATTGAATTTATTCAAAACCAATTTTATTAACACAGCTTTTTCAGTGCAGTTGAAACAAAATTAAGTTTTACTACCTGGGAAGTGTATTAGCCACTTTAGTAAGCGCTAGCTGACCATAAGGGTGATTGTTTAATGTCGATCCGCGTAAAAAGAATTTTTCGCTATAATTCTTATGTAAGTTAAATAGTTAACAGTATAGTGATAAAATATTGAATTAACACAAAACCTGTTCTATTATACATTTTCTTTAAAGCTAAAATACAGTATTGTTTGTTGTAGTTTAAGAAGATCCCAGCATCCTTAACGAATCCTGAAATTAATTATGCTAATTTACGCAGAAATTTGCGTTAACTTAATTAATTATTTCCGCTTCTTCTATAGGTTAAATTGATTTGATATTTTTACGTAAGGTCTCTGAAAGCTATACCACCTCCAACATCTCATAGATCTCATACTATACAGGGTCCTGCATCTTAGGTCCCGTCTTCTACTACATCTAAATGATTTATATTACAAAAAAATTAAACTGGAGCAACAAAATGCTTGCATATTTTAAAAATATTTTCACTAATACAAGGTGACACATAAGTCCATGACAATACAAATTTATATATTATTTAATGGAACACCCTATATATTTAATTCTCCTTGCTTCGTACATAACAAAATTTCAGCATCTTATACCAAGTGCTTTCAAAGACATGACAATTTCTTTGTCAGAATGGTCATGTTCTGATCACTCTGTATCTTTCAAGAACAAACGAAATTAATTATTATTTGTAGTAGGATGTTTAAAGTATATGGTCCATTTTATATACACTGAATAACGGTAGCCGTATATAGTATTATCCAAAACGATTTTCTGGAAATTTTCAAATGGAACACCCTCGGCATGGGATAGGGTACTCGCTACCCTGTCAATTTTATTAAGCATTCCCTATCCCCAAACCAACTCGTTTTTTAGTTAAATTCGTTTTTATCCGAAACTACCCTTTATTAATAAAAACTAGGCGTAAAAGTTACATCTTTTAAAGGGAACACCTGTATATTTTATTCCTATTGGGTGCGGAGTAAAGTATGCAACATCTTTTATATTTGTAATTGTACTGATATGTTTCAAAGTTTCAGGGATGTCCATCAAAAGCTGTTATTAGACACAGCAAACTTATGAATAGCTTTATTTCAAAATTATTGTGACATTGTTAACGTAATGTATAAATAAAGTTTTTGATATCGATCTAAAATTTTTTTAATTAAAATCTATGTTCGCTATGTCTTCCGTTACTTGGAGGCACAACTGAACGCGGTTTGAAAAGACCTTGCTACTCTTCTGTCGGACGTAATACTCTCAAACGCGTTTCTTATTATTTGTTGCATATTTTCTTGTGTAGTAGGCAGCTCTTGGTAAACGATTTCCTCAACATATTCCCACAAAAAGAAATCCAGTTTAGTTAAATCCGGGGATCGGGGTGGTCAGTTACACGGCTCTTCTCTTCCAGTCTAACGATTTGGAAATGATACATTAAGATAGTCACTTACGTGAACGAAATAATGGCCGGGAGCTCCATCGTGTTACAATCACGTTTCATTCCAGAGTGATTGGTACATTTGCACATAGGTTTTGCAAATGATTTTGCAAAAATCAAGATACACCGCTCCATTCAAATTCCCGTTAAAAAAATAAGTTCCAATAGCATGTTCACCAATAATTCCACCCCAAATATTTATTGACCATAGGTGTCGATAGTCTACCTGTCTGAAAATCCTCGGATTCTGATCTGAATAGTAGAGGAAATTTCGGCGATTCACAAATCCATGTTTGTGGAATGTGGCTTCATCTGCGAACAAAACCGTATCAAAAAAGTTGTAAGTTATATCAATTTTGTGTTAAGTCCAATTGCAAAATACGACACGTCTCTCCAAATCCATAACAAATAGTTGTTGATGAAACTGAATATGGTACGCATGAAAACGGTTTTCCTCCAAATCATTTGAACTCTTCGTTCTCTAACACCTACAGCAGAGCTAATTGCTTTTTGACTAACTGAAGGATTTTCGGTAACAGATAACATAACAGACAATTAATTTTATTCACGAACGGACCTACTCTTAAATGTATTTTTGCAGTCCACAATTCTACATGTCCCGTCTGTATAAATCTTTGTAATACATTTTCCTGGCTTCGGTTGTCTGGATGTCTTCGTTCGGGATAACGCTCTGCATAAACTAGATCTCCCAGAAAAGAGTTTCTTTGGAATTTTCCTAGCATGAAAATCATATCCACGAGGTCATCGTTCTGGTACTCCATCACAAGAAGCACTTTTATCAGCAAAAACCACTTATGAATAATTGCCGCTTAAAAATAGTTGTAACGCATATAAATACTAATATTTAGCAACATGTAACTAACCATGTATAAAACCTATACTTGATACGTAAATTGAAACGTTAATGTTTATTTATTTGACAGTTACCACGCTTTTTTTCCATCACCAGCAATTATCGTATTTTATTTTTCCCAAGAAAATATGATAACGGTAGTGTTTTTACTCACCTTAGTTTACGCTTCATGTCTAACGTATTTTAACGCAGTAGAAGAACGTATTAAAAAAAAGATACTAGTTCGATTAAAAAAAACATAAAAATATTAAAACTTGTTGTAGATGGTGTTATTAGTATTAGAAATCTGTCTAATAACAGCTTTTCAAAAATATCTCTGAAGCTTTGAAACATATCAATATTATTCCAAATATAAAAGATGTTGCGTACTACTTTATTCCGTACCCAATAAGAACAAAATCTACAGGTATTCCCTTTAAAAGATATAACTTTTGCGCCTAGCTTTGATTAGTAACGGGTGGTTTCGGATGAAGACAAATTTAACTAAACAACGAGTGGATTTGGGTATAGGGAATGCTTAATAAAATTGATAAAGTAGCAAATAAGCTATTCCATACCGATGAAAGATATAGGTTGTTCTATTTGAAAATTTCGAGAAAATCTTTGATTCTCGTTTTGGACCATATTTCGTATAGCCATCTGAATAAAAATGAAAAAGACCATGTACATAAAATATTCTACTCACAATTAATAATTAATATCGTTTGTTCTTGAAACATACAGAGTGATAAACACATGTCCATTCAGACAAAGAAATTGTCATGTCTTTGAAAGCACTCGGTATAAGTTGCACGAAGCAAGGAGAATTCAAATCTGGAATAATATGTAGGGTCTTCCATTAAAAATACATAAGTTTGTGTTGTCATGGACTTATGGGCCACCCTGTATTTGTGAAAATATTTTTAAAGTGTGCTGTCTAGCAAGAATCGTATTGCGTTTTACTATTTTTTGTAACCTAAATCATTCAGATCTAGTAGAAGATGGGAGCTAAGATGCAGGGCCCTGCGTAAGCGTGAGTGCGTGGTAAAATCAATACGCGTATACACATTACACTATCCCGACACCTTCCTACGCGCTAAGCACGTATACCAAAAAACAAACACATTCACCATTTCCATATCAACAAGATCAACAACTCATCCATACCATCTATTGAAATTTACATCAGCTATTCTAGACATACCTACATAAACACGGTTCTTGAAATATTGATTTCACAATATTCTGAAATCCATCACATTATAAGGACCCTCTTCAAATTTCTGAAATTTCTAAACCCTCCGTGGAAAACCGTCCGTTCAACTTCAACCAAATCTGCTAGTTAGGGGCCACCTCGTCCTTACTACATAGTGAGAAACTGCTTCCGTCCACCAGATTCCAAATATCAACTGTAGCATCTGGTATGCGTTGCTGTGACGGTGCCCGGCTCCAATACCCTTTCTGACTACTGCTCATCCACATTATCAAACTCAGTGATCCTAGGTGACTGTTTTCAGTCCATACACAATTTATTGGGTCCACAAGAAATGACGACGAAATCCGGCTCTCAGTTGTGAAAAATTGTCGCTATTGCACGTCATCCCACTCACATTTTCCAGTATTTCGGTAATCGATCGTATTCTCTGGTCAGAATACTTTGCAACTGTATCAATCAATAATGCTTTATACGCACAACGATCACGTCCGATCCTTCACCACTTTTGTTCCAAACTTTATTTTATCGAGATCTCTTGAATCTCCAACTTACTCAACAATAAAGCATTTTTCCAATACCCACGTGAACGTACCTCCAACTATAATCCTACACCAGACTTTCTAACTACCCAAGATCTTAGGAGGGCGTTCAACAGGTTAATTTCAGTTATTGGAATAGTGTTCGAAACCTCAATCCTATTAAAAACCATAGATATATCCCGCAAAGCTATCCGACGACAAATCGTGAACTGAATCAAAAAGAGCGGACCTCTTAATCCTGGAGATATTGGGATCCTACTCTAAATACAAAATATATTTAGGCGTGAAACTAAAGACTTATTAAAGATTACGAAGGCAAAATTAGACTACCGCAATGAAAACTCTTATGGAAACAATTATTATAAGTATTGTTATGAAGTTCAAAAGTAAATATGTAATTAAAAATTATTATTAATTTTATTAAATACATAAGTAAAAAGATTACCTCGAGTAGGATTAATTGTTGGAGAAACTGACAGGGAAAGTTATTTCGAAATCACACTTCACGGACAAAAGAAAGGCGGACATTTTCGATCCTCAATCCATCTTTGGATCCTCGACCATACTTAGTTTCAAAGTCGGTTTAAAGAATTCCTAGAACAACATTTTAAACGATTCTAGAAATAACTGATCTGATATTTACAAGTAATGTATTACAACAAACCTCGACCTACTGGCCTACATTTGTAATAAATGCATAACGCTTTCCGACTGTTTAAAAAATTGTTTCCACCATAATATAATAATTTTAACAACATCGAATTTTTTCACTGGTTACTAATGCTTTATTGCAGAAAGTTTTCAGGTAAAATTTACAAGTATTTGTTTTTTTTTAATTACCCTGAGTAGATAAAAACAAAATTTAAACAAAAGTGTCATTTAAAAATTATTACTAATTTTATTAAACACATGAATAAAAAGTTGACCTCGAATAGGATTTGAACCTGCGACCATTACTTTGCTAGAGTACCGCGCTACCAACTGCGCTATCGAAGTACAAGCACCCAATCGATTTATTATTTTGAACTTATTCGTTCATAACAAAACTTATAATAAACGTATGATTTGATAAACAAATACGCCTTGTTGAATTTATTCCTTTTAGGTGATTTGAGAAATTAATTATCACAATTACTTGGATTTACTGGGGTTTAAATAATCCTATTTTGCAACAAATCATTCTCTTTTTTTTTAATTTCCATCTTTAAACATTTCTGAATATTTCTTAAAATCCGTAACTGAAAGTTAGACGAATTCAACTACTTTTGATCTTGCACGTTCATTTACCGCTTCTAGATTCTCTTAGGCATTCTTCCTCGCTCAATGACATATCTGAATTCCAATGCAAAAGCGTACAGTTTTTCTTTTTTACTCAGATCTCTCTCACTATCATAATTATTCTCCCGTTGCTTTAATTGAACCTTGAATTGAATTCGGTCGTTGTCAAATTAATATATTGAGTATTTCTTCTATTTATTATTACCAAATCTATTTAATGTAACACGTATCGACACTGTGGCTCCGTCTGATTCAGATTGCAGCGCAGTAAGTGTCTGGTCAGAAGCAGTAGACCTTTGGCCTAAAATCAGAAGCTCACTAAATACGTATTGCTTCGTCATTGCACGAGAAATGCTATTTTGTGGACCTTGGAAGGGCACTTAGGGAAAAATTAGGAATTCCTCAAGCTGCATCTTTCATAAAGCTGTCGCACTAATTTAAGGTTATTGTTAGGGCGATTGTACTACTTAAACATGTATCAAGCAAAAGTATCCTTTTTGCAAAGGACATGCAAACGAGAATTGTTTACAATGCTTTCTACCTCGCAATCGTGACAATTCACATCAGTACAGCATCCAGCTTTACTTAAAGGGAGGGATTATGAAAGTTGACGAGGTAAAGTAAACACCAAGTTGAATAAAAACGGAGGCGGTTAATATTATATGAAGCTAAGTTGAACAAACGGACAACTGTATATACAGGGTAGTACTTTGCGGGACGCAGCATAGCGATTTCAATGGTAATTCTTGTATATTAAATAATTAGCTTCCCTAATTATTTTAGAGTAAACGTGAAAATACGATTTTTTGTGGTGAAAAAATACTGCGTCTGTACACACTGTTAATTATAATTTTCCATTTTGCTAAAGCGCAAATATCTACAAAATGAAAAATTACATTTTATTAAAAATCGGAGATGCTTTGGAATCATATCTTAATGTGTGTTTGAACGCCCTGTATATATACGTTTTTTTTCTTTTCGTTTCTTTTTGTATTTACTCAGTTTTCGTTTTCATGCTAACGAAACTTGTCGTTTTTATGGGTCTTAATAAGGTTAAAATTAAATTGAGATATCGTTTGCTTTATATTGTATTTCGGATTAGAATTTGTCGTATTTAGTTTAAAGCGAATTTCTTTGTTAGAATTATTTTACATTAGGATTGAAATTATATAAATTTTCTTGAGGTTTAAAATATATTTAAAAACGCGTTTGTTATTGAGATAAAATTACAAGTTGTTTTCGTATTATGATTCTGTTAACTTCCATTTAACGAACGGAGCCAAGATTCTATTGCCGTACAGCTTACCGATTCCCTTTCAATTAAAAATAATCATTATAGGAGTAGGCAAGATTTGGCTGGATTACAATACGAACTCATTAAACTTCAAGTGCATATGTATTGTAGAGTAGATAAGCGTTGCTTACTTGGAAAAAGCTTCCCTTGCAGTTTATGTGAAGGTGAAAATATGACGCAATCTTTCTTGATCATTTACGGCAAGGGCCTTATCAGTTGTGCAGCGTTTTATAATTTGAATGTATGAGCATTATAATTGGTTGTCGTTTTTAAAATCGAATATGACGTAACTAAGGAATTCTTGAATGTATGTGCTCAGTCTTGGTCTGATCTGGTGGAGGAAGTTGCGGTATGCGGGAGGGCACCGCTTTTACCGTCGATGTTCCCGATTCTATCGGATGCATCGTGGCCTGTGAGTCCGTTTCGCTATGTGCGGATTTTCTTGTTGATTCACCAGGCCGGAGAACTTTATGTGGTGTATCGTGGTCAGCTAGACCGACCTTTTCGTAATCAGGACAGTGTTTAACCAGTGCTTCCTGAATTACGGAGTTTTTTTATCGCTTTTGCGGATTTGATGGATTTTTTTTTTGGTGGAGTATTGAGTGCCCAAACCTTGTGTTTTTATGCTTTTGGAAACAGCCTTTGATAGACCAAATCGCACTGTAAATATTTTATTAATCGACGCCCTCTGTCCCACCGAGCTAGTCCGGTGCACTCTAATTGTCTGTTACCTGCCGTTTTAGTTTCATTTCCGACCGTAACAATATAAACAAACAACATGCGCATCTGAGTTATTTGTCATTGTTGCTTGACGTCGGCTGATTTTTACATGTAATTCTGTTTAGGCTAAAACATATCCGACGCAAGAAAAAGTAGAAGTGGTAAGATGGTTAAGCTAATAATGGGTTTTAAGAGAACAAAATGCGGCGTCAGCAGATACTATCGTTATAATTTTCCGGAACCAGAATTATCAAAGAAATTGAGTTGAAGGAGAATTTAATATGTATAACACGACAACAAAATATAGATTCAAAGATAATGTAAATTCAGAAAAATTAACAAATTATAAAAAATATTCAAATAAAGCACTATTTGCTGCTTATACAAAAACCCAATCTGCCATAAAATTGCCGCCTAACGCTGGCTAACTGAAAATGCGGTATTTTCTCGCACGCAGCCCGAATGCAAGCTTTTAGAACTTCTATATTTTCAAATCTTCATCCTCAGTAAATCACAGCCTTTAAATGTCCCCAAAGAAAAAAATCATTGGGAGAAAGATCGGGAGAGCTTGCAGATCAGTCAGTTGTATAATTAGGGCCATTGGAAAAACTGGAATTTAAAACAGCCGGACCTATGCCCTCTTCCAATAACTTCAAGAAACGCTCTCCTGTCAGGTTTTCATGTAAGAAAAATGGTTCAATAATGTAATAACCCTGCAATCCCGCCCAAGCATTAACTTTTTGAGGATATTGGGTCCTGATTTGTTAAATATTATGTGGATCCTCAGTAGCCCATTCTCTGTAATTTTGCACGTTTGGTATATTATGAAGTGTGAATGTGCATTCATCAGTAAACAAAATATTATTCAAAAACTTCCTATCTTGGTTACATTTACCCATCAGTTGGAAGCAAAATGCACTCCCCTTCAAGTCATGCATGCTCACGCAACTCTTGACGGCATTGATTTTACAGGAGCGAACTTGTACTTTTGAAATTCGCAGTACCAGAGTGTGATGCAAGTCCAAGTTTCTTGCTTGTGCCCTTAAACCTACGTGGGAATTCTCCGCTACTGCACCAAAAACATTGAACGTATTGTCATTGCTATTCTGTCGACCGTTGTTCTACTTGAAATTGGCCGATATTGATATTTTAAGCTGAATAACCCACTCACTTGGCGGGCACAATTTTCAGCATAAAACAATTTTATCATTTCTATTTTCTCTTCAGTTGAATACATTTTAAAACGAACAGTCTTATGATAAATCAATGTATTAAGTAAGTATACATCTAATAAACGTCAGATAGGAGTAATAGATAACAAAATGTGCACGCTGTGTTTTTGTATATAATTCCAAGACATACCTAATTTATTTTAAAATGAAAGTTTTGATTTTGCCCATTTCGACGGTTAGGAAAACTGAAAATTATAGTTAATAGTGTGTACAGATCCAATATTTCTGTATCTACAAGAAACGTATTTACATTTTTGCTCTAAAATAATTTGGGGACCTTATAATTGAATTAAAAAATACCATTGAAATCACAATGCTACGTGGAGTAAGGCAAAACCACTAGGGGCGGAGATTTGAAAATATAGAAGATCTAAAAGCTTGGATTCGAGCCGAGTGTGAGAAGATATCGGATTTTTAGTTAGCCAACGTTAGACTGCAGTTCTACGACAGATTTCTTTATTGTTTATCAGAAAATTGTGCTATATTTGAACATTTGTTATAATTTGCTAATTTTTCTGAAGTTACAGTATGTTTGTATCTATGTTTTGTTATCGTGTTATACATACTAAATTCTACTTCAATTCAAGTTCTTTCATTATTGTGGTTCCGGAAAATTACAACTATAGTATAGTGAAAACCCATTAGCTTAATCATCTTACCATTTCACACACACACACATATATATATATATATATATATATATATATATATATATATATATACAGGGACCGCCATAAAGTTGGACACATGGAAAAATGTTTATTATTATTGAAATTTCTGACCATAGATTTGGCGGGAATTTTAAAAAATGTTAACTGTGATGCCGAAAAATGGGTCAAATTGGCAAGATACCGAAAAATTGTATTAAGAAAATGTATTTAGAATGCAACAAAAATCCCATACATCAATTTTCGACCAAATCAAAAAAAAATAAAAAATACCATATATTCCCCTCTGCATTCATTACAAAACATCATAAAATCTTGATTTACCTGGAAATAATTTTAATAATATAAATTACATAATTTTAGGTCAAAATTAATCAAATATTTGTAAAATAAACAATTTGTGAGACGAAAATTTTAAAAATACTATTTAGCCTCGTCGCAGGTTGCGTTCATGCCCTGTATATTGAAGCGCATGACCTGATCTAATATTTTTAACGGCTAAATAAAATGTAAACGAACTAACACTTGTAATTAAAACTTAACAACACATAGTTTATCCTTATTAAATTTAATATTGGTTAGTACATTTGAAATTAGCGATTTTTTAAATTTAATAAGTTGGTTTTGAAAAATCACATATTTCGGCTTATCAGGATGAAAATTATTTAAAGTGCACCTCATAGCTTAACATTTTATGATGATTCGTAATAAAAGCAGAGGGAATAAATGGTATTTTTTTTTTTTTCTGATTGGCATATGGGGCCTTTGTTGCATTCTAAATACATTTTCTTAATACAATTTTTCGATATCATGTCAATTTGACCCATTTATCGGCATAACAGTTAACATTTTCCGAAATTCCCGACAAATCTATGGTCACGTGACAAATGTTACAATGAATTTTTTGGCTGTCAGACATGAAGAAACGAACCGTCAATAGAGTTTTTCAGAAATTTCAATAATAAAAACTTTTGTCATATGTGTCTAACTATGTGTGTGTAGTGTGTGCGTGTGTGTGCGTCGTGCGTGCGTGCGTGCGTGCGTGGTGTGTCGTGCGTGCGTCGTGCTGCGTGCGTGCTGTGCGTCGTCGTGTCGTGCGTGCGTGCGTGTCGTGTCGTGTCGTGCGTGCGTGTGCGTGCGTGTCGTCGTGCGTGCGTGCTGTGTGTGTGTGTCTGTGTCTGTGCCTGTTCTGTGTCGTTTCGTGTCCGTGTCCGTGTCGTGTCCGTGTCCGTGTCGTGTCCGTGTCGTGTCCGTGTCCGTGTCCGTGTCGTGTCGTGTGTCCTGTCGTGTCCGTGCGTGTCGTGTCTGTGTGTCTGTGTCTGTGTCTGTGTCTGTGTCTGTGTCTGTGTCTGTGTCTGTGTCCGTGTCTGTTGTCGTGTCCGTGTCCGTGTCCGTGTCCGTGTCCGTGTCCGTGTCCGTGTCCGTGTCCGTGTCCGTGTCCGTGTCCGTGTCCGTGTCCGTGTCCGTGTCTGTCCGTGTCCGTGTCCGTGTCCGTGTCCGTGTCCGTGTCCGTGTCCGTGTCCTGTGTCGTGTCCGTGTCCGTGTCCGTGTCCGTGTCCGTGTCCGTGTCCGTGTCCGTGTCCGTGTCCGTGTCCGTGTCCGTGTCCGTGTCCGTGTCCGTGTCCGTCGTCCGCGTCCGTGTCCGCGTCGTGCGTCCGCGTCCGCGTCGTGTCGCGTCCGTGCGTCCGGTCGCGTCTGCGTCTGCGTCTGCGTCCGTGCGTCTGCGTCTGCGTCTGCGTCTGCGTCTGCGTCTGCGTCTGCGTCTGCGTGTGCGTCTGCGTCTGCGTCTGCGTTGCGTCTGCGTATGCGTCTGCGTCTGCGTCTGCGTCTGCGTCTGCGTTTGCGTCTAATTCTGCGTCTGCGTCTGCTTCTCCGTCTGCGTCTCCGTCTGCGTCTGAACCTGAGTCTGTGTCAGTGTAGTTATGAAAAGCATCAAATGTCTAACTTTTCTTCCCTACTATGTCGCTTACAAATCACTCACTAAGTCTTGTGTTGTTTTTTGCTCTGATTATGCACCAAAGTATTTTGTAAATAAAAAGTAGAGCAGTTTAAACCTAAGGCAGTGCGATACTTGCACAGTATCTAAAGAGTCGTGTATCTGTCTGTGTGCAATATAGCTCGACCACTATACTAGCTATTGACCCCTTATGTTTGTTACATGATAAATGGTGTGCTCTGGTCGTCTGGTTGTACGAAGTGCAACAGATTTTCCACAGTTATGGGAAGGGCGCAGTGAAAGACAAGAATGCTGCCCAAAACGTTTATTTGCGCATCAAAGTTTCCGAGGACACTGCCAAATAGAACCCCTGAACGATCAAGAGCTAAACAGCGACTCCATCTGTTTTAGTCAGCTTGGAGGCTTATTGATTCCCAAAACCTATATTAGACACCACTTCTGTTGAGATCACGGCAAAATAGGTTCCCTAAATGGCCACGAGCTAAGTTATGAGCGCAATTGTCCCTGAAAATGTTAACTTTCACGATTATTACACATAATTAAAATGATTATCTTTTGGCTTTCTAATCATGCATTCTTTTGATACTTTTTGCGTAAATTTAAACGATTTGATTGCAGTTATCGTCCTCGTAAATGCTAAAATCTTTAAGGATTATTTGAGATCTTAAAACAAATTTATGACAAATGTAAAATATTAGTGTCTTTCAGCATTTTGGGCCGATTGTTGCCTAAAAACTATATTTATGCACCAATTTCGTTAGAATCGCGGCAAAATTTAGTTTAATTGAAAGAAGTATTCGTTTTTATTGACTATGGCCTTTCTTTAACTTACTTATAAGTATGAGGAATACCAGAGCGGGTTTAGATTAAGAAGTGAACATTGGCTCTATTTTATACTGTATTAAAACTCGATTGTGTGCCGATTTGTATGTTGATTTCAACTATCAAGAGAAAAATGCACTCAAGTCAGTGGACAGTGGTTGCTTGGTTGCATGAAGAATATATTAGGCACAACAAACCATCTGGCAAGGTTACTGCTTAGATTCGGAAGAGGTTTTTATGATCGACTATCTTCTAGACAGTACTATGTTAATCTTCTAAATGGTCAGGAAAAGACAACAATCGGCAAAAAAAAATTTTGAGGGTAATATAAGATCCCATATAAGCGTTTCACAATGGCCCAAATTAGTCAACAAAAAATCAATTAGCTTTCACATCCACCCTATTTTCTAAAACATGCTAGATAGAATTATTTAGTTTTAGGTAAAAACAAAGAAAAAATTTAATGTTCATCTAGGCATATTGTATTTAATTCCACAATAGGAATTTTTTCACGAAATGGTTCTTAGCGCGCAGTAATTGAATTTTTCTAATCTCGCTGGTCGATTGATCTAAGTACAACACGGACACTTAACCCCCACCACTTTAATCGGATGACGTCTTAATTAAAAGGAGCGGGAGAGTCATGAGACCCCTCCCTCCCCCTATGTGGTCACGCCCGCTTCCATCTGATTGGTCGTGTGCGCGTATGCAGCCTCAGGTTGAGGGATGCGATTGGATGGTCCAAGGGCACACCACGCCTCCTGATTTCTTATTTGTGACGGCCATTTTGTTTTGACGGCCATTTTTTGTTTTGTCGGTGCTTTCGTGGGCGTGACTTTCCGGTTTTTTGTTTTGGCAGCTATTATTGCTTTGGCGGCCATTTTTGTTTTGACGGACATTTTTGTAATTGTTATGGCAGGAAAACTAAAAATTTGTAATAGTATTCTAATAAGGGCACCCCTTATACTATGTCCTAAAACAAGAATAGGGCTCCGGAACTTGTCGGGTGTTGCCCCCTTGGCGGGAAAACTAGAAATTTGAGATAGTATTTCAATAAGGAGACGCGCATACTATCTCATAAGGCAAATATATGCCTCCTGAACTTGTTCTCAGGTCCACGTCCCATTTTTTTGGCCCCCTGAGTGTGACGCCATCAACTGGTGTATTTTTAAAGCTAACGAATGTTTTCTGTAATAGAGGTTAATCGTGGCTCCATCTAGTAGTAGTATATCTAAAAATGGCTGACGAGATGGACGACAAGCCACGCCCAGAAAACGGCCTTCAAAACAAAAATGGCCGCCACCAATTAGAAACCAGGGGGCGTGTCCTGCCCTTAGGCCCTCCGATCACAGCCCTCAGCCTGAGGCCGTATGCGCGCCCACGAAGAATTAGATAGAGGTGGGTTTGGCCACGTGGGGGTAGAGCGAGGACACGTGACTTTCCCCACTGCTTTCAATTATAACGTCATCCGATTAAACGTGGTGGGGGAGCCTTTATTCTACTGATCCATTCCGAAATATGCTTCTACCATAACTATCTTATTGTAAAATATTGTTCTTTATGAAACTTTAAGGGTGGACAGCCGTAAATCCGTTTCATAGCACTATAAAATGCTTGACGAAATTACACGAAATCTAAATTTTGGTTGAAGATGAAGGAGGGGTCGAACATTCCCTTGAAAGATGAATACTTTAGCAAGGCAATAACGCCAGTTTTATTTATAAATGTTTGGAAATAATGTTTTTTTAAGAAGAAACGTGAAAGACTGGCGTTATTACCTAGACATTAACGTTATAAACTTATAGTATTTTTGAGAATTGTCCTAATCGCACTTATAGATAAGTTATCATGGAAAAACGACTCAAATTTTGACACCGCACGTGATAATTTTGTGTTGGTGGTAGGCAACACATCTAACTTCAGATCATTATTATTGTAGGGGCCGGTTATAAATGATCATTAGCCCGTAAGGGTTTTGTAGCAAGCAACAATAAAAACTTTTCATTCTTATCGAAAATCATTTACATAAATTCGAGTTTATTTTTTTAAACATTTATTGTAGCTTATAAAATAAAATTTATGTACTGTCTAGCCTTAAAATGCATGTTTATTTATTATTTGTGGATAGTAGAAAATCATGCTAATAATGAATATACTCAATGAAGTTTTGAAAAAAACTGTTAAAGTGCAATTAAAATGATAAGAAAGAGGAAAGAATGCAATATTAGCCTATATGCATTTTAATTTTTTTTGAAGAACCTTTTTTTAGTTAATCAAATAACATTATAAATATCTATTAACGTCATTTTTATCACACTTTTAATTCTAAATAAATTCCACACATTTATGTAAAATAACAAGCTACGAAATAAATGAACCGGTTGATATAATACAAGTTGGTTAGCGTCGAATTAATACCAGTCAGTACTTCATATGTAATTATCTATATTCATCGTTTAAATAAATCTTCATTTACACTACGTTTGGCTTTCATATTCTATCAAAAAGCCTTTGCAATTTCATTTACTTTTAATTAACCACTTTATATTATAAATTTGTGGTGTGTAGATTAAAACCCACTTTGTGAAGTAATTATCAAGTCTTCCTAAAGTAATCACCAGAGGAATAACGTAAAGCGTACAAAACTTATAGTATTTAAATCCTTTTCATCCATTTTCACCTTAGACTTTTTCTTTATCATAGTATCATGGCGTTCACACATATTTACATGTACATGATTAGTTGTATATAATGAACGGAAAATACGTGTATATCTTGATAAATAGAATTGTTGAAAATGTAGGTGCATTTAACGCACTTTAATTAAATAGAAATGTCGATGTATACCTTAAATATAGTACAGTATAACTTTGAATTAATTAACGATGTTGCAAAGAAATTTTGTCAGTGACGGGTTCAGTTTAATAACGTCAACTAGCAAAAAACATTAACTATAAAAATGCCTCATGATCAAATGCGCTCTTCATTTCCAAGCGACAAATGTATCTAAATTGAAAATTTACATTTGCAAATTACGAAAGTTACCAGACATTTTAAATGCTGGAAGCATGAGAAAAGCTGATTTAATTTACAACAGCAACGCAAATTTTAGAACATCTTAATATGTGTTTAAGCTATTGTACAATTGTATTCTGCATTGTACATTTGAAAAAAAATATTAGCTTAACATAATAAATTTGAACATTTGTTTCGAAACTAGTACAAAATTTTATCTACTAGCACATTACCATGTATCGAGATTTCAATATCAGATGTATAGAAAATTCAGTAATTTAAATTTAAAGACATATTGTAAGAAGCTCTGATGTAGATTCAGAAATAATTCATTGCTCATAATTACGCGAATGTATGAATGAAGTGTGTTATAAAGGTTTTGATGAGAGTGTGGGTACTATAAATTACGAAACGATAAATTGTATTACCTTCAACGGCATGTAAACAAAAGAAAGGTAGCGAAATGATTAAATAGTTACCAGCTTACGTATTATTAGTTTTCTTCCGTAATGCTGATGTAAAAATATACCTACATAATACAAGTGAGTTAGAAAGGGCAAAAGACATCGTGTTGTGAGAAATAATGTCGTTATTGTTCAATACAGAGAGCAATAAATATAAACTGAATTACTAAATCGTGTGGAGGTTATTAAATAAAAATAAAGTTGCGTTTTTTATTCTAAGGGTATATTATTTTGTCATTTCATGGGTTCTTCAATATTCTTTTAATCGATTGATAAAGCAAGGATTTTTAACCCTCCTATTGTGTTCGGGTCAATATGACCCTATCGCGTTCTTCTAAATGTACATAATTCGTTAATCTATTTATTTTATTTCATTACTCTGATAACTGTGTACCTAGATTGATATTAGAAAATTATAATTAGTTTTTTTTTAAATGCATCTGTTACACTTACTGTGTTTGGATCTATATGACCCGGTGATTTGCGTGGTTCAAATTAGAAGAACGAGAAGGAGATTATTATCATAGACGAATGTATTTTATTAGTTTTGTTTTATTTTCATAAATATAAATAACTTACATAATATTGCCACAATATTGCGCATATTGCATGCGTTATTTGCGTACCGGTAAACAAGTTTATTCTTGATGAGACTTGTATATGGCTAGGCGTATAAATGCAGCCAGTGAGCATCTGTGTGTTAGTTTCGTAGTAAATATCAGTGAGCATCTGTGTGTTAGTTTCGTAGTAAATATCAAACTTGATGCTGTACTCTAACAAGGGATACCTAAGAATTGAAAATTATTATTGAAAATGTCTAGTGAGAGAGTGCTTACAGATAGTGAACCTGAGAAACCTTTGTGTGTTTCTGATAGTGATTCTAATGCTTCTGAAGAAGAAGCGTATCTGTCCGAAACCGAGATATATAATAGCGAATCGGATGATGAAGTGGAAGCTACGATTTCAGATGAAGCTGATACAGATAATCACGTAACTTCAAAAGATGGCAAAATAGTATGGAATGAAAAGACACATCATTCGGGAAGGTTATCAGCAACAAATATTATTTCTTGGGCCAACAAGGTATCATTGATATAAAATCCGCGCACTTCTTATATTTCACATCCAAAATTGTAAACCTAATTTTTAAAATGTCAAATTTAGAAGGCAAAAGACTTTGTGGCGACACATTTCAAGAACCAGCATTAGTTGAACTAGAAGCACATTTAGGCCTACTGTTTCTAGCTGGAGTGTATAAATCTCATGGAGCCGTAACAACCAGTCTGTGGGATGAAAACGTAGGTCGTCTAATATTCAGAGCAACGATTTCATGTAATAGGACGAATAATTCGCGTTGACGATAAAAACACTCGACCACAACGACGCCAGTAGTAATACTAGCACTTCTGATCCACTTTGTCACTAGATTTGTCACCAGATCTGAAAAGTCACCAGAAAAGTCACTAGATTTCTAGGTTGGTAACATTGCCTATTTCAAGGTGCTAAGTCAAGGCCACGTTGTTGGTAAGGTCATGTTGAAGGAACCTGCTAAGGCCACGTGTTAGGTTGGTAACCCTGCTAAGTCAAGGTCAAAGGTAAAAATAGAAGTTGCAAGGTAATCAAAAATAGTATTCAAGGTCGAAAACTTACGGTGGTGTCATATTTCTTAGAAATATAAAAAGGTGAAAAGCTAAAAATAGAAATTGCAAGGTAATCATAAATGTAAGAATATAATTTTCAAGGTCAAACTTTTAGCGGAAATATAAATTTTGGAGCTGATCATATTATATTTCTAGTCAAGGTCAAAAGTAGGTATTTAACAAGTTTAAGCATGTTGTAATATGTAGGACGCAATTTCTTATATAAATTGCAGCGAGCTGTATGTTGAGATCAGTCTGCAACTCGTAATTGTTAAATATGGAATTAACAGGGTTAAACCAAAGCACCTATTGCAAACCCTTTAAAAATGCGCGAGCTCGATATATCGAGAAAGTATAAAGTAACGAATATGGATATAATTAATACTAAGTATGGTGAACGTATAGTGATAGAAACGGGTGATTTTAAATGTGTATTGCCGGAACGCTTTTATGTGTATTTCAAAAGAAGAAACACGAATTGAAGAATTTAAAACAATCCTAAACACGAAGGATGTGTTTATAAGTAGTTTGGGTGCAGCTGGCAAAACAACAAACATAACATTTTCTTTTAATAGTAGCACCTACCATATGTAAAATTGAAATACTAGAATTATTTTCTTAAACAGTGTTTAGTCATAGTGAAATTGTGAGCAAGTAAAGTCATGCAAGTAGCAATAAAATCATTTCTGGAACGATCAAACTCAGAAGTTCACCGTTATATATGGATACACATCATTGCAGTAACAATCTGAATAATAATTTAACATTTTGTTGTTGGTGCTGTCAAAATAGTGATGGTGGTAGTAGTAAAATGAAGAGAAACATGATGAAGGTTATTCTTCTGCTAAGACTGACTGGACATCATCATTTCAATATAAGGATGAAGTGTATAAACAAGCAGCTAAGGAATACTTAATCGATTGTACTTATTATAAACTATCGAACGATACTCATCATGCAAAACATCTGGAAATTGGATACAGTACACACCTCAACCTTGCACCAGTGGTGCGTATTGATAGGTAATTGTGATCAAAGCAATAATGTGGTGTTGGATATGAAGGAATGGAATGAGCTTCTAAGATGGCATTCGTATGTAGAATTACAATTTTTCCGATCCCAAGAAATTGAAAATGAAATTGTTGGTCAAATTTAAACGAAGAAGAAGATATAATCTTGATCAACATTATGAATCTCTGTCTAGTAATCTTGGTATTTATTACAATTGGGAATTAATTAAAGGATATGACAGAATTTTGAAAACTGTTATGATAGAAAACTACAAGTGCTGTTCTTGCACATTCAACTCACATAGTATAGAAGAACTATTCAATTTAAAGGATATAGTAAGCTATAGATTGAATTTCTTAAATCTTACAATCTGGTGTGTTTTTATGAAAAGTTCATACAGCAAGTTGTTGACTACCGTCGTTTTCGTGAGAAAGAATTCGGTGGTGGTGATGATGATGACATTTATAAAGATATTGATGATGTTATAAATGCTAAGTATAATATTAATTCATATAACACTGTATGTTTAATGGAAATTTTGTATTATCGTCCTGCTTATCTAATGTATAGCATTTACTGAATAAAGAAATAACTATGATTTGTTTTCTCAATTTAGGTATATCCTATCCATCCATGTAAACAATGCTAGTTAAGAAGCGAAATGGTGGTGGTTTGGTGAATGGTCTAATCAATAAACTTCCGTTTGAATTGCATTTACCTGGTTACCAGTATTGCCGTCCTGGTACAAAGTTAGAAAACGACTCACGCGGTGACCTCGGATTAATCAATTAGATGCTCAGTGCAAACTTCATGATATCAGTTACAAGATTACAAGATTTAGAAAGTAGACATTATATATATTGCTATATATATATATATATATATATATATATATATATATATATATATATATATATATATATATATATATATAACAAAACGGATTTAATAAACAGGTACCGTTTACCATGAACAGGTAGCTGTTGCGACAAACAGGTACCGGTTCACCTTGAACAGGTAGCTGTTTACACTAAACAGATCAGTTAAGATGGATACATTGAAAACCGAACAACCGCTTTTAAACAATAATAATATTCATGGATCGATGATGATAATGTAGTTTATAAGCATATTTAAATCATTAGACGCAACGTAGGTGAACGAACTGCAGCTTTAGCAGTCAGTACCATCATGAAAGCAAAGAAAAATTGAATGTAAACGTCGATCTAATATGAAGAAGAAGAATGAAAAGTTTAAGCAATATCTGGTTGAGAATGACGCATTACCAGCGCCGGAACTGTAGGAAAGATGACTAATTTAACATTTCTGTAAAAAAAAATAATAACATATATATCTATGTATAATTGTTTGGAAATAAATTTATATATTTTTGTTGCAAAAAAAAAAAAAAAAAAAAGTCTTCTATTTTTGATTAAATGAAGGGTATATCATAATGAAGAGAGCTGCTATTGATGAGACTAAAAAAAAATGTAGCGTATAATATGGTGTCTGCAGCTATATTGGCTAAGCAAGGTTAAAATTTATTGGTATCATATTACAATTCATACGAACTAATCTTCAAGGTTAAATTTTATTGACAAGGTATTGAGAAGGTATCATATTACAGTTCTTATGTTAGACTCTTCAAGGTTCTTAGGAATAGCAAAATAAGCATTCTTAACCAATCACATATGTAACTGACTTTGTGCATGTCGGTATTGCTCGGGTATCCTCGTGGAGTCCACCCTTCTATATAAGTTTAAATCATGTTTTTCTAAAAGTATATATGTTAAAGCACGTTTTGCACATTAAAATCGCTTACGTATTTACTATTGTAATAGTGTGTGTAAACCAGAAAATCAGTTCTATTTGTTTAAATGTAGCATGTAGAAATACTGCACGATTGCATTAGCGCATATACAACACGCTAACGAAGACAACCAGACAAATATAGAAAAGTAATGATTGTTATAATTGATGTGCAAGGATTCAAAACAGCAAGAAATATATTTACACCTAAGGAACTAGCGATATATAATCGAGAGCACATTTCTCATTATGTATTCAAGCCTCCATTTCCATGGCAAACATTAGATGGTGAATTTCAAAAACAAGCTAATTGGTTAATTCACAACCACCACTTTATCAAGTGAGAATATGGATATACTTCTCCACATCTATTCCCTCGTATACTTAGTCATTTCATATCAACAGATGAGGTGTACGTTAAAGGACGAGAGAAAGCTGATTTTATTCAAAATTTTAAAACAAAGCATTACGGTGTTTGAAGAACAACATACTTTACCCAAACTTCATCCATGCTGTTTTTTTCATACACAAACACTTGTCACTGTGCGTTGACTGATGTATATCATTTATATGAAAAAATTGTAGTGAAATTCTAATAAAAGATTTATTAACTGACATATCTTATTCGCATGTATTACCTCAACGCTTTTATGAGTATTTCAAAGAAGAAGAAGAAGAAGAAGAAACTAGATAATTTAAAATGTTATCTAAGAATAAACATTTGATAATGAGAACCTAAACTGCTTTCGGTCTACCGGAAAACAGATACCGATTCTGAGAAACAGCTACCTGTTTTTGAGAAACAGCTACCTGTTTTGAGAAACGGGTACCGGTTTTAGGTCTGTTTTGAGCTGTTTTCGGAAACCGGGAAAGTTGTTTTGAGCTGTTTCTGCCTGTTGCTAGAAAATAGGATCTGTTTTTGAGCTGACTGCATCAAAGTTTATGCTATTCACATTTTCGGTCTTTACAATGTTCTACCGAACAAAATTTAAAAGAATATTTGATAAAGGTTATATACCAAATTGGCCTAGTGAACTTTTCAAGATTGTTAAAGTGCGTGTAAGGAATCCGGTCACGTACTTACTACAAGACAGGGACACCTATTTATAGACAGGAACTGCAAAAGGTTAAATATCCGGATGTGTATTTGGTGGAAAAGGTCATTTGACGTAAAAGAATAAAGTGTACGTAAAGTGGTTGGGATTAAAATAATATTCATGGATCGATGATGATAATGTAGTTTATAAGCATATTATTGTAAGGCAATAATCTCATTTATAATTCAATGATGCCGGTAAGAACAACAAGCACTTTGGACACTTAAATTACTGTAGAAAGCATTACTATTGGTTTAATAACGGATATAAATGTCCTGCTTGTATAGGTACCGACTAGTATGGATATAACTTATTGTAATATAGTGTGTACTTAAGGAACTAACGTAGAATGTAATTTCTGTAAGAATAATAATAAAAGACCAATTGTAATTTGTATTATTTATTAATAAAACATACTGATACATAAATATTAGCCTAAAGTGTTTATGTAGTCCTCAAATGGTCAACCTAAACTGCTTTCAGTCTACAGGAAACAGATACCGCTTCTGAGAAACAGCTACCTGTTTTGAGAAACGGTACCGGTTTTAGGTCTGTTTTGAGCTGTTTTCGAACCGGGAAAGCTGTTTTGAGCTGTTTCTGCCTGTTGCTAGAAAAATAGGTATCTGTTTTTGAGCTGACTGCATCAAAGTTTATGCTATTAAACAGGACAGAATTTGTCAAAAATAAATGGATCTATCTGCATTGAACGGTAGCACTTTCTGTAAATCCTTCACGAACGTAAAAGACTTGGAGGTGTGTGCAAAATATAAAGTGATTATATGAATACCATCGACATAAAGTATGGTAAACATATTATCATGAAACCCAGAACTTTAAGTCCATACTTCCCTTACAATTTTATGAATACTAAAAGAAGATCGCATTGAAAAGCTTAAACAATATCTGTCTGAGAATGACATGTAGATTACCAGCTCAGGAAAGGCAACTAATTTAACATTTCTGTAAAAAAATATAATAACATATGTCTATGTATAATTGTTTGAAATAAACTATGTATTTTTATTACAAAAATAAAATGTTATTTTGCTGTGAAAGCATTTAGCGAACATTCTATTTTTATGTCATCAATTTACATTACAACTTTGAAACGGAGTTTGTAAATGTTTGAATACATCATTTGTATTTTAAAATTCTCTTCAAGTTTTCCAAATTTTTAGTTCTATCATTGCTCTAATTTATTGGGTCTGTATACGAAATTTCAATTTTTGTAAGGACATTGAGTTTTGATTTATTAAGCGATTAAAACCATATATTTACATATATCATTGGTAACATACATTTTTTATCACATTTTTTTTGTTTTTACAAATTTTGGAAACTACTATCTTTGGCGCTCTTACTTATTGGATATATATACGAAATTTCAGAATTTTTGGGTAAAGGACATTGGAGTTGTGATTTATTAAGCCTTAACAACGTTCACTTACATATCAATTTTATTAGTTAAACAAATTTTTTTATCACATTTTTTTGACAAATTTTCGAAACTGCTATAATTGGTGCTCTAATTTATTGGATCTGTATACGAAATTTCAGAATTTTTGGGTAAAGGACATTGGAGTTTTGATTTATTAAGCGATTAAAACCATATATTTACATATATCATTGGTAACATACATTTTTTATCACATTTTTTTTGTTTTTACAAATTTTGGAAACTACTATCTTTGGCGCTCTTACTTATTGGATATATATACGAAATTTCAGAATTTTTGGGTAAAGGACATTGGAGTTGTGATTTATTAAGCCTTAACAACGTTACTTACATATCAATTTCATTAGTTAAACAAATTTTTTATCACATTTTTGAAAATTTTCGAAACTGCTATAATTGGTGCTCTAATTTATTGGATCTGTATACGAAATTTCAGAATTTTGGGTAAAGGACATTGAGTTTTGATTTATTAAGATTAAACCATATATTTACATATATCATTGGTAACATACATTTTTATCACATATTTTTTGACAAATTTGAAACTGCTATAATTGGCGCTCTAATTTATTGGACCTATATAACGAAAATTCAGAATTTTTGGGTAAAGGACTACTGATTTATAAATAAATATAAATATAAATGTACGCAAGTTTCAACCTTTATGTACTATTTTCACAAGACTGTTTTGAAATTTTTTATATTCTGAATTTATTTTAATGCTATCCTTTGCGCTGTTATTTATTCAGCATATATACAAAAAATTAAAAATTTTGAGTTAAAATTAATCTGATATTATAAAAAGAGTGTATTTATTTATTTTAAAATAGACACATACAAAAATGCTGACATACATTTCATATAACAGGATAATGTTATTGACCTTTTTCTTTCTTTCTTTCTTTGTAATATAAGTTTTATGGGTCATTTCTTCCTACATAATTTGGATAATTTAATAAATCATGATAAGAAACTGTTTAATATATATATATATATATATATATATATATATATATATATATATATATATATATATATATATATATATATATATTCATATAAATTTAATTAAACCATACGGAAACTTATTTTAAAGCGCTAGTTGGAAGTTCAAAGTTTTTCCACATTTTTGGAATTTGAAACTCCTATTTTTGCGCTGTTACATGTTTATTTACATACCAAAATTAAAATTTTGGGTAAAGGACTAAAGTGTTATGATTTATTCATTTGTGCAAGTTTCAACTTTTCTGTACATACTAACTACAAACTTTGTCATTAATACTTGAAAATTTTTTCACATTTTTTTTTTTTTTTTAGTTTTGAGAATTTTGGACTGCTATCTTTTGCGCTCTTACTTGTTTAGTCTACATGCCGAAAATTGGAATTTTGGGTAAAGGACTAGTGATTTATAAATAAATATAAATATATAAGCTTTATGTGTCATTTCTTCCTACATAATTTGTATAATTTAATAAATTATGATAAGAAACTCGTTTAATATATATATATATATATATATATATATATATATATATATATATATATATATATATATATATATATATATATATATATTATATAAATTCAATTAAAACCATACGGAAACATTTTAAATTTCACTTTTTTTCTTTCTTCTATGCCTACACACACTTTATTTTTTTCAAATGAAGTGCCTTTTCCTTATACAATATAACATACACTACTGTAATTACTTATTTACTAAAGCACCTTTATTTCATACTTTCATGGCACATTCACTGAAGTTGCATCATTTTCTTTTTAGCTCATACAGCTCTAAATCTACCCTCAATTTTTCATTTCCTGATTAACACCTCGAGTCTTTTCTTCCTCTCGTTAATACTTAATAATTCTTTTTCTCTTCTTATCATTCTTATTGCTTTCAGCATTTCTAGCAATACAAGTTTACTGAATCATGCAATCCCGGAGAAGCCTTTTTATTATAAACATGCATCCTTTTTCAAAATAAGGGTCGGTCGTAGTCGCTACATGTTCTTCTTCTTCTTCTTCCACTTGAGGTGTAATTTCTCTAATCACGCTAGTCTCGAGGAACGATGGTGTCTCTTGAAAATACAAAAGTTGTGCATGAAAAAATTGTATCTTGCCAATGGCACAATTATATGTAACGTAAACGTTGTCAATTGCTTCCATTAATAAATCATAACTCGGTAGTCCTTTACCCAAGCAACTCTCTTCATTACGATGTACCTACTCTTCATTTAATCAAAAAATAGAAGACATTTTATTTTTTGTAATAAAAAATACATAGTTTATTTCCAAACAATTATACATAGACATATGTTATTATAATTTTTTTTACAGAAATGTTAAATTAGTTGCCTTTCCTGAGCTGGTAATCTACATGTCATTCTCAGACAGATATTGTTTAAACTTTTCAATGCGATCTTCTTTTGAAGTATTCATAAAATTGTAAGGAAGTATGGACTTAAAGTTCTGGGTTTCATGATAATATGTTTACCATACTTTATGTCGATGGTATTCATATAATCACTTTATATTTTGCACACACCTCAAGTCTTTTACGTTCGTGAAGGATTTACAGAAAGTGCTACCGTTCAATGCAGATAGATCCATTTATTTTTGACAAATTCTGTCCTGTTTAATAGCATAAACTTTGATGCAGTCAGCTCAAAACAGATACCTATTTTTCTAGCAACAGGCAGAAACAGCTCAAAACAGCTTTCCGGTTTCCGAAAACAGCTCAAAAACAGACCTAAAACCGGTACCCGTTTTTCAAAACAGGTAGCTGTTTCTCAAAAGCGGTATCTGTTTCCTGTAGACTGAAAGCAGTTTAGGTTGACCATTTGAGGACTACATAAACACTTTAGGCCTAATATTTATGTATCAGTATGTTTTATTATTAATAAATAATACAAATTACAATTGGTCTTTTATTATTATTCTTACAGAAATTACATTCTACGTTAGTTCCTTAAGTACACACTATATTACAATAAGTTATATTCATACTAGTCGGTACCTATACAAGCAGGACATTTATATCCGTTATTAAACCAATAGTAATGCTTTCTACAGTAATTTAAGTGTTCCAAAGTGCTTGTTGTTCTTACCGGCATCATTGAATTATAAATGAGATTATTGCCTTACAATAATATGCTTATAAACTACATTATCATCATCGATCCATGAATATTATTTTAATCCCAACCACTTTACGTACACTTTATTCTTTTTACGTCAAATGACCTTTCCACCAAATACACATCCGGATATTTAACCTTTTGCAGTTCCTGTCTATAAATAGGTGTCCCTGTCTTGTAGTAAGTACGTGACCGGATTCCTTACACGCACTTTAACAATCTTGAAAGTTCACTAGACCAATTTGGTATATAACCTTTATCAAATATTCTTTTAAATTTTGTTCGGTAGAACATTGTAAAGACCGAAAATGTGAATAGCATAAACTTTGATGCAGTCAGCTCAAAACAGATCTCTATTTTCTAGCAACAGGCAGAAACAGCTCAAAACAACTTTCCCGGTTTCCGAAAACAGCTCAAAACAGACCTAAAACCGGTACCCGTTTCTCAAAACAGGTAGCTGTTTCTCAAAAACAGGTAGCTGTTTCTCAGAATCGGTATCTGTTTTCCGGTAGACCGAAAGCAGTTTAGGTTCTCATTATCCAAATGTTTATTCTTAGATAACATTTTAAATTATCTAGTTCTTCTTCTTCTTCTTCTTCTTTGAAATACTCATAAAAGCGTTGAGGTAATACATGCGAATAAGATATGTCAGTTAATAAATCTTTTATTAGAATTTCACTACAATTTTTTCATATAAATGATATACATGAGTCAACGCACAGTGACAAGTGTTTTGTGTATGAAAAACAGCATGGATGAAGTTTGGGTAAAGTATGTTGTTCTTCAAACACCGTAATGCTTTGTTTTAAAAATTTTGAATAAAATCAGCTTTCTCTCGTCCTTTAACGTACACCTCATCTGTTGTTGATATGCAATCACTAAGTATACGAGGAATAGACGTGGAGAAGTATATCCATATTCCCACTTGATAAAGTGGTGGTTGTGAATTAACCAATTAGCTTGCTTTTGAAATTCACTATCCAAGGTGTGCCATGGAAATGGAGGCTTGAATACGTAATGAGCAATTTGTCTCCATTATATATCGCTAGTTCCTTAGGTGTAAATATATTTCTTGCTGTTTTGAATCCTTGCACATCAATTATAACAATCATTACTTTTCTATATTTGTCTGGTTGTCTTCGTTAGCGTGTTGTATATGCGCTAATGCAATCGTGCAGTATTTCTACATGCTACATTTAAACAAATAGAACTGATTTTCTGGTTTACACACTATTACAATAGTAAATACGTAAGCGATTTTAATGTGCAAAACAGTGCTTTAACATATATACTTTTTAGAAAAACATGATTTAAACTTATATAGAAGGGTGGACTCCACGAGGATACCCGAGCAATACCGAGCATGCACAAAGTCAGTTACATATGTGATTGGTTAAGAATGCTTATTTTGCTATTCCTAAGAACCTTGAAGAGTCTAACATAAGAACTGTAATATGATACCTTCTCAATACCTTGTCAATAAAATTTAACCTTGAAGATTAGTTGGTATGAATTGTAATATGATACCAATAAATTTTAACCTTGAAGAGCTTAGCCAATATAGCTGCAGACACCATATTATTATACGCTACATTTTTTTTTTTTTAGTCTCATCAATAGAAGCTCTCTTCATTATGATATACCCTTCATTTAATCAAAAATCTTTTTTTTTTTTTTTTTGCAACAAAAAATATATAATTTATTTCCAAACAATTATACATAGATATATATGTTATTATTTTTTTTTTTTACAGAAATGTTAAATTAGTCATCTTTCCTACAGTTCCGGCGCTGGTAATGCGTCATTCTCAACCAGATATTGCTTAAACTTTTCATTCTTCTTCTTCATATTAGATCGACGTTTACACCCCATTCCCAATTTTCTCTTTGCTTTCATGATGGTACTGACTGCTAAAGCTGCAGTTCGTTCACCTAGCGTTGCGTCTAATGATTTAAATATGCTTATAAACTACATTATCATCATCGATCCATGAATATTATTATTGTTTAAAAAGCGGTTGTTCGGTTTTTCAATGTATCCATCTTAACTGATCTGTTTAGTGTAAACAGCTACCTGTTCAAGGTGAACCGGTACCTGTTTGTCGCAACAGCTACCTGTTCATGGTAAACGGGTACCTGTTTATTAAATCCGTTTTGGTATATATATATATATATATATATATATATATATATATATATATATATATATATATATATATATACGAATATATATATATGTCTACTTTCTAAATCTTGGTAATCTCTGTAACTGATATCATGAAGTTTGCACTGAGCATCTAATTGATTAATACCGAGGTCACCGCGTGCGTGTCGTTTTTCTAACTTTGTACCAGGACCGCAATACTGGTAACCAGGTAAATGCAATTCAAACGGAAGTTTACTGATTAGACCATTCACCAAACCACCACCACCTACACTCTTTCGCTTCTTAACTAGCATTGTTTACATGGATGGATAGAAAGGGTATACCTAAATTGAGAAAAACAAATCATAGTTATTTCTTTATTCAGTAAATGCTATACATTAGATAAGCAGGACGATAATACAAAATTTCCATTAAACATACAGTGTTATGTGAATTAATATTATACTTAGCATTTATAACATCATCAATATCTTTATAAATGTCATCATCATCACCACCCGAATTCTTTCTCACGAAAACGACGGTAGTCAACAACTTGCTGTATGAACTTTTCATAAAACACACCAGATTGTAAGATTCAAGAAATTCCAATCTATAGCTTACTATATCCTTTAAATTGAATAGTTCTTCTATACTATGTGAGTTGAATGTGCAAGAACAGCACTTATAGTTTTCAAAATTCTGTCATATCCTTTAATTAATTCCCAATTGTAATAAATACCAAGATTACTAGATAGAGATTCATAATGTTGATCATAGATTATATCTTCTTCTTCGTTTACATTTGACCAATCAATTTCATTTTCAATTTCTTGGGATCGGAAAAATTGTAATTCTACATACGAATGCCATCTTAGAAGCTCATTCCATTCCTTCATATCCAACACCACATTATTGCTTTGATCACAATTACACCAATACGCACCACTGGTGCAAGGTTGAGGTGTGTACTGTATCAATTTCCAGATGTTTTGCATGATGAGTATCGTTCGATAGTTTATAATAAGTACAATCGATTAAGTATTCCTTAGCTGCTTGTTTATACACTTCATCCTTATATTGAAATGATGATGTCCAGTCAGTCTTAGCAGAAGAATAACCTTCATCATGTTTCTCTTCATTTTACTACTACACCATCACTATTTTGACAGCACCAACAACAAAATGTTAAATTATTATTCAGATTGTTACTGCAATGATGTGGTATCCATATATAACGGTGAACTTCTGAGTTTCGATCGTTCCAGAAATGATTTTATTGCTACTTGCATGACTTTACTTGCTCACAATTTCACTATGACTAAACACTGTTTAAGAAAATAATTCTAGTATTTCAATTTTACATATGGTAGGGTGCTACTATTAAAAGAAAATGTTATGTTTGTTGTTTTGCCAGCTGCACCCAAACTACTTATAAACACATCCTTCGTGTTTAGGAGTTTTTAAATTCTTCAATTCGTGTTTCTTCTTTTTGAAATACACATAAAAGCGTTCCGGCAATACACATTTAAAATCACCCGTTTCTATCACTATACGTTCACCATACTTAGTATTAATTATATCCATATTCGTTACTTTATACTTTCTCGATATATCGAGCTCGCGCATTTTAAAGGGTTTGCAATAGGTGCTTTGGTTTAACCTGTTAATTCCATATTTAACAATTACGAGTTGCAGACTGATCTCAACATACAGCTCGCTGCAATTTATATAAGAAATGCGTCCTACATATTACAACATGCTTAAACTTGTTAAATACCTACTTTTGACCTTGACTAGAAATATAATATGATCAGCTCCAAAATTTATATTTCCCGCTAAAAGTTTGACCTTGAAAATTATATTCTTACATTTATGATTACTTGCAATTTCTATTTTTAGCTTTTCACCTTTTTATATTTCTAAGAAATATGACACCACCGTAAGTTTTGACCTTGAATACTATTTTTTTTATTTTACCTTGCCACTTCTTAAAAATTTTTACCTTTGGCCTTGACTTAGCAAAAAGGGTTACCAACCTAAAACAACCCGGGTTGGGCCCCAGGGGTATTTCACTGACCCAACAACGGGCTTGATTGATTTTAAACAATGTTCCAATGAATTTGACTTTTTGACTTTTTTTAGAATCTTAAAAAAATCAGCAAAATTGGATTTTAGTTATTACTAAAGTAAATTGGAAAAAAATAGCTAAACCATTTTGGCTAATTTTGGTTTAAAATCAAAGTAACGGGAATTTTTAAAGAGTTTGGAGAAAAATTTTTAGAGCTTGGTTTACAACAGGAAAACCCAAAAATCAAATTTATTAACTCAATTAAATGTAACCAAATTAAAAAGATTTTATTACAACAAAAAAGGTGGAACAGTAAAATCACAACGGAAATTGTGAATTTTTTTACTAAGAATGTTTACCAATTATTTCAAAAATAAACCAATTGGAATAACGCTTTTTAAAAAGGAATTCAAAATTATTCCTAATATTAAACATTTAAAATGAAACCATAATGTAAATAACAAAAAAAAAGTTGTTTTAAATAAAACTAAATTTTTGTTTTAAAAAATTAACTTAAACTCTTTCAAATAAAAAATAATACTACTTTTTACATACTTTACAAACATTTTTTTTAAAAAATAAAATAATCTAATCTTATTTCTTTTTTTCCTTAATAAAAGAATTTCTTTGATATAAAAAAAAAAAATGTTAACAAATTGGTGGGTTAATATTTGAAGTAATAATATAATAAAATTACAGAATTTAAATAAACAAAACCAGTAGTACAGATAAAAAAAATTATTTACAAAATAAAACTAAAAATTGGTAAAAATGTAATCAAGCTGTAATCTCCTGTAATCTTTTAAACTTATAAAACAAACCGGATGATTTAAAATTTGTCATATTAATTTAACCAATATTAGTAAACAATTTTGCAAGACAATATTAATGAACAAAAATTTATTACAAGTTTTTGTTATGAACGATTAAGTTTAAAGGCTCCATTCCATTAATATAAGTAAATTGTAATCTCATCATATTCAAATTTAACAGGTCTATATAATAAAGAAAAATTTACATCGATTGAGGCTTGAATTCGATAGCGCAATTGGTTAACCAATACTTAAAATTATGGTGGTTCAAATCCTACTGATGTAAACTTTTTTTATGTATTTAATAAAATTAATAATAATTTTTAATTAATATTTATTTGAACTTATTCGTTCATAACAAAACTTATAATAATTTAATTAGTGTTTGGTATTGTGAATTTGGATATTGCAGACTACATTCCATTAATATAAGTAATTTGATTGTAATCTCATTATATTTAGAGATCATTTAAACTAAAGACAAAGTTTATTTGATTAACTTAATTGATAGCTCAGTTGGTTAGAGACTAAGAAATAGGTTTATTAACCTCAACAAACTTTTATTTATGTATTTAAAAAATTAATAACAATTTTTAATTACATATTTTTTTGAACTTATTCCATAACTTCATAACAAAATTTAATAATTTAATATTAAAGGGTTGTTTTGGTATGTGAATTTGCATATTGCAGGCTCACATTATTAATATCAGTAATTTGATTGTAATTCAATATTTGGAATTTACATCGTTCTATATAATAAAGAAAAATTTACATCGATTTTGAATCTCGATAGCAATTGGTTATCGAATACTTAAAATTACTGGCCGTAGGTTCAAATACTCGATGTAAACTTTTTTTATGTATTTAATAAAATTAATAATAATTTTTAATTACAATTTATTTGAACTTATTCGTTCATAACAAAACTTATAATAATTTAATTAGTAAGTTTGGTATGTTTCCTTGGATATTGCAGACTCCATTCCATTTATAAGTAATTTGATTGTAATCTCATTTATTTAGAATGTTCTAATACAAAAGAAAAGTTTATTTCGATTAGGACTTGAATCTCGATAGCTCAGTTGGTTAACATTAGCAAAGTAGATGTTGTAGGTTCCAATTACCAAGGTAAACTTTTATTTATGTATTTTAAAATTAATAAAATTTTAATTACATATTTATTTTGAACTTTCGTTCATAACGTTCATAACAAAACTTATAATAATTTAAATTTAGTGTTTTTTGGTATGTGTTTTGGATATTGCAGGCTCACATTCCATTTAATAATTTGATTGTAATCTCATTATATTTAAATTTACATCAGTTCTATATACATAAAGACAAAATTTACATCGATTTGGGCTTGAATCTGATAGTGCAATTGGTTAACCTACTCTACAAATTTTATTCAAATTATCGATGTAAACTTTTATTTATGTATTTAATAAAATTAATAATAATTTTAAGAACAAAATATTTTTAATTACAAGCATTAAAAGTATGTTATTATAAAACATGGGTATTTCCTATATTGAGATTGAAGGATTAAAGGGTTTGTGGAGTTAGTACTTGCGACACCGATCTCAATTCTGAAATGTAAATAAGGCTTGAAAACAGGTGCTATTGAGCAAGAACTAATACTATGAAAATAGAAACTTTTTAGAAAGAACGCTATTTACGCGTAGAGGATGCATTAGGAGAAAATATTTTTTCTTTATAATGTGATCAAAATCTTTACGACTAAAAATAAAAGCGTGATGCTCATATTATGAACATGTGATGAACACCCATGTTTTTATTTTTAGTCGTAATGATTTTTGGTCACATTTAACCAAAAAATTATTCTCCTTTTCTAGTGCACTTTCTACCTGTAAATAAAAGCCTGCTTTTTAAGACTTCTTTTGTCATAGTTTCATTTTGTACTTGTTAGTCTTGTCAAATATTTAAATCGATTTATCAACCATGCTACTATTTTTTAAATCCAAGATCTATGACTTAATTCATTCATAATTTTTTAAAATAGTTAGTTATGATTTAATTTATGAAAAAACTGAAAAACTAGTCACAATGAAACGAAAAAAGACAACGGCACGCGCTGCTTCAAGTGTTCATCCATCCAACTGCTGACGCGAACGTTGCTTATCTTCGGTGATCGGACGAGAACCAACCAAAACATATTTATTTATAACGTTATTTACAATTTTATATAAAATATCTGTGTGGAAAACCACACGACGTTCCAACCTACAAAATGGATATTAAAAGAAATGAAATAATTTTAATAACATTTTTTTAGGATAATAAAATATTTATCTTTTTGGGTCTCTTTAATGGTGTATTTTAAATTATACAGTCTAAACATTTCGATAACACTTATAGTTATCTTCGTCAGTAGTAATATTTGTTAAAATTGTTCAAGATGTTATAAACAATTTTGTCAAAGTTGAAAAATTAAAATATAAACATCAGCCTGCAATTAATATAACAGTTTGAGAAACGTATAAAACCATCTGTAAAATTAAACTTCAGTAAAGAATAACTAGGTCATTAAAAATTAAATATTGTTAAACTGCCTTAAAGATGACAAATCAGAACACTTCTACGAAAGCTAACAATGAAATTTGTACAAAAACACATTTAACAAAATTTAATCAAGTTATGATGTAAGTGTAAAGTTGTGAAAAACTTCAATTTGAAAATGATAGAAGCATTCACAAATTTAAACATCACATCAAATAAAATAATCCTGTTAAATCTAACAAAGAGATATCTTTATCAATAAGTGCAAGTTATTAACAATGAAAAGCATAATGCAGAACGTTTTTTGTAATTTTAATTTTAATCTTAATTTCAACTACTTATGTTAAATTACAGTGCTGTGGTAATTTAACATATAATTGGTAAAGCATTTGCTTCAAGGTCTAGAAAAAGCAAACAGACATACCAAAAGTTAAAATTAAAATCGAATTAAGAGTATCATTATGATTTTTTTTCATAATGCCAAGAAAAAATCATAATGATACGTCTTAATTTTAACTTTTGGTATGTCAAGGTTTTGTTGTGTGATCATTTTCAAATTGAAGTTTTTCACAACTTTACACTAACATCATAACTTGATTAAATTTGTTAAATGTGTTTTTGGCTGACAAATTTCATTGTTAGCTTTCGCCGTAGAGAGTGTTCTGATTTGTCATCTTTAAGGCAGTTTAACAATATTTAATTTTTAATGACCTAGTTATTCTTTACTGAATTTAATTTTACAGTTGGCTTTATACGTTTCAAACTGTCATATTAATAGCAGGTTGATGTTTATGTTTTAAGTTTTCAACTTTGACAAAATTGTTTACAATATCTTTAACAATTTTTAACAAATATTACTACTAACGAAGATAACTGTAAGTGTTATCGAAACGTTTAGATTGATAATTTAAAATACACCATTAAAGAAACCCAAACAAGATAAGTATTATATTATGTGTGATAATGGTGAAAGTTTACATTTTCATATTTTTTTAGGATAATTATGCAACCTCTTTTATAAGTTCATTACGAAAATATGCCACATTGCAAAACCAGAATCAACAATATATCTCAAGCAGATGTTTAAAACTTCATGACAGACGAGATTAATAGACATCTAGGTGCTAACCAAAATTAACAGAAATGAAATAATTTTAATTTAAATTTTTTAGGCTAACTATAAAATTAAATTTTCTTTAAAAATACAACACTTTTTCAAAATTTTAAGTATGGTGTTCTCATTCTGGAGTTATCGTGAATACTAACATACATCCACTCAGACACAATCCAGAAATCATAGCCGATCTTGGAGATACTTGGCCAAAAGTTGTAAAATGAGCTAATAAGTCGATTTAGCGAGAATAAAAAAGTCGATTGATAACCTTTTATACCTGCATCTGCAGATTGGAAGATGATTAATACATACAATAGTCATATTTTATAGTGCATAAAATTACATATTTATTGCTTGTTTATTTTTACATAATAATATTAGAATTCCTACCAAGGTTACTTCCATATAACATTGGTATTATTGTTAATTTAGAAAATTAGTAGTTTGTTTATCGTTGTTGTCTTAATGATTTAATAATGTTTCAGTTTGCAGGAAAATAAAGTGCAAAACCTTCTTAAGATAATTTGAATGTCTACAGTTACTTTACACAAAGGCGCTGCTTTCGTTAGTACCTGTATATTACCGTTGCTCAAATATCGCCAATTTTGGTAGAGTAATTTATGTTTTAATCGGTATGTTAGATTATGTCTTCTAGTTTTGTTGGATCATTGGTAAGGGGTCTATCCAACAGTTTTTTATAAAAATATTATGCTGTTCTTGTTACGTAATCCGGTATTGTTTCAATTTGTGATTGTTCGTGTAGATCTTTTATTTTAGTGTATCGGTCGGCGTTGTTAACTAGTCGAAGGCATTGTTTTGCATTATTTATAGTGGTTTGATTGCGGTGTTTGAAATTCCACACTATATTGGCGCAGCATGTTAACGTTCGTCGTACCGAGCGTACCCCAAGCTTAGATTTTTTTTATATTACCTCATATTTCAAATGATTCATAACGATAATTTTATTTATTGCAACTGAAGGGTTAACCATCAGTATTGTCTATATTTTGTACGTGAAATAATTTAAACCTTCAATATAATAATTAAAAACTACGGTGGGGTACGTTTGTACCCCGCATGGTATTCGGCGCCACAATTTTTCGAAGTATGATAAGAAATTATTTCGCATGCGCAGTTTCATTTATTAAGTACGGCTTTCTAAATCGTGTTAGAACACGCAGTTGTCGTTTACTCGTTGTATAAGTACATACGTTCAATTTGTTTAGTTATGTCGGTGAAAATTCGTGATCCTACAGTGCTTACTGAGTTGGAGTTAGACAGAATTGTAAATGAGGATTTAGATTTAGATAATTTCGATATTTCTCTTAACAGTGACAAGGACAATGATGCCGAGCCTGAAATACAAGAAACTGTAGAGGACAGTATTGCATTTGAAGAAAGTGCGGAATCGTCTGTGTTAGGTAACATTGTAACAGAATATACCGATCAAACTGCTGAATGTGATGTATTTTACTATACTAAAGACGGTACAAGATGGAATAATTTACCATTCAAACAAAGGCGATGTAGAAAAGAAAATATCATTAGAAAAAATCAAGGTTTTAATCAGTACAGCATGAATATTGACTCTGAATTTAGTCTATTTTTGACAGACAAAGTACTTGAAATCATAATTTTACATACAAACGATAGAGCCGAAAAGGTTTGATAATTTTATTTCTGATAAACTTTATTTTATTTCTTTACTTTTTAGGTATTTCAATTGTGGAATGAACGGAATCCAGTTAAACGCCGTATTTGGAAACCTACTGATGCTGTGGAAATCAGGGGATATATAGGTCTTATTCTAACATTGGGTGCAATGCAAGCAAAGAAAGAACCTACCATAATGTTACGGAGTTCCAAAAAAGGTTATGCCCGCCCGATAATTTCAGCAACGATGTCATGTTGTCGTTTTCACTTAATAACGTCATTTCTTAGATTTGATGATGCAGCAACACGTGATGTTAGAAAAACCGATAAGTTAGCTCCAGTACGAGAAGTATTTGACCTTTTTGTTGAAAGTTTTAAGAAAGTGTATAATCCTGGAACTCATATTACTATAGATGAACAACTGGTTTCGTTTAGAGGTCGAGGTTCATTTAGAGCATATAATAAATGTTAAATGTTACTTTACCGTTTGTTCTTTAGTTTATCATTCAATAAATGGTCAAAAACTATTATGCGTATATATTGGTATCTCATAAACGTAGTTGTACTGTTCTGTTATTTTGGGGCTCAAATATATCCGAACTCTGTAATTAATGAAACATTTTTAGCATGGTACGACGAAGGCTAATATCGGGCGGATTGTACTTGTGTATATCAAGCACCTTGTTCTTTTTGTTAGTAGAATTCTTTGATAGAAAAGCATCTAGTGTGCTCTTTGTATGGTTTTGCGTATGTGCCGATGGAAGTTTAATCTTATGTCTAGGTGAACGCCGAGATACTTTACACTGTTAGAAGTAACATGATGTTTGTTTATTTTAATTGGTGTGGATATTCTATTATTGGTAATTTTTTTCGTGGTAATAAGTTCTGTTTTTCCGGGTTTATTGTAATTTTCCATTTATCGTAGTATTTGGTGAGTATGTTAAGATGAATTTGAAGCTGCCTGGGTGCGACTTTTGCGACGAAAGAATGGGCGTAAATAGCAGTATTATCCGAATAGAGTGCAAGTATTGTTTGCTTAAATTTAGGGATATCATTGATATAGAGGTTGAATAGCCTCGGTCCAAGCACTGATCCTTGAGGTACACCTGCATTTATGTTTTTGTGTCACTGTTTTTGTTACTAATTTACACTGTGAATTCACGATTTATTAGATATAAGTGCGTTAGCTTTATTAGGTTTGTCGGGACTTTCATTTGTATCATTTTATACATTAATCCATCTATCCATACTGTGTCGAAAGCTTTTTGGACATCTAATAATACCATTACTGTGTTTTTGTTTTTGTTAAAGTTTTGTGTTGTATCTTTTGTTATCCTTGCGAGCTGTTGTGTAGTGTTATGTCGTTATCTAGATCCAAATTGATAGTCTTTTATTAATTCAGCTTGACGACATATTTGTACAGTCTACTTAATATGATTGTTTTCAGTTACCTTTGTTATGGTATTAATAAGGCTAGTAGGTCTGTAGTTACTAGGATGTGAATGTACTATAACGACTCGTTTCCAGAATTGTGGGAAGTAGTTTAACTTTAAAACTGTGTTTATAATGTACGTGAGTTGGGCGAAAGCTTTACGTGTCTTTTTCTTTATTATTCTGTATTAAATTTGATCCGGTTCGGGAGCTTTATTATTAAGTATGCATTTTATTATTAGCTTTAATTCCTTCGGTTGGGTGATTATTCTTTGTAGTGTCTTGATCGGTGTTTTGCAATCGTCTTTAATATGATCTTTAACTGCTGTGATTATTTCTTATTATTCGTACATATTGTTGTCTACATTTATATTGTGAATTTCTTTAAATTTATCGGCAAGTATCGTTGCTTTTTCCATGTCAGTGACCGCTGGTTGTCCGTTGTTGCTATTCGTAATTGAAGGTATGGTGTTGGCAGCCTTCTTTAGTCTTTTTGTACAGTCCAGAGTGTATTGTCCCCCTGAGAGAGTCTTTCCAGTACCTGGCTCTATTTATTATTTTTATATTTGTCAATTTCGTCTTTAATTTATTTATTTAAATTATTTAGGTGCGTTTTAATATCTCATTCGGCCGTGTTTTGCCAACGCTTTCTTGCTATATTTCTTATATTGATTAGTTGTGTCACGGGGAAAGGTAGGTCGATCTTGTGTGGATTTATTTGAATTCTTTTAGTATGTGCGTCCCTTGCTTTTTGTATTGCATTTCTGAGTTCCTCTACTGCAGCCTTATGTCCGCTGCAGTTTCTAATTTCTTAGTGATTGTTATGTTTTTGTAAAGGGATTGTTTGAAAGCGGTTGCTTTGTAACACGTGATTACTATAGTATGATCTTGTGTAGCCGAACTGTTTATTGTGATAAGTATTGGTAAGCGATTAAAGTCGCATAATTATTTTACGTGTGTTCATCAATGTTTGTAAGTCCAGATCGTTCATTATATTTGTCGGTTTATTATAAGCAGCTATTATTTTAATGTTATTGGTTAATTTTACACCTGTTGTTTCTGGTAATGTATTGGTATTTCTCAGTTCGGTGAACGGTACAGTGTTTTTAAGCGCTATAGCCACGGCGCCACCTCCGGAATGGTCCGATCTATCGTATTTTTGTACCATGTAGTTTTTGATTTTTAGTTTGTGCTCTGTCTTAAACTTTGCTTCGTTTATTAAAATTATATCAGTTCGATTCTTGTGTAATCAATTTATTAGTTCGGGTATTTTGTTTTTAACCCGTTAGCGTTCCAAGTTACAATTCTGGTTTTAATTCACATTTGTTTAGTTTTAGTGTAAAAATATTGAAAGCCGCAAACTTTTCTTTTGGACTGTTACACTTTTGCGACTCGATATTTAAATCTTTCACTGCTTTTAACATGACATTTCCATTAATAAGTTCATTCAATTTATTAAATTCTTTGGTAAGTTCGTTGACTTGTGTTCACTCTGCTAATCGATTTGCGGTGTCCTCTTTCTTATGATGGAGTTCTTTTGTAACCTATGGGTTCTCCTTGGGAGGTGGTGCGGGTTTTAGAGACCCAAACTGTTTTTCATTGTATACATCTGGTACATTAGTGATTATCACCATCCTATTTTGTTGTTTTTTTAGCATACAAAAGTTTTTATATTTCTTTTGTATTCTGGACAATCAATGCTATTTTCCGGATCATCTCCTTCGCAGTTGACGCACTTAGCTGGTGTTTGTTTATCCGCTTTAGTACAGTCCAGTGGTCCTGTGCACACTTTGAACAAACTGGTTTTGAACGGCAGTTGGATGTCGCGTGGCCCCAAGCTTGACACCTTTGACATTGTATATTTCTCTTATTGTTGAAGTAACGTTCCCATTCTACTTTGGTATGACACAACGTTTTTACTATCCGAAGTGATTTTAGCGTAATATTTGTTGTAGTTGTTACGAGATAACTTACACGTCTAGTGTTATTCATTTTGATTATATTTTTTGTGGTGGCATTATATGTCTCTCTCTTAATTTGGTTTCTATCTCTACCGTTTTGGTTCGTGTTCCATTCCTTTCACTACAAAAGCGTGTGTTTTATCTTGTTTTGCGTATATGTAGCAGATTCGGCTTTAGCGTCATTTAACAAAATTTTTAGTTTTTCATACTCTTGTTTGGTTTGTACAAATATATTCGTGCTTTGGTTATAATACTTGATGTGAAATGTTTCCATGTTTTGCGCTTTAAGGTATATGATTAATTCTTTACATTGTTCGGGTTTTCATTTTAATACTGTGGGTTAGGTAATTTGTCTTTTTTATTTTGATTGCTCATTGTAGCTTCCGGGTCTGGCTGATAGTCATACATTTCTTTGGGCATTTGGTCAATACCTAGGACATCAAATCGGTTACTCGTTTTCATCGGAGTTGGTGTTTTACGAGAACCGGTGATGTCAACGTGGTATGGCCATTGTCTTAGTAAAATGTCGTTCTTGTTGTTTTCCTATATGGAAGATATTTATGTTAATTATAGTTTTAAGTATTTTTATGAACCGTAAATGCTAAAAGATTGTATTATCATCGGGAATACATAATTTTGGAGAGTTTCAACTAGATTGAAGTTGTCGAAAAAAAGATTATAAATTTTGCCGCATACAACATACCTACAAACAGTGTTAGTTAAATAAAAGTGGGTAATAAACAGAGATTGAATTACATAAATAGAAGTTAAAAATTAGGATAAAACTATATACAATAATTGAATATGTGACACATTTTTTAAAATTTCGATAAAATTAATTAATTTATAATTAAACACGCTACGGGATCAGAGCAACAACAAAAAAATGTTGTCTTAAATAAATACACTTGTATGAAAATGTAAACTTTCAACATCATTGCACATAATTAAAATACTTAGCTTTATCTGGGTTTTTAATGGTGTGGTTTTGTATTTATGTTTTACACAAATCTATACGTTTCGATAACACTTACAGTTACCGTCCTCAGTAGTAGTAAAATCTTTTATAATTGTTTCAGATGTTAAGAAGTATGAAAAGGTGAAAACGTAAACATAAGCCTGCTAACTGTTTGATAAACGTATAAAGGCAACTGTGGAATTCAATTTTAACAAAGAAGAAAAGTATTACCGACATTAAGCACTGGTTATTCTTTAATTTATGTTATGGTATGTTTATATTACGTCTAGTAGGCGCAATCACATAATTAATGTCCGCATATAGCGAATTTTTTCCAGGAAAGTTTTAAAAAAATAGCGTTACAAAAAGCACCTAAGAAACTTTTAGTTTGGTATAGATATGTAGATGACACATTTTCTTATTATTCATATATATATATATATATATATATATATATATATATATATATATATATATATATATATATATATATATATATATTGATATTTTTGAATTTTTTTTATAAATGGTATACATCTTATCATCAACCTAATAATTCACTATCTTTGATGGTTTACAGAAAGTCAACATATAATAGCCACCTTCATAAATTATTAAAGAATTGGTGTAATTAAATCTTTAGTGGATCGAGGAGAATGAATTTGAATATATGTTATCAAAATCACTACAAGCTAATGGATATTGGCTTAATGATATTAATAATGATATTACATCTGCTAGCATAACTTATAAGAAAAACCAGTTCTTAATGTTGGACTGATTTTTTCCTTTATAACTAATGTTACAAACAGAATTGAAAAAATTATTATATCATTAGGACTGTTTTTAAACCTACAAGTAAAATTAAAGGAAATTTAAGGTTACCTAAATATGTTCCAAACCCATTATCATCTTCCGGATTGTATAAGTTATCTTGCTCATGTGGAATAGTATACATTGGAACCACAAGATGTAGCTCTGATACAATACCTCAAGAACACGAGATTTGGTAGATTAACTCAATCAGAAAAATTTGGAGTAGCTGAGTAAGTTTTAAATAATTTTAATCATGACATTCGATTTGGTAATATAGAAATATTGTCAAGACAAACTCAATATGTTCGTTTACAAACGCTATTGAGATATAGGTATAAACATCCAAATAACTTTATTAGGCAACGAGAAAATTTCTGTTTAAACAGACTTTGGCATCTTATAATTTAAAAAAAGGTGCAATCGTACGCCTTAATTTTAATTTTAGCTTTTGGTTTGTCAAGGTTTTTTGTTGTTTTTTCCTAGATCTTGAAATAAATGCTTCACTAATTCTGTTTTATATTACTACTATCACTATAATTTAACACAAGCAGTTGAAATTAAAATTAAAAATGAAAACACTTACAATTATTAACAAAGCAATTTTTTGTTAGATTTGACTAGATATTTCATTGATTCTATTTGTGAATGCAAAAGCATGCTAAAAAGCAAATTTGAATTAGTTTCTTCTCTACATTGCAATTACATCATAATTTGCCCTTTGATTATGACATTTTTAACTGTCAGACTTCGACCGCTAAATTAGGCTTCTGTTTACGTTTTCACTTTTTCATATTTCATAAATTTGTCTTAACATATTAAATAATTATAGAAGACTACTACTGAGAAGAAGAACTGTAAGTGTTATAGAAGGATATAGATTCGTGTAAAACATATATACAGGAATAAAAACCCGAAAAAAGCTAAGTATTTTAATTACATTTGTAGTCCTCCACAAAAGATGAATGTAGACTGGTGTGAAATCGTTTCCACACTGGCTTATAAAGACGTTCTTGATTTTTCTTAATCGGCATAACTCGCGATAATAGATACAGCATAGCTTTTAGATTGATAATTGTGCTTATATTGTAGATGCGGTATGGTAATAACTCAGGTTTTCATCAGACTTTTTCTTACTCCATTGAAGGTTACTAGGTATCATGCATCAGAACGCAACGCACACGCACACGCAACGCACACGCACACGCACATGTCACACGCACACGCATCATACACTTTGCACACGATCACGCAACGCACACGCACACGAACACGCAACGCATACGCACACGCATTACGTTCACATGACATCCACTACACACATAGCATTACGACTGCGCACAGCACAACGTCACACTGCTACACGCAACGCACACGATCGTAGACATCACGCACACGGCACACGCACACGCACACGCAACGCAGCAGCACTTCATAGCATTCGCACACAGACGCATCACGCATAACGCACACGACACTGTGCAAAGCACACGTTACACGTGCTCACACGCACATCTATCTTCACTCACATTGCATCATATAACATTGATCACACACACTACAGCACATTACAATGCACACACACACACACACACACACACGACACACACACACGCACTCACAGCACACATCACACACACATGCACAACAAGCACTAAAGCACGCACACGCAATCACACGCACACGCACACGCATACACACACACACACGCACGCACGCATCGCACGCACACGCACGCAACGCACGCACGCACGCACACGCACGCAGCGACACGCACAGCACGCAACGCACAGCACGCACGCACGCACGCACACGCACACGCACGCACGCACGCACACGCACAAAGCACGCACGCGCGCGCACGCACACGCACGCGCGCGCGCACGCACGCACGCACGCACAGCACGCACGACGCACGCACGCAACGTCAACACACGCACGCACGCACGCACGCACACACACCACACACGCACACAGCACACACGCACACACGCACACCACACAGCACACACGCACAACACACACAAGCACACGCACACGCACATACGCGCACACGAACACGAACGCACACACACGCACGCAGCACACGCAGCACACGCAGCACACGCGCACGACGCAGCACACGCAGCACGCACGAAACGCGCGCACGCGCGCACGCGCGCACGCGCGCACGCACAGCACGCACGCACGCAGCACGCACGCACGCACGCACGCACGCACGCACGCACGCACGCACGCACGCACGCACGCACGCACACGCACGCACAGCACGCACGCACGCACGCACGCACGCACGCACGCAACGCACGCACAAGCACGCACGCACACACGACACACACACACACACACGTTTTTTCAAAGTTGCTTTTGTAAATTAACGCCTGTCGGCTTAATAATGTTTACTTTAACGCTGAAAAGTTTGTAGTTTCAAAAAACATGAAGCTACCCAGGAGTAAAGTGCGTTTTTATCCTATAAACAGCAAAAAGTTTTATTAGCGAAAGTTGTTTAAATTAACCTAATAATAGAATCAGATATAAAAATTTTGATTTAGAATTAAACTCGTAATCGTTGCAGTACTGTTCTAGTAATATTTATACATCAAATTTGCAGATCTCGATGGCCAAGGAACGGATGCAACGATTAGGTTATTGTTAAAACTATCATTTAAATAATCATCTCTAATTTGGCATTGTGAGCAGGAGCACATCTTGTTGATACCAGATGCTTTTGTTTCGATGGTAGTTCATCTAGAAGATCTACAATACTCACAATACCAGATTTGTAGTTGATTACTGAAATACTCGTTTTAATTTTAAATATAATCGCTATAAATGCGCCCGTTCGTTGGCCTGCAAGATTTTATGTGGGGAGTAAGCACAATATTGAAAGGGCTCTTTCGGGGGCTTATTTTTAAATTAAATTATTATATCTGATACTATAAATCTAATTTTATTAGGTTAATCTATATAACTTTGCTCAACATATTTTTTATTGTAGCTTATAAAATAAGCGCACTTTACATTTGGGGTCCTTTGTGTTTTTTGAAACTACACACTTAACCCCGTTAAAATAATCATTATTAACTCGATATACGTTAATTTTTAAACAAGCAGAAATTTTAATAAGAAATGGATTTTTTGACTCGTTACACCTATTCCGGGGGTCGAGTCTGAGACACACTGTATATAGGTTAACAGTAATACCATTAACAATTTTTAAATGTTACTGAATTTGTAATGTGGCTGCTAAATATTGCTCACGGAAATCGCATTTTGAAGCATTATTCAAACTATCAAACTGAACGTTAATGTTAAAATATGATAATCATAATTCAAAGATAACACATAATTAACTCTTTTTGCCATCGAACGTTGTACATGATTATCTGCTAATAATTTTCATTTATTTAGTTACACCAAGTAATATTTTATCTGATTATTGCGGGTTTCTGTAATTTATACGTGTTTAGAGTTTTAAACTATGAACTCTTTTTATAAAAATGTAACAACGTACAATCGACAACTTCTACCCAGAGGAAGGAGCTTATTAAAGTTTATTTAACTGTTTAATTATCTGTAGAAAACAAGATTAATGTGCGTAATAATTGTCTCAGAAATTACTTTTATTTATAGAATTTAATGTTATTTCGTTATTAAACTTGTTATACGATTCAAGAATTTTGTACATTCTGTTACAAGGGTAATATTATACATATTATCCATGGGTGTAGTGCACTACATTATTGCGCTTCAATTCTCTATTTTGTTAAATTAAGCAAATAAGTTTTTTTCTAAAGTACACAATGAACTGAAAAGATCTGAAATGTCACCACTCAACATTCCGGTAAACATACCATAAAAGTTCTAGCGGATTTATATAATTACATAATAAAATTCTACGTACAATGCAAAAATGAAACTGAAATTCTTTGATTTCATATTTTACATGTCCTTCAACACTTTAATTCTATAAAAATTACAATAAGTTTCTTAAGGATTTTCACCTTTTATACGTCCAAACCGCACTAGGCGTCGTGCAGGTTTCCAAGCCAGCTATAGTGGAAATGGGCGGGGTCGATATAAGGAGTAAAATGATTGAAAGGTAGTTTCAAACACCTTATACTTACCATAAATCTACGAATGCTCAGTCCGGGAAAAATTGTCTCTAGGCGTTCCCACAATCTTAAATTTTGCTAAAATAGAGAGTCTTAAGCGGGATATTAAATTAATCTAACTGTGGAAGACAGGATTGTAGCCTACTCGGTAAAACCATTCACCACTCAAATTTAATCACACTGTATCCAAAACCTCAAGAAAATATGGAAATACACGGGCAATTGTAAACTTATTGAACACACCCCGTACATATGAAAACTCTTAAGTCATAAAACGTTAATTTGAATACTTTTTAAGTATCCCTCGTATACATATAAATTTATATTTCTAACTGTTATACAACTCTGAATTAAATAAACGTTACTCAATTTAGAAAAGGATCAAAATAAAAAAAAGTCGGTTAAATAATTTTTATTACCATAAATAATATCTATATCTTTTATGAATACTTTATCTTTAAAAATCGCATTTAGACATTCATCGATAGGTTTAAATTTTAACACTCAAATCTGTAATTTATACTAATAAAAAAAGTATTCCGTTATCAGTGTTCTGTAGCGGATTGACTGTAAAATAATTTAAAATAGTTAAAATAAAATTTTGTAATCGATCTGGCTCATTACGCAATTTCAAACCGATCATTACACTCAAAATAAGCAAAGATTAATTTCAATTATCAATATACGTAACCCGTTAGGTAATGCTACAAATGTTATCTTAGCTGACACAAATAAACAACAGAGTAAATTAAATAACGAATATATATTGACAAATTTGCAATTGTAAATATGTGCACACTGAATCATTGAAAATGAACAGGGCTATGAAATTACAGGAGCTAATTTACGTTTTTAGAACGGTCTATAAATATAAATATAAATAACGCTTAAGTCAAATTTACAGTTTTGTTTTTAAAAACCAATTAAGCATAGCAGCCTTTTGAAAAATTATTTAGTTTGTCATTTTAAAAACATTTTCCCATTATGTGTAAATTGGGTTGCACAGCCCTGTTCATTTTCAATGATCCAGTGTTTACATACACGTGGATTCAAAAAAACACCACAAATATCAATGCTTATAGACTAAAAATTCCACAAAAATCTTAACACCAAAGACATTAAAATATATAAAGTTCGATTATCGCTTTTACTTAAAAAAAAATAAAATAAATAGTTAACTCAACAAGCAAAAATGAACCTAAAAGACAATTGTACTTGTATCTGTTAAACAAAACCTAAAACCAGCTCTCAAACATTACGTTAATTAATCCTTTATCTGAGATATAGTGAGGTCCATATGGTCTGCTTTAGTAATCCTTTTAAAATTTGCAGACAAACGACACAAAACACAGAAGAGAGCCTTATCCGTTAATGCTTTCAGTACATAAACAATTGTCTGTCGTTCACTCGCGTACTTCACATGGCTTCTTGCGTTACTTTAAGATTTGCCCTTCAACGTAAACGTTTAACATAATAAAGAATGTTTACTTCCACTTGTATAAGGGAATTCTTATTTGCTTTGTACAGGGTGGCCAACTAAGAATGCGAGGTACTGTATCTGAAAACTTCCATCGTAGAGGCTTGCGCAAAAAAGTTATTACTAAAACGGCCAATACAAAACCTGGAAAATATTTTCAAGTTTCTGAAATGGCCGCTAGGGCGTTACTGCAATCTTGAATCTAAAAAAGTGATGTTTCTAAAAAATAACTGATCTTTGAAGTCGAGGATAATCTGAACTTTTTGTTTGCACTTTTGACGTATCTATAAAAATAAAGTGGTGGGGTATTCAAATGTTTCCTTAAATCACCCCTGTATCTTCGAAACGGCTAATCGATTTTAACAAACTTGGGCGCGTTGAAAAGAGCTTTTCTTGAGTACAAATGTTAAAATAATTGAAGTTTGTTAGTTTCACAGGTAAATGATGCCTAAACAAGCTCGCGAAAACCGCATCTCGATATCTTGTTCCTAACCTAAAATATCGGCCAAAGAAAACTTTATACGAAAATCCTTAAATTTTATTTATTTTTAACTATATTTTTCTGGAATTGTTTCTATTATGTAAGTTGTGGCCCTAAAAGGACCGATTTAAAGGAGGAAGGTTTTAATGCCCCGTAAATGCTCGAAATGCTGACCATCACGCTCTATGCATTGCTGAAGCCTCTCATGACTAGACGAAACTGCAGCTTCAATTTCGGCTCTCGGTATCTTACGTATTGCGTTGCGAATCCGGTTTTTCATATCTTCTCTAGTAGTAGGTTGAGTCCGAAACACGAGTCCTTTAAGCGCCCCCATAAATAAAAATCGAGACAAGTTAAGTCTGACGGTCGCGGAGGCCATGGAAACAGACTTCCTCTTCCAATCCACCGCTGTTGAAATACTGCATTAATACGCTCTAGCACATTAATAGCAAAATGTGCTGGGCAACCATCCAACTGCAAAAACAATTTTTGGCTTGTTTCCAGAGGCACATCTTCCAACAACAACGGTAATTGATTGGCCAAAAAGTCAAGAAATACGTTGCCATTTAGGGGTTGGTCGAAAAAATATGGCCCAATAATTCTGCCTCCCAGTATGCCACACCATACATTTAAACTCCAACGTCATTGGCGCTGAACCAATGGGGATTTTCTGCAGACCAATAATGCATATTGTGCAGATTGACTCTCCCGTCACTACTGAAGGTGGCTTCATCGGTACAAAGAATTTGAAATAAAAATTCTCTATTTTCGCGTATCATGCCTAACATCCAATGGCAATAATCTAACCTTCGATCAAAATCTTCCTCTTTCAAGGCCTGATGCAAAACGACATGATATAGGTGCATTCTTAAAGTAATTAAACGAATACCTATATATTTTGATGGCCATTAGAACTTACCTATGGTCCTTCAAAATATTTTGAACCGTTGTCCGTGATATGCCCAACTGAGTGGATAATGCTCTTGTGCTAACATGAGGATTTCCTTCAATATAGCCCAGTACACGGTTAATATTTTCCTGTGTTCTTCCAATTCTTTGCCGTTGAAACGTATGCAGAAAACTGCATTGGCTCGTAAGCTCGCCACTAATCGGGGAAAAACTCTTACATCGCAAGGACTCTTTTAGCTACTGCGGCATTCTGAAGACATTCAAAATAAACCGCAAGCATATCAACAGCTTCATTATTCGTAAAACGCATTTTGAAAGCACAAAATTGCTCAAAGTAACGCGAAAGTATTGACAATTTGAGGATTATGTATGTTTTGTTTAAGTATCTGTTTCCATTGCCTGCTTCTATTAATTTTATTTTTCGTATATATCCATAGTGAATATGCATTTAAACAAACGAAAATAGGCCTTTCGTATAACTTTTAGCATTGCTTACTTGCCCATAGTAATTTCAAAAAGGGTGATTTTATTCTGGTGAATAAATTTACAAACATTTAAAATCGCAATTTCTAGGTAACCTATTCAGAGCCGAAATTGAAACTGCAGTTTTGTCTACCCATAAGAGGCCTCAGCAATGCACACAGTGATGGTCAGTATTTCGAGCATTTACGGGTGCATTAAAAACCTTCCTCTTTTAAATCGGTCCATTTTAGGGCCACAACTTACATAACAGAAACAATTCCAGAAAAATATAAAAATAAAAATTTAAGGTATTTTCGTATAAAGTTTTCTTTGGCCGATATTTTAGGTTAGGAACAAGATACCGAGATGCGGTTTTCGCGAGCTTGTTTAGGCATCATTTAGCTACTTGTTCATGAAAAAAGTCATACCAATGCATTTAATTTTTTTGCGAAAATTAACCGTTTCTGTCGGAATGTCGAACAAAGCCCTCTATCGCCGACATGTGAAACTAACAAAACAATTTTAATATGTGTAGCCCAAGAAAAGCTCTTTTCAACGCGCTCAAGTTTGTTAAAATCAGATTAGTCGTTTCGAAGATACGGGGGGTGATTTAAGGAAACCTTTGAATACCCCCACCACTTTATTTTTATAGATACGCCAAAATATTTTTTTATTAGGTTAATATAGCAGAATTCACAGAAACGTCACTTTCTTAGATTCAAGATTGCAGTTACGCCCCCTAGCGACCATTTCAGAAACATGAAAATATTTTCCAGGTTTTTCTATTGGCCGTTTTAGTAATAACTTTTTTTTGCGCAAGCCTCTACGATGGACAGTTTCCCAGATACAGTACCTCGCATTTTTAGTTGGCCACCCCGTACAATTGATTTGATGTTATTATCGATTATACACATGTACTTCATTCCATGTCAATGATGATCACCACTGTCTTAACTAATTTACAAATTTTCAGTTCGGTTACTTAAAGGGTTACACTTCAAGCTTTCTTTTTATTATTGTCGCACGCTCTACTACTGTACACTGTCAACAAAATACATGCAGTTCAAATCTGTTTTCGCACTTTTTAAATCCACATTGTCCATTCTAATGCTACCTTCAAAAACGTTACGTTCGACCTTTACTTGGGTTCAGACCGAATTATCCCTTCAATTGGGCTATCTTATGTACCTTCTGCCCGTCATATTACCAAAATCTTCGCGCTAACATCAAATTTCATCTGTCACAAACGAGATCTCACGCGTTTCCTGGCCGAGTGGAGTCCTGAAAACGAAAAAAATACAAACGATGCGAAATAAATGCAGCCATCTTGAACTTATTCTTAAATTCACTGAAAACTCTCCGAAAAAGCCATTAATTGCAATTTCATTCACTCTGTACATTATTCAGAACATCCCTCAACTTTATGTGAAAATATCACATGTGGGCGAATCCTACCTCCGCACTATTTAGACTCTCTCACATTCTAACAACTTCATTCTTGAACATGCATAGGCATAGGCATAGGCCGATCAACTCCACTAATGAAACCACAGTTAAAGCCTGTCCGGTAGAACTGAACGGGTATCGGATTAACAAGGAGGATTGTCAATATATGGTTCTATTGTGCTTGAAACCGCCTTAATGCTTTGCTGTCTCGTACTTATTGTACGTGACAAAGAAAGATGGATATATTATGAATAATGCCTCTATTTCTGCCGAACAAAAGCGTTTGCAACTTTCACACATAATGACAAGGCAATAAGAATCAGATGCAGGTAGAATAGAAATTCAATAGGTATAATAAAATGCCAGTGGTTCTCAACACTGCTTTAACATTATATAATTTGTGAAGAAATGCAACTTTTGTATAATAAAATAATAATCGATTACTAATTACCTATAAGTAATTTCAATTGACACCTTTCACTTATACTTATAACAACAATAACAAATACATTTTTATTATAGTTAGTAAATATTAATTAAATTACAAAGATATACTTTTATAATTAAATGTAAAATTATAATTGTCATTCGGCTTCAGATTCATCACTTCCTGAGTCATCCAAATCTTGGAAAAGATCATCGTCATCACTTTCTTCAGTGTTAACTGTGAAAATAAGAGGTCTTACTTCATCCACAATCTCTTCATTAACAAAAGTATCTTTAATTATTTTATCCGTATGCAATACATTTTGCCATATTTCCGCACTAACTGTTTTTAATGCGTCGTTCCACGTATTAAGAACATCTTCGTCTTTCCGGATGTCGCAACGATACTTTTGTCGTATTTGTTCTTAGTAATGCCATACCAACTCAATTGGATTGAAATGGCAATGATACGGGGCAGGCGCAAAACTTCATGTCCATATGATAGAGCTAGCTCATCGATTACATATTTTTCGCATTGGTCTACTTTGTTTCTTTTGGCCAATTCCACTAACTCTGCCTTTGTCATAAAATTTTCCACGCTATTTTTTAGCGGTTAACCATTGCTGTATTTCTTCTTTTTCCAAGAAACTTTGACTGCCTTCTCTGCCTTTCGAGAATGATAACTCGCATTGTCAAGGACAATTATTGATGGTTCCTCTAATTTTGTAAAAGTGATTCCTCAAACCATTTTCGAACAATTCTGCGTTCATATTATCGTGATAATCTAATGATTTATTTTTTGTACCGAAAATTAATTGACTTCCGTCGATAAAACCGTTTCTGTTACCTGCTTCAATGATAATAAATCGTTTTCCATCTGATGATTTGTTCGGTTGATGTAAACTCTTTGCACTGTTATCTTGCCAAGTACATTTTGACGTACTACCTTTACTAAATATCCACGTTTCGTCTGTAAAAACAAACTGTCTCGAACTTTCGGAGTTAAGATTTTTGAGATACTTTCTCAGAAAAACGTTTCTTTTGGCGACAATGTGGCTTTGTTCACAAACCGCGTCTATTGTTGGTTTTTGGAATTTAAAGCCCATATTTTTAACACTAGAGCCAAACTGGTTTTCCTATTTCATACGCGGTTCTCAATTTTAAGTTTAATAATGAATTTAACGTTACGTGTTCCTTCTTCGCGTACATCTCGTATATTAATGCACGAATTGTTTGTTTTCCATTTTCTGGAAAATCTGTAGTGCAAAGTTTGACACGCTGTTTTTCACTGGAGGTTCCAACTCGCCGCCATTTTTTTAAAGCACAGATTTTCCACCGTCGAAACCGAAAGTTTTAACGCGTTTGCTGTTCTTTGTTGAACAGAAAATGTAGATAATAGTGGACCACCATTTTCTTTTCTTCTTTAAAATAATCGACTGTATTTAAAACTAATTCGCGAATTTCTTTACTCAACTTTTCGGCATTATATTAATGGTTAGTTTATATAAACGCTTACTCAAAGAATAATGATAATATAGATATTGCAGTTGTTTTATTTATATATGTACCTACTAAATGGTATAATAATCTATTATTAATTACTTATTGTTACAATTGCATATTTATTTATTCTTTTGTAATTTAATAAAACTATTAATATTGGTATACAATGAACTTTCTAAATGTAAATTGAAATACCTATACTTAATCGAATATTCATTATTTAATGGCTTTTATAAATGTTTATTATAAAAACTTGCATTCTTCCATAAATTTTAAATGTAATGTTAAAGCAGTGTTGAGAACCACTGGCATTTTATTATACCTATTGAATTTCTATTCTACCTGCATCTGATTCTTATTGCCTTGTCATTATGTGTGAAAGTTGCAAACGCTTTTGTTCGGCAGAAATAGAGGCATTATTCATAATATATCCATCTTTCTTTGTCACGTACAATAAGTACGAGACAGCAAAGCATTAAGGCGGTTTCAAGCACAATAGAACCATATATTGACAATCCTCCTTGTTAATCCGATACCCGTTCAGTTCTACCGGACAGGCTTTAAAAACACTTATAATACAGAACATGCATCAAATATTCCATTATTGCACAATATTACAAAATTTCTACAAACAAAAATATGCGTACATATTCCTTACTACACGTTAATACAGTATCACTATATCATAACCTCACTCACTCATACGTCTACAACCACTTCTTCAATCCAAATTCTTTTATATACAGTAGCAAAAGACCAGTAGTCTCTTACCAGTACCGTAGCGGTACAAATTTACTCAAATTTAATGCAGTCAACATAAGAATCTTTCTACAACATTCAAATATTCCTTCATATGATAACTAATGCTTCATTAAATTCCAGTGGCGTATCATTTACACCAACTTACGTTCTACATATACACACAATTTTTTTCCGTGTAAACTCATTTCATTTACATTGAAAATACGTCACATACGTTATCAAAATACTGCACATACACGATCCGTCAAAACAACCTTACAATACATAATTTTATAGTCTTTTAAGATGCACTTTCGGATATTACTGCAGATAATGTTCAATGCCTTGTATTTAAAGCAAAAGGTCAAATACAAATATTGTATGAATTCATAATCCAATTAGCTCAATGGATTGCTAGGTCAATCATTTACTGACTGAGCCACTTGGATATACACACACTTGAAACGTTGCATAAAATTCTATATTATAAATGGTGGTACTGAGGTTCAATTGAAAACATTTATGGCCAGTTACAAATATTCAGTCAAACTGAAATATGCGTTTTCATGCTTATTATTGATTTAACAGAACCTCAATCCGCATATTTATGTCAAATTTCGTTACCCAACCTCTTTTTTCAGACCAAATCGGTCCACAAATAACCACTATTTCTTCTTGGTATTCAACTGAAAATTACAATATTATTTATTTTAATTTTATCAGAATTGGAAATAAAATAAATTTAGAAATAGTTGAAAAGAAAGTAATTTCCTCGTCGGGGGATTAGAGCTTACATTCTTTGCACTACAAGTCCGATCTTTTGATTGTACGGCTATCAAATCCCTTTATATTCGACGTATATTGTTAGCATTATATTTGTAGTTCGTTTACCGGGCTGGAACTACGCATATATTCGTTTTTCACGATTTTTATTAATTCTGCAGAATCTATATTTATTTGTCAATCTCAATACAGAGTTTCACATTTAATACAAAGAAAATATCTTAGGAGAAAAAAAAACTCGAATAAAATATCATTCATTTACACCTTGCATAATTCACATTTCGTACGTTTTCATGCAATCATTAAAGCACTTATCCATTAAGGGCAACAAACGATCTGAATGTCATAGTTAAAATCACGTTATTTCATATATTCACCTGATTTAGATCTAATCAGCCACCATATACTGCGGTAATTCGCAGTGCTTTTGGTACATTTGTATGAGAGCTATTTTCTGAGAAAGTATAGATTTTTGCTTAAAATCGTCAATTATTTAATCGGATTACGTCTCCTACAAAATTAATAGTGTTTATGCTCTAATCTTGTGTCTTTTAAGGGTTGCTTGGTGCATTCACTGCAGGTAGAAAGAGCAAAACGCTCATATTTAATTGAGCCACCTTCCATCCAGGGTAAGTGCTTATTTGTATCATACTTATTTGTTTTAAAGGTTTTTTGGCAAATGTGGCAAGTTTTACCTGCCAAAAACTTAAAAAAGTATGCTTCCAAATGCAGCTGAGATAGTAAACTTCATCCATATACCTCAGTATACGAAAGCATATCAAGAAGGGCAATCGGTTACTACAATTAAGTTAGTCTGTATTGGTTAGTCTGTTGTGGTGTGGTGTGTCGTATCGTATAGTGTTGTGTCGAGCGGTGTCGTGTCGTGTCGTGTTATCTCGTGTTGTAGCGTGTTGTGTTGTTACGCGTCGTGTCTTGTCTTTGTGTCGCGTCGCTTGCGTCTCGTGTAAAGTTCAATACATCAATTTATTCGGTAAAAGTTACATGCACCAGTACGAACCGTTTATATGAGGTTTCATACAATCTGCTTAAAAATACTTAATTCCATCCTAAATACTAAAAATAAGAAACCAAAAGGTCACTTTGACAAACATTAATTTATTCTTAAATAAACACTTGCGCAGTGACAATCCTCGTTGCAACATAAGACGAAATTACTTGGTAATTCTAATATTACTTTTAAAGCCTTCAGCTCCAAACCTGCAATAATTTGCGGAAGTCTTGTGAATTAAGAAAAACTATATACTCATGTATCCCAGTTATTATGTTCTGATAGTTCCCGATTGAACTCTGTAATTTCAGGACAATGGTAAGCAGCATTAAGCTTCTCTAGGTCAATGCATTATTTTGAGTTAATTATTATTAATCTTATTGTTTTAGTAAACCCAGTTTGTTTGTAGAAGTCTACGGAATTATTGAAAAGTACAAAGGTTCTAAATTTTAAGATTTATGGCGTCTTCATCCAAACCTGTTGGATAGTGGCACACCCGCGTGCTTACGGCTGGTTGTGGTAATCGAACCTTTGTTAAGGTCAAAGCGCTTGTAGGGCCAACTAGTCTCTTCCGTTACAAGCGCACTATTCTTGGTCAGAGATTATCCCAACGCTTTAGAGAAAAAATATAACTGCACGTGAGAAAAAACTAGAAATAATTTTTAAGTTCATTGATGATTTAAAATTACTTTTTTCCATAAAAGATATCAAACTAAAGCACGACTAAAGTATACGTGCTAAATTTTAAGATTTTTTGTTTGCGACGGGAAGCGTCAACTTCTTTTTCAAAAAAGGTATGTACCTTTGGACTGCTTTACCCAAAACTAACAAACATAACCTCGTTGAAAAGAACTTTTTCTCCTCTATTGAATGCGCAAAGGTCAACCGATACAATGCACAAGCACTAACTTAGAAAAAACTTATTAGTGATGTAAGTGCCCAAATGTCAATTTTTTTCGAACACACTGTTCTAATGGAGGTACTGTTTTATTTATTTGTGACGGGAATTTGGATTTATGCAATGTTCATTTGTGGTCAGTAAATAATCTTGGTTAGATGCTCTACGTTAGGTTTTAAAATATAGGAGGTCTTTGAATTCAAAGTGACAGTATTTTTAGAAAAAAAATTCTCAAAGAGATAATGGTATTATAGATTTGGCAAAAGATTTAAAATAGGTACATTCAACGAACTGATAATATACAGGGTATTTTATTGAGAAACAATAAGTTTGGTTGATACCGTAATAAGTATGACTTATATTATAGAACTAATAACACCGTTGAAATCTACGTAAAAAGTTCTATCGATACCAATTCTTACCTTTTCGATAGTACCGGAAAATTGGAAATGAATATATCTCAAAAACGAGGTAGGTCATCATAATGATGAAAGCGGCATCGTTTTTGCGACATAAAAGGAAATTAAATTTACAAAATTTTCTTCTATATTGGTTATTTTGAAAACAATCAAAAAAGGAAAAATTGGCGTCGATATTTTTACTCAAACTTTGACGGTGTAATTGGATTTAAAATATACCTTATACTTTTTGAGATATCTACCAAATTTATTTTTTTTAGTGTACCATCCTATATATTTTCAGCTCATTGAATTGATTAAAGCTTTTTAAATATATAATATTTGGTATAACAACATCCGTAGCGTTCTGGAAACACTATCACTCAAGCAATCTTCATGCGTGTGATATGTGTTAGTATCCGATAACTTCATTACGCTAAAATTTACATACATAAAATTTCAAATTGCTCTTCTGATTACAAAATTGTTTTGTGTTTATAAATGTAATAAATAATTGTTGTTTGTATCTAATCCGAGTTCCTAAATGTTATCCAATATAAACAGAATTAAAGGATGTGCAGGTCAATTTATAAATATATCCGACTTTAAAGTATCATTAGTTGAATCTTTTAATAAAACACAAATTAGATGTTTTAAGTGTTTAAAATATGTAAATATTAACAAATAAGATCTTTAATGGACGAACAGGTTGATCTTATAGCCTCACCTTTATTAGATATTTTAAATATAGAATTATAATTTACATCAAGTTTGATATTTTACCTTAATAGTTTGTTACCATAGCTACTTGTTATTATTTTGCTTATACAGGGTGGGTGTCTACTACGTGGACGGAGGATTGCTCAACTATTAGAGATATCAAAACCAATTTTGGTGTGGTAATACACGATCATTGTATTTACATTCTAAAAATATTTAGGTATACACATGATTGACAAAAATATGTGAACCCAAACCTGTTTTTTTAATAGAACACCCTGTATATTTTTGCATTTTTGGATTCACAGTTACATTTAGAATAAAAGTATAGAAATTTGTATGTTTCTCAATTTTCAAATGCAACATCCTGCATATTTTGTTACATTTCGACTCCCCGTGAAAAGTAAATACTAATATTGATAATAGGTTTCATAGCCATAAGACGGACCCTTCTTGAGATATTGACGCTTTTACGTATTCAATTTTTTTTTCTTTGTTAGTTTATATTATAGGGTCAATATTGCCCAGCAAGGTAAGTGTGTCTCTACTATAACGTTTGGATACGTAATTAGTTTAGCCTAAAATTTATGCTCTAAGTTTCGTCCGCAAACGTTATAGCCATCCGATTTTTCGATAACGATTGTGTTAATATTCATTATCCTGTGTAAACTGTTGAATTTATCTAGAAATTCTTTGGGGGGATCTGTACAAAGTTTGCGTTCTTATTTGTAATATACATTTATAAGGTAAGCACCGACTGGGGGATTATTTTTTATGTTTCTTGTTTACAATTAAACCAAGTTGTGTTAAACTATCAGTAGTCGTTTTCTTTATTCCTGCGGACTACTACCTTTCTGGACGTTGCCCAACCTTATTTTAAGTGTAGTGTATCCCTTACTGTGTCGTAGCCCTTTTATTGGTCTAAGGGTGATATAAAAATAAATCAAGTGGTGCCCTTTTAACCTTCCTGTATCTCTACGCCAGCCAACCGCCCATGCTTACAAGTGCCTAACCGACTGAATGAGCTTCCGGCTAAATCCCTATTTATTGTTACGGTACACCTCTTGCTACTTTTAGTACGACCGCATCTTGTACATGTAACAATATATCTATACCAAATCAGCTGACTTTTTGTAGATCTGTTCGAACCTTTTCTATCTAAAAATTAGGTACCACTATTTTTTATGTGATGAGGAGTTTTTCATGTGTGAGGTTGTAATAAAAACGTGAGATGTTTAGTAAAGTTGTATTTACTAGAACTAATTGTACTAACTATGGACCTTAAGGAGAAATATGATTGTAAATCTCTGGTGATCCATATAGTTTTGGTGGCAGAGCTTCAGACTAAAATGTTTTAATGAGTTCTTTAATTTTGAAAGCAACAGCAACTTTTGGTAATTACACCTAGAGCTCGGGAAAAAGAATGTTCTGAGTTTTGGCGTTTGTTACGGTCGAAAATGAAACTAAAACGGTAGGTAATATATTTAGAGTGCATCGGATTAGCTCGGTGGGATAGAGGGCATGTGCGTGTTTTTGAATTTAAAAATACTGAAGGTGGTTAGTCGTATTGTCCAAAGTCGCAGATAAGGGTGCGTCGTAATTAGAATAAAGTCCAGTAAAAGGGTTCCAGACTGTTATTAAGACGAAATCGGTAAGAATACACCTGGGCACATGTAGATAAATCAAACTTTCAACAGTCCAAAGATCTGGTGCGCGTCGGAGATGCTTCAAAATTTTAGCTCTAGAACAAATATGAAATATCCACACGCTCAAATCTAAAATAGCGTGGGCGCAAATCAGCTGTTGGGCCTCCATGACTTTTTTAACTTTATATTTCCTTACGTTACCCCCAACGCTTGTGAACAAAATCATTCAAACACAGTAATAAAAAAAAATAATGAACGTTAAATGTTACGCGTGATTCTCATTAAGTCAAATTTAAATCTTCAAAACTCTGTCATTAATTGAACTCCAAACTAAAATAATTAGACATAAACTAGATAAACGTCATTTAAAATTCCTCTAATCGCTTACGTTAAACAACACAAAATATTTAATAAAACCCAAACAAAATGATACTGAATGCTTCAATTGTAGGAAATTATCAATGGTTACTTTTAACATGAATCAATAAAATAAATAATGAAATCAAAATTTATCTCTCAATTAATTCTTTGGTTTGAATAATAAAATCACTACTCTTCGTAAATTATTGTTTTCGCTGGTTAGGAGGAGATCACAAATTAACACCATAAAATTCAGTTGATTGTTCGTCTATCATATCTAAATATATCACAAAAAGCACTCAAATACATAGATTTATTTACACTGGTTTCGGTTTGATTTAAAATATAAAATTAGGAAACATAAAATGGTCAACCTTGTAAGCTTACCAAGTGGCCATTGATTTTAAACTACGGAAATAGAATTGTCTAAATTGAATAATTTCAAAACAATACTTAACCAATTGTTCAATAAAAATCAATTTTACCATACGAAATGTTCATATACATAAATTTGCAGTACATTTAGTTAAATAATAAAAAAAACAAACTACCAAAGATATCGTAAATAAAAGCAGTTCGTCAACCTTTTATTGAGACGACGTGAAAGCATCAAATTCCGCAAAATAACACCAAAACAAACGACTGCGTTTATTCGCTCGTCAACCAATAATTTCACCAAGTTTACAAACAAAGTTATGATAAAGCCTTCACAATAACGTACAATATTGGGTTACCTTCCCCACCGGCAGCAACAAAAGTAACGGGAACGGCTCCAGGATACCAGTAGAATGTCGTCGATCGGAAAACCAATACGTTTATCCTAATTGGTCAGGACGTTATAGTTTATGTACACAAACAAAAAGCAGCTTTACACACTTTAATGTTCAATTAAATCGGTAGCTCTATTTACAAGTCTTTAATATTAAAACGAAAAAAAAATGTCTATTTCCAAAATATTTACAGTGAGACTTGGTCTATCAAAGGCTGTTTACAAAAGCACAAAAACACAGGGTTCGGGCACACAATACTCCCCCAAAAAAAAACAGTTCTTCAAATCTGCAAAAGCGATAAAACACTACGTAAGTCAGGAAGCACTGGTTAAACACTGTTCTGATTACGAAAAGGTGGGTCTAGTAGACCACGATACAACACATAAAGTTCTCCGGCCTGGTGAATCAACAACAAGACTGAGCACATACATTCAAAAATTCTTCAGTTACGCCATATTTAATTTTAAAAACGACAACCAATCATACTACTCACACATTCAACTTATAAAACGCAGTAGAAACGATATGCCCCTTCCCGTAAATGACCAAGAAAGAGTACGTCATATTATCTCCTTCACACAAGAAAATTTCAAGGGTTGCTTTTCCAAGTAGGCAACGCTTATCTACTCTACAATGCATGTGCACTTAAAGTTTAATGAGTTCCTATTTCATTAGCGTGAAAGCGAGAATCGAGTAAACAGAAAAAGAAGCGAAAAGGAAAAAAATACGTCTATATACAGAACACACATTACACGTTTGCACCAATAACTCAGGAAAGGACAGGGTCTGCTCTACACTAGTTGACTAACGCTTGCAGAGAAGGAATAAAAACAGAGGGTACGAGAACCTGCGGATTTAGGTCTAGGTCAAATTGTTGAAAGCGGTGTGTAGTTTGTTTATATGTGTCGTATGAACGGATGTTTCAGAATGTCAGGTTGGCGGAAAAAGAGGATCAGCCTAGATTGGTTGTTTCTGACTCGAGAAACAGCGCGGCTTTTTATAGGGACGGGGACGTGTGGCAGGAGAATGTTTCGCAAACTGGATTAGCAGCAGTTGGATGGAGGAATTGGTGCGCAATTGACGAAATTTAGACATGCAGGAATAAATTTGGGGGGATTGATAGGAAATAATTAAGGACAGATAATTAGGATTTTTGGTATAGAGATCTCGATCATTACAACTGATCAATGCTAATCAGGTCGTTAATTTGTTGTCACAGAAAGAAGCTTTTACTCCGTACAACATACTTGTCATCAAGTACAACATGTGTGACAACCACTTCCTACTGCAGTATGTTTGATGGAAAAAAATCCCATTTACTATTTGTCCCTAGACACTTAGAGTAAGGAAGCACTTGACAAAAAAGTGAAACCTTTTATGCAGATAGAAGCGCCAATTGACAGTTCTCCTGTGACCTAACTTTAGGACGCAATGCTCTTCGGCTAGCTTATTTGTACGGAGGCTGAGGCGTGGGAAGGGATTTAACAGAATTAAAAGAAATAAAACAGAGGGCGCCAACAGTCTCGAAGACTAAAATAAATATTTATTTCGTTAAATTAAAGTTCATGTAGAAATGTAATTAATTTTTTCACTCGTGTATTATGCCATTTCAGCAAAAATCACTTCCGCTAACTCGCCGCAAAACGTCCAACTATCTCACTATAGATGTTAAAAATATAGAAAACCATTGATGTTAAAAACGTAGACGCTCAATGTTGGATAATGAAAATAGATTAATTGATTAACAGAAATGGAATCTAATTATGAAATAATATGGACACTAAATGTTTTAATGTGTTTATGACAAATATAAGTAACCGGCTTCGGACCGTAACAGTCTGCAGAAATTGATTTTTTACTGAAACTGATATCTATTTATTAATAAAATACATTGCACGTTTTAGTACTTGTATGTGTCTAACCCAAATCTTACTAAACATATATTTAGAGCAGATTTAAGTTCACCCATAAATCTATGAAGTATAAATTTCTACCTTTGTTTTGTTTGAATATATCTTGCAAGTGCCCTAAAATAATATTTACTAGATACACGAACACACAAATCAACAGAATATTAGCCAAGACTTCGCATGCTACAAATTAAGTTTAGGGTTTTAAATATTTTGAATACATTGCAATAAATTTTATTGTAATGAAATACATTTTGGATTGTAAATTAAACAAAATTCTAATCACATAACCGTATTAATATCAATTTGTGAAAAGTAATAAATACGGCAAATTATTATTCATAATCTTGGACATTTGAAAATTTTTGTAAAAGATATAAGGGTTTAACTTGAACTTGCTTTACGTCCTCTAATCTGTTCCTCATTTCCACAAAAGTAGCTTTTGTGTCCCTCAAAACATTTAGCGTTATAAAACGATTATCTCGCTTACTAGTACATTTTTTTCGACCATAATGATTTCTTCTTGTGGATACACCAAATTCACGAAACCGTTTTACAGCTCTTTGAACTTTACATCTTGCCACATAATACTGTGACCTACCATCCTGTACTAAAGCAATAGCTCTCGCTGCGTCGGTTACAGAAAGATCCATATTTCAAATTACTATTCGACAAGAAACAGGTTCAAAAATTGAATTGACAAGTTTTAGATTTCACAACTGATAGTAATTCCATAGCATTCTATGCATACAAGTTAAATTCGTAAACTTATTGTTATTGCCAAAGGAAAAAATGCACAAATGTAACGTTTTTCTTAAACCCTTGTATCTTTTACAAAAATGAAGCTATTGTAATAAATAAACAAATAAATTGTAAAGAAACGATGTGTCTTGATAAGAAAATAAGAAATTACAAGGTGGAACAATTCTGACACTCCACATGTGGTTTTAAAGTTAGAGTGACAAAACATACTTTGTGTCACCCTGTATAAAATAACGTACGCCCAATTTTCTTAAAACTCAAAATATGTGCTAGATTTCATATAAATTTACATACAATATGAAAAAAAAAATAATCAAATCGAACTTAAAATAACAAATTTATTAATGAGCAAACTTCATCAACTTTTTGAGTGGATCGATTATTTTGCCGGTGAGTGTATATTGTTTGTTTTAAGTTTTTTCCAATTAATAGTTGAGTAACTAATATTGTGTATTATCATTATTTACATCAAGTAAATTTTCTTGATTTGTTATCTACCTTATATTAGTAAACAGTACAGAAGCTTCTTTCAGTCACCGCTCTGTTTTAATTTGTGACATAAATGCTATTAAAGCCACTAGTTTTTTTCAAATTTGCATATAAATTAATGGGATAACATCGAAATCTGTTACTGAGACTTAGAGAAACATCATGCATCGTTCATTTAATTTTATTGTGCATATCGCTTTAAGTAAGATCTTTGTTTGACTTTCACTATTGTAAATAAGTCCAGGAGCCACCAACTGAAATTTTGCACCCATTTCTACAAAGCTCATATTTGTATTACTTAATGTTTATACAGTGCAAATCAGAAAAGAAAAGTCTCCAAGCTTTTAGCGATGCGTTCATTTATAGTTAAAAATAAATGTAAATAAACATTGTGTTAATGTCTTATACCTGTAAGACTGAAACTTTGCAGACTGATCAAGGATACCTAAAAATAAAGGATTATGATAGCCTACCGAATAGGAAGTTTTGCTATAAAGGGTCTACCACAAACGTAATGTGCTTCACAAATGAACTCGATTGACTTATTCCTACAAGTCTAAAAATATTCTCTTAAATCGTAAAGCTTACAAAACAACAGAAATATGTCGCATTGTAACGAAATAATTTGGGTTTTGGATACTAGTTACTTTGGTACTTTTCCTTTTATTTTCTGTACAAGTTGTACATGTTTACTCAAACTTTTTCTAAGAATGCTTACGTTGTTTCTGTTCATAACTTGAACCACATATTTCAAGTAATTTTACTATCAGTCTAATATAAATTTTCGTACCTTTGGTTTTCAAATGCTATAAATTCACATTTACATATTTCATTTAAAATCTGCATTGTTACTCCTTCTAGTGACATATCCTAAAATATAGGTAATTAAGAATTATATTACAAGCTTTTAGAAGTCCTCTCTAGATGGCGTTAGCAGAGAAATCACACTTTAGAATTTCTGGTTTTATTTAGATAAAAGGGTGATAACAATGTATTGTGTTTTATACAACTTTAACATAAAAATTACGTCTTTCTTTCCTGTGGCGTCCATTTTGCCAAGCTGAAAATTTTTGATGTCTTCTTGAAAATTGCTTGATAGAATTATACGATATAACTAATCGGATATATCTTCAAGAAGCATAATTTTGCAATAAAACGATTGGCGCTTTTCTAATTACTGTTTACAAGTTTTGTTGCTCGCTTACATGCGGTTGTAGAAAAATTTTCTTCAGCAAGATCGAGTAAGTTACATATGAATTTCTCTGATTTTGTTAGTAATAACTGACTTCCTTTCTTAGCGTATGAAGACGTTTTAACCAAAACACGAATTATTGATGCTTTCGTAAAAAGGAAAGCTCTTCGATAGCTTCTCATTTGGCCCGTTATATCTAAGGGGTAACGAATAAAGATTTTTAACTTACATAATGTTAATTACCTTCTCCTTTTAGCTTCAACGAAGCACCTTCTACTTTGAATTCTACGATTTAACTCCAACTGTTATCTCCATATTATCTACATTCAAGTACTATTTTGGTTTACCTTCTGAGTCGCAACTATATTCAAACAGGATCGTGACAATTTATGCCTATGTTCGTGATCCGAGAGCATCGACTGAACGTAACTACTACCTGCGTATAGAAAGGTTAGATCGTTCCTTTTTCTTTTGTTTTCTATTGTTACATGAACGTTAATTGAATAATGATAAAGTACATCTGCTAAAATAACGTAATCAATTAGTCAGTTAAAATAATACCTTAACCTAGATTTAATACCTGTTATCACTATATCCTTGTTGCTGTATCAATAAGTAATCCTTCACTTCACAACCACGTAACCTTCCTTATCTATTCTTTTACCATTACTTTCCTTCCCTCATTTTGTTTGTAATTATAATAATAACATTTACTTGTATCTGTTGTGGCTGACATTTTGGTGTGGTTTGCGACACTACTGTAATTGGGATGCGCACAAGTAATTACACAGTAGCCAAACGAACCGTTAGATAACCATATGTTTTATTACATTCAGTGTAGACATTAATTAATTTTTTTCTCTTGAAATTTATGCCTTTATGAAAAATTTGATAAATATTTGATTCATTACTGTTTAAAAGATAAAATCCTTGCTGAGCTATAAAATTTTGTACTCACTATAAAATTTATTTCTTTTATGATCCGTTTTGTGTAAACCACCGCAAGTTGTTTTCTAATTATTTAGTAAATAAGTTACGCTTTGTATAGGCGTTGATATACTTTTCTCTTTTAGGAATACAACGGAAGGCCTTCCTTGAAAAGGGAAATGTTTTAAGTTTGTTTTTGTAAAATAGAAAAACTATTCTGGCTTTGAACGGTATTTAATTACTATTTATTTTTGTACATTTGGGGTATCATTAATTTAAGCAACACATTAACGAAGCTCGAAGTAGAAGGTTGACTATTTAAATAAATTATTAATTTATTTTCTGTTTCATTTATATTTTATTTGAATTTAAGAAACATCGACCGAAAAATTTTGATAATTTTTGTGTAATACTTGCTTAATAGTGTTTGTGTCTTGTCAAGGCTTTATTTTATCACTGGCGTTATGTGGAATATATTTTATTAAGTACAATAAAAAGCATCGCGCCTACGTACGCCATTTTGATATTCGATGATTTAAAGACGATAGAGTAAAACGTATATAAATTAAACTTTATTTTTTACTGCAGAACCAACTGTGAGTTTTACCAGGAGAGCTTTGTACGATATCATACGTGACTGTAAAGGAAGGAAAATTGAAGAGAAGACCGAATTTTTGGGAATCAAATTGGCTGAAATAATGCAATGTCTCAAGGACAAAAAAAGTATTCAGAAATGGGTAACAGCAAGTCGGAAAGAAAACCGATTCTTGTATATTAACGAAGAATGGCTAAAATCATCTATACAGTTGCCGAAGTTCACTGCAGAAGTTACACATAAATCGGGACGCAAAACAAAATCTTTTGAAAACTTAAGAGAGCGTATTCAGCGGCGAAAAACTATCGAGATAAGGATGTAAATACCTGCTGAGGAACTAGTATATGCAGCTGAAGTCAGTCAACGCTCTGTTGGTAACATTGATGCCTCAGTAATGATAAAAGAAACTGTGGCATCACCAACAAGAGCGTCAAAAATTCGTTAGTTTTACAATTTATCACAAACCCAAGCCCGTGTGAAAAAGCATACGCCACAAGAGGCATTGTTCATTTTAGTGAAAGGTGACTTCACCAGAAGACAATGGGAAATCCTTTATAATGCCAATAAGAGTATATACCCATGTTACTCATTAATTCAAAAGGCAAAAAAGGATAAAAGGATTGTTACCCAAGGAGGGACAATACGCGTCATTGAAACTCGTCTGCATAAATACCTTGCAGAGGTGATAGTACAGAGGAAGAAAGGCAATACACGGAACTTATATCAAAATGGTGATACGATGGGTCGCAACAGTCGCAATTTAAACAAAAATTCCAAAATTCCTTAGCTCCCTTGCGGCTGATCGTCAATAGAAATGGCAACAAGAAAATCATATGGCAAAATCCAAAGCCGCTATCAGTGAGATTTTGTAGACCGATACGGACCAATTTGTTACTGAAAGAAAAGACATACAATGCTATTCACAATGATCGATGGCAAAGTATGCAACGCTTCTACTGACACTTGATAAACCATGCGTTGCTACATTTGTAAACAAACCTCAAAAGATTTTAGTATGATCAAAAAAGAACAGCACCTAAATGTCGAAGTATTGCAGTTTAGACTATCCGTTCTACATGCCAGGATTCGATTTTTTGAGTCCTTTCTCCACCTCGCCTATAAACTCCCATTGAAAAAGTGGCAAGCGTGAACTCCCGAAGAAAAGAAAATTGTTAATGAAACAAAAGAGAAAATTCAAGAAGATTTTAGGGACAAATGGGACTGATCGTGGACGTACCCGAAGCAGGATTCGGGAATACCAATGATGGCAACACATCACGAAGATTTTTTACAGACCTAGATACATCTTCCCGAATTACTGGCATTAAGACGCGTCACTGAAACGTGCATTGAAATCCAACTGCAAGGACTACTAGATCCCATTGCAACTCGTGTGTATAAATGCCTTGCAGAGGCGATGGGCTCTTGTACAGGGGAAGAAAGGCATAACATGGAACTTATCAAACGATTTAGAGTAATCCTTATTTCATTAGCATAAATTCCGATAAATTCGATAACTATGCCTACGCAACAGCAAAGTGGTATGTTGAATTGTATGGATGGCATCCAATGTCACTTACAATTCACAAAGTATAAATTCATGGAGCTCAGGTAATAACTTTAGACAGTGCACAATTGATTATTCCCCAAAAATATTCAAGAGTAGAGTGTAACAGATACATTGTTATTAAGTTCTGATCCTTATCACACCAAAGAAGAATACGAATAAAAAAGCGTTTTCAAAAGAGGCACTGGATCTTATGGTCGCAGTTACACCGACATCTTTGACATCAACATCAACAGATAAAAATTTAAGCTTCGAAGATGAAATGGAAGACAATGAAGATGTAGAGGAAGACGATCAATATGAAGAGGAATATTAAATTAAAAAAATATATTTAGAATTATTCTACTATTACAGATAAAAAAGATTCTGATATTGGGGACCTGCACTTTTTTATAATTAAACATCGTGTTGTATATATACTGGGTGTCTCAACGATTTGGGGGTGGAAGATTACGCCTATATTGTGATAAAAAATCTTATAACAGATTATTTTAGTCAAAACGAGGAGCATCTTGTAAAAATATTTTTGCATATACAGGGTGTCCCATTTTCGAGTACTACACTAAACTTGTTTTTTTTTTAATGGAAAACCCTATATATTTTTATATATTTGAATTCTCTGTTAAATGCCGCCAAAATGATATAAGGTACTATGGGTTTACGACTAACGGTTTCTAAGTTATTGACATTTCTATGTAAAAAAATTAGTCAATTAAGTAGGCTCCTGTTGCACCATCTTGCAAGATATCGGAGTGAAGTTATTTTGTCCAAATGTCAAGTAGCGATAGACACAAAAGAAACAATTAAATTTAGATTTCCACAAGTATTAATGTTTAAATAAGACATTTTTCTTTAAAACTTGTGTAAATATACGTAAAATTAATTCAACGTTTCGGGAACGTCCTTTGTTCCCTTTGTCAAGAATTTATTTGATAATTACAGAAATTGAAACAAAACAGAAACTAATTCCAAGAAGAAGAGTTCAAGAATCCCCAAAATATACGGACTCCCAAAAATACATAAGGAAAACTGGCCATTACGCCCTATCGTCAGTGCATTCAATTCTCCGACTCATGACCTTGCTCGTTATCTAGCCAAAGTTATTCAACCGATTTGTGAAAATGCTGTATCCTACATCAAAAACTCTTATGATTTTGTACACAAACTCAAAATTGTACCCTTGGCTCCAAATGACATTTTAGTTAGCTTCGACATAACGTCACTTTTCACCAAAATACCTATTGAAGACACGATGAAAATTCTAGAAGAAAAACACTCAATAAACCAAGACATACTCAAATTGATAAACCACTGCATGCACTCAACCTATTTTACATACAAAGGACAATTCTACAAGCAAATTCAAGGAACACCTATGGGCTCGCCACTCTCTCCAGCTTTTGCTAATCTATATGGAACATTTTGAAACCATTGCTTTAAATTCTGCAGATTTAAAACCTAAATGTTGGTTTCGTTATGTTGACGACACATTTGTAGTTTGGCCCCATGGAAAAGGAAACTTGAACCATTTTCTAGACATATTAACAACATTCACGACAACATCAAATTTACTATGGAAGTTGAAGAAAATAATTCACTCCCTTTTTTGGACACCCTAATAACAAGGCTTCCTAATGGTAAATTTACACACAAAGTTTATCGAAAACCAACACATACGAATAGATACTTGAACTCTCTTTCGCATCACCATCCTGGTCAATTACGTAGCGTTATGAAATCCTTGATATACCGCTCTTACCACTTATCTGACTAAAATTCTAAAACGGAAGAGATGAAGACTATTACTAAAATACTAGTTCAAAATGGATACAAAGATCAAGAGATATTGAAAATTACCAACGAAATAAGAAGACCAAGAAATAATAACTTGTCAAACAATGAACGAAAGATTCCTGTTATTCTACCTTATATAAAGGGAATTACAGACAGAATAGCAAAGAAATTTGCCAAAAACTACTTCAGACCGGTGTTCAAGCCACTCAACTTTGTCCCAACTTTTAACAAACCCCAAAGACAAAATTCCTACTGAAAGGCAAGGAGTGTATGAGATACCGTGCAACAACTGTCGAAGAACTTATATAGGACAAACTAACAGAACATTATATGCGAGAGCCGATGAACACCAACTAGCAATTAAGCAGCACAACCCTTCATCGTCTTTAGCTGCACATCATTTAAATACAGGACACCAAATTAATACCAACAATATCCGTTTAATTGCACCTCTATATACCTTACAAGAAAGAATTATTAGAGAAGCAGTTGAAATTGAAAGAAGACCAAACGCCCTCAATAAACGAGATGACACTTCTAGAATGCCACAAATTTGGAAGAATATCATTAAACAAGTTGATTCTACATTTCAACCAACTCCACATCTTCCAGAAGTTTCAAACACTTATGCTGCAATTATTCCTGGCGTCTCCACTTCTGCACCTTCTACATCACATACTAGACCAACTACCCGAAGTCAAACACACTCGTCCAGATTAAATTTAAATTAGTTACCTTATTTCATATTTTGAACTTGTTAAAATAGTTACCTTATTTCAATTTCTGTAATTGTCAAATAAATTCTTGATAAAGGGAACAAAGGACGTTCCCGAAACGTTGAATTAATTTTTACGTTTATTTACACAAGTTTTAAAGAAAAATGTCTTATTTAAACATTAATATTAAATAAAACATATATATATATATATATATATATATATATATATATATATATATATATATATATATATATATATAACATATATATATATATATATACATATATATATATATATATATATATATATATATATATATATATATATATATATATATATATATATATTGTGTGTGTGTGTGTGTGTGTGTGTGTTGTCGCGCACGTGTGTGTGTGTGTTTCAAGTAAGCGCATTATTTCTTTACACTGGGTACTACTTTCAAAATATTTGGCAGTAATGTTACAGGACATTCTCTACGATGGTGATATCAGATTTTCAACGGAAGAATTATATTAAAATGGCGACTTTCAACTTTTTTTAATGGAATGCAATAATTTTTTATTTCTTTTTCTTCAAAATTCGTTTCTTTCCCTATCAAAAAGCAAACTAACATTTTAATCTAGTAGCGCATGAATGTTTTACACTCGATGTTATTTTTGTCCAGATTAAATTTAAATTAGTTACCTTATTTCATATTTTGTACTTGTTAAAATAGTTACCTTATTTCAATTTCTGTAATTGTCAAATAAATTCTTGACAAAGGGAACAAAGGACGTTCCCGAAACGTTGAATTAATTTTACGTTTATTTACACAAGTTTTAAAGAAAAAGTCTTATTTAAATATATATATATATATATATATATATATATATATATATATACAGTATGTGCGACGCACACACACACTTTTACATATATATATATATATATATATATATATATATATATATATATATATATATATATATATATATATATATATATATATATATATATATATATATATATATATATATATATATATATATATATATATATATAGTATGTCCCGGATCGACTTTAAAGAGAAAATTCTCTTATTTTGATTTCTCAGAAAATTTCATTCTTGATGATTTGCCCTGCTTGTTTTCAAACCCCGAACACAAATTACTTTCTATTTTACTCGTACGGTTCTCGAGATAATATCATTTTCTTGAAAAATTGGACTTTTCTAATTTTTAGAAGTAACTTTAGTAGGCGGATTTCATTGAAAACACCACTGACAGAAATTGTCAAATGTGATAATTCTGTTGAACTGCAAATTAATTCATGCTAATTTGAATTGTATGATATAATGTTGACTTTACAACAAAGAATTTATCTAATTCAATGTTACGGAACTGGGGAAGAGTGCTACCGAGTTGTTATCAGAAAATTCAACCAAAAATACCCGGAGGTTGCCATTTCGAATGCCGGAGCAAAAACTTGCTAACTAAATTCCTTCAAACAGGCTCGGTTTTAAACCTAAAGAAGCCAAAGAAGTTGTTCGATGAAGAAGATGCTGCTACTGTTCTCGCCGTTCATTCAGCAACAGAAGTTCCAACGTTGTCTTTAAGAAGGAGGTCACTACGAATTGGGATAGGTAAATCTCATTTACAAAGAATCTTCAAGGAGAACAAAATTTTACCATTTAAGCCGCAATTTAGGCAAACTTTAGAGAACGGTGATGAATCCAAACGTCTGGATTTTTGTTTGGAAATGGGCAATAGAGTTTTGGAAGATTCAAATTTTCATAAACGAATAATGTTCTCTGATAAATCGACCTTTTCAACTAACGGAGCCGTTTCCTCCCAACATTGCCGTTACTGGAGTAGGACGAATCCAAACTTCCGAATTGCTAGTCGCAGACAATGTTTGAAAAAAGTTAATGTGTGGTGTGCGGTTTCGTACCATGGAATTATTGGCCCATATTTTTTTGATCAAAATTTAAACCGTTATTCATATTTGGAAATGTTGCAAAATTTTTAACTGATAAACTGGATGAATTGCCATGAACTACCAAATTGAAATTTTCTTCCAGCACGATGGGTGCCCTGCTCATTATGCCGGTACTGTTCGCCAGTGGCTCAATACAGAGTTCCATAATAACTGGATAGGAACAGATGGTCCCATTTATGGCCGCCGAGAAGTCCTGATCTCACAATAATGAAATTTTATCTGTGGGGTCGTTTAAAACAAATTGTGTACAGTGAGCCATTAGACAATGATGAAGAGCAATTGAAAAATAGGTTACGGAATGCTGTCCAGTCCCTTTCAATCGAAGAAATAAGGCGCAGTTTCAATGAATTCAGAGCTCGCATTGAAATCTGTGCGGAAAAAGGAGGAGCATTATTCGAATAGAAAATTAATAGTTCAGTTTTTGAGAATTTCATTTCATTTTACCATCGTTTGTTAAATTTATTAATTAAAACTTGTGAGACCAATTTGATTTTTCCTTTGAAACAAATCAATTTACTTAAAAATTACGAAAAGCTCGAATTTTTCAAGAAAATGATATTATCTCGAGAACCGTTTGAATTAAATAGCAAGTAATTTGTGTTTCGGGGTTTGAAAACAAGCAGGGCAAATCAGCAAGAATGAAATTTTCTGAGAAATCAAAATAAGAGAATTTTCCTCTTTTAAAGTCGATCCGGGGACATACTGTATATATAACAAAAATCGTTTTTTATTAATTTAAAGCAATCTAATAATTTTGACTGATTTTGCATGAAAACATTTCTATGTGCGTCGCTTTGACTTATTGTACCGTCCATAAATAAAGAAGGCCGACTGTATATGAGAAACTACTCATCGCATAGTTTCGGTGAAAAATATTGATAGTTCAAGTGACCGAGAGAAATTGCTAGAAATTAGTTTAAAGTTCCTGCAATAGGCGTACACAAACACCAAATAGAAGACTCGTTTTTCTCTTAAAACGGCATTATCAAAATGTGTCCAATTTTATTATAGACTACATAAGCTTAGAGCCATTTTCCTTATTTGGTATTTTTCTGTCTTGTTAGATAAAGGTAAATGTTCACTTGAAAAATGTCATAACTTCCTTTTAATTCAACCGATTTTAAAAACTAAGTGTCGTTTGCGAGACCTAATAAAACTTAATAAAACATTAACATTGTCGGTTTAGTTTTACTTCTGATCGAGGTGGCGTTTTTCTACAAAGGCGTAACTTATTTTTATTATTTTATTATTATTTTTAACTCACAAAAATAGCATGAAAAATATAAAATTGGGTAAGCAAGTCAATATCTTCCTGATATGAGAAAATAAAAGTAAAACATATTTTACAAGTAACAGAATTAGAGAGCAGGTTTAACTGTCATTAATTATTAAAATGTATAATTAATAAGCTATTAAAATAAAGGAATAAAATGTAGTATATTAAATGTCCCTTGGGGGTATCTTTAATTTGGAGCGGATAATGAAATCTGTTTTTAAATTATTATGTTGCGTTACGAATTTCCGTTTATAATAACTGTCGTCTTAAAAGGGCCGATGTTATAGAAGAATGGTGTGCAATAGTCCTAATTATCAAGAAATAATGACTCACCAAATGTTCAAATTGTCACCGTACTGTTCAATACAGAGCTGCAATCTCTCATGCATGAACAAAATAGCAGTAAAAGCAAGTAGGTTTTGACATGGCAAAAATAACAAAACAATAGCCACTTTAAATATTGATCTACGCCAAAATAATATTAGCTCAATAAAGCTTTTCGTGGTTGATTAACGAACCGTTGATTTGAAAATGCCGACAATAAAATGAAATTGTATATGACATGCTTGCTGTATATATTCAATGCATGAAGAATTCAACTGCTGCGGTATCCAGAAAGGCATCGTTACAAATAAAGTGTTTTGAGCGACTGGCGCGACGTTTAGAAATAGTGGAAGTATTTATAGACCCGTCTTCCCTAGACGTGATAGAGGCCGAACTGAGAAAAATATCATAAACATACTAGCGTATACAAAATTTAGATATTAGATATTTCTAACGACTTAGGCACTACCAAAACTACCGTCAAACGAATTTTAAAAGACTACAGGTAGTACCAACAAAAATAATGCACTGTTATATACATACCTTATTTTATTGATATCGTTCAATAAAAAGTTTTATTATAAGTTTTATTATGAACGAATAAGTTCAAAAGTAAATATGTAATTAAAATTATTATTAATTTTATTAAATACATAAATAAAAAGTTTACCTCGAGTCAGATTTGAACCTACGGGTAGTACTTTGCTAAAGTACCGCGCTAACCAACTGCACCATCGAGTACAAGCTAATCGACGTAAATTTTGTCTTTATGTATGCAGTTTACATACATAAAGACATTTGGCGTACACATTTTTCGACCATTTCGAATACTGGATCATCACAGTAGTGATATTTACTTCAATTTGTTAAAGCATTCATATACCGGGCGATTCACGTCGATGGTACCATAGACGTTTACGGAAAACGAGACATGGGATCTTTTCGAAAATTTGGTCACTATGGCTGGCTCGGATCTATCGATCTAAAATATTTTTACCTTTGATATTTTTAATGAGACGCCCTGTATATTATTACATTGTTAGGTTCGCTATTACTTTAAATTATTTTTGAATCACTATACCTATGCCTATCTTCAACCGTTTTTGAGTAATTAATTAATTTCCTTATTTTTTAGGCAAAACATGGTTCCAATCGAATGTTCATTATTATGGTGTTTGAATTTGTAGAAAGTTGCAATTCTGGATGCACTCTATGAATAAGCTGTTCGTCAATTCTGCGTAACAAAATTGGTTCCATATTGTACAGGGTCGTTTGAAATTCGTTACGTTTCCGCAAGGTACAAAAATGCAGAAAAGTTCATTATTTCAAATAGGACACCCTGTATATTATCAAATATTCGTTTTCCGAAAACGGCTAAGGTACCATCGACGTGAATCACGTATATTTTCCGAATTTCTTCAGAAAATGAAGAGGCGGTTTTCCTTTTCGAAAGGAAGTTGGATTAAAGTCACAGCCAGTCAACTCATGGAAAGCAGGTGTGTCTCTAGTGAATTATACAATTTGCTTAAATTGACAGTTACTTGAGAATTACCAGCTTGTACTTCTATACAAACCTTCACTTGTTTCTATCTATAGCATTCTTCATAATTAACATAAACTATTTTATTACAAATAACTGGTGTGGAACACCAACGACCTTTCAACCTAGAAGACGGAAATTAAAAGAAATAAAATAATTTTAAAACATTTTTAGGATAATTATGCAACCTCTTATAAGAAGTTCATTACGAAAATAGGCAACATTTTAAACGAAAAACAGTAATCTATGTCAAACAGACGTTCAAAACTACATGACAGACAGAGGATAATAGACATCTAGATAATAATAATAATAATCTTCATTAAATCAATAGACCAACTGCATTGGTGTTGATTAAGTCAAATAAATACAGTATAACACTACACATTAGCAAAGACAAATTAATAAATAACGTAACAGTTAGTATACACCTTTAACCATGATTTTGTTAAATACTGTTCAACAGAATAAAAACAATGAGAAACTAGAAACTCAAAACTCCACCTTTAAATTTTTATTGTTGGACTCTGCTCTTAAAAATTCAGGCAGTTTATTAGAAATCAGTACACACATATAAATATATGGCGTTATTTTCTGATTTGCACATTATTTGCATTTTTGGGATGCACAGTTCATGTCATGTCATTGTTGAGTGTAATAACCATGGTTGTATTTGTTCTTTAAATGAAAACTTAAATTAAAAGAAATGAAGTAATTTTAGGTTAACTATGCAACTTCTTTTTATACGTTCTTATCGAAAAACAGACAACATTGTAGAAACAAAACAATAATCTGTCAGAATAACGTTTGAAACTTTATGTCAGATAGAGATTAATAGACATAAATACAGCGTGATCCAGATTTATTGTAGGGTTTGTAACTCCGCTATGGTCATATAGTTATCAAAAAACACTGGAAAGTTGTTTATCAAAGCTTTCATACGCTGGGGCCATCAGCGTGCGTAAATACGTACGTATAAACTGTCATAATTTACTTCCTTCTGTTCTTGTGGTTTAATTTGTTTTTTATTGTTCCTGTAATTCACGTAAAATCTGTCTCTTTCAAGACAAAATTGCACATACTTCATTGATTTATTTGGTAAGTAAATAAATACAAAGCTGATTAGAATAAAAATAAAATGCGAATAACTTTTAAGTTATAATTGTTAGTCGTATTTTCGGATGAACACAGTTTATCTTGGACGCTTATTTTGGTCTGGGCAACGAGATGAAGGTGATGTCTGGAAATATTCGCAAGTTTCTTGCTTCGAGGAATTCAACAACGGTTCACCAACACTTTACAACCTACGAAACATTTACACAGCATCTTCGTCGTCCCACCGGCTCCGTATACAAAGTTAAATCTCCTGGCAGCAGACATGTACTTGACGAAGAAGGCGTAGAAGATATTCGGGGCAATTGTAAGCTAGTCCCAATAAATCTTTAAGACAATTGTCTGCTCAAAGTGGTAATTGAGTAAAATTACCTTTTATTACTAAATTTTGATTATTTATTAATTGTAATTTGAAGGGTTTCGTATGGGACATGCCAGAGGGCTTGTAAAAACTGAGAATGCACCGAACACAAAATGTCTGTATTACAAGAATTGCTACCAACTGATTTTGCAAAGTGTCGAATGTAGTATACCTGGTTTAACGAAAATCTCAATAACAATGATGTTTTGATATAACATTTTCAGTGAAGAAGCATAGTTTCATCAAAGCGGTTATATAAATTCTAAAATTATCGAACCTGGTTAACTGAAAATCCCAATGTACTATGGAAACTCCATTACATCCAGTTAAAACTGAAGTTTAGATTGCCACGTCGAGAAGGCGAATAATTGGACCAATTTATTGTAAATGAAAATATAAACGCCGAAAACTATCAACAATTAATTCTAATACTTTATTGAACAACTGCACGACGACGAGCTTCAAAATGAATATTTCAGCAAAATTCCGCAACAGCCCACACGGCCCGTACAACGTTGGCATATTTATCACAATTTTTCCGTGATAGAATAATAAGCAAAATCGATGGGCACCACGATCTTTCTGTCAGTCCGCTCGATTGCTTCTCTTTCGTCATCTTAAAAGTGTTGTGATGCAAATGGTTAGCAGCCGTCTTCGAGAATATTAAACGTAGAGTAAATTAATGCTTAGAAAATACTGGATAACATTTTCAGCACCTATTATAAGCTTTCAGAGACTATAATCTGTCTATGTCATCAGGCAAATTAAAACTAAATTGAAATAAAAACATTCCATTTACTTATTGGTATTTTAATAATACCATTAAGATGGAGGTAGTTCAACAATCAAGAAATACAGACTATTTATGTCATTTAAAATTTTGCTGTATTCATTGTTGACATATCTCAACTTTGAATTTCCAATTAGTAATACCCGTATGTACAGGTTGTCCCATTTTGGTTGTCCTCGCAGGGTATCTCAGTTATTAGCAAAGATACAGAGATGCGGTTTTCGCGAACGTTGGCTACTTTTTGTGAAACGAAAGATGACACAAACATAATTACTCTAGCTCTTCTCATTTTTGAGATACAGGGCGTTTTTGAAAAGTTGCATTTTGAGACAGCCCCGTATCTCAGCTATACGATAACTTATAGAAAAAGTGAAAAGTGTTCTTTATATAATTTTTTCCGTAGAATGCAGTGCTGTTTTCAGAATGAGTATACGGGGTCAGGTCAAAAGTTATCGGATCAACTTCATTTTTTTAAATGGGACACCCTGTCTATTTTCTCATAATTAAATTTTTTGTTCTAAGCACTTCAAATATATATAACAATTATCACTTATTTTGATAAATAGCGTGGTATTTTGTATTATTAACTGAATTTCTTAGTAGGCGTTGAATTCGTAATCTTCTATTGTTTTTTTGTGCCTAATATAGAAAACCATCATTATGTAATTATATGTCATTGAAGAAGATACAAATTTCGGCAAAATAATTTATTTTATTTCCAGAATTGTTGATTTGAAACTCATATAAATATTGGATGTATTTATTTATAAATTTAGAGACAAACAAAAATAAGAAGAATTAAAATTTTATAAATATTGCTCAATTTGTTGACCATTATGGTCAAGACAAATCCTACATCTCCGAAGAATTTCTTGAATGGATCTTAATAAAATAGGGTCTTAAACGTAGTTCTTCAAAGGTTTCTCTTGTAGCATTCATCAAAGCTTCTTGAGTTTCATACCGTCTTTGATGAATTTTATTTTAAGGTAGCCCCACAAAAAAATCTAAAATTGATAGGTCTGGGGACCTTGCTGGCCAATTAACTGGTCCATTGTTACCAATCCAATGGTTTTGAAACATTGTATTAAGGTAATCTCTTACTAGTCTTGCATTGTGGCAAGGTGCCCCGTCTTGCTGAAAATAAACCTCTTAGCTGGGCTAACGGAATATCATCAATCAATTCTGGAAGGCAAATGTCCAAAATTTCCAAATATCGTTGATGGTTCAAATTGCCTTCAAACATGTAAAATGTTAATCTGCCTCCTAAAATGAAACAGGACACATTGAACCCAAACCTGCCTTGCTGCTGACGGATCACGGTAACATGCCGATTTTCGTTAGACCAGAAACGATTCGTTGCACGATTGTAAATTCCGGCGGAGCTTATATGGCTTTCATCCGACCATATAACTAAACGACCAAAATTACCATTTTCTTCACTTTTCTGAATATACCATCTACAGAAATCGATACGCAATTGAGCATCACCCGGATGCAAGTGGTGGATGACTTGAGGTATATATGGTTTATAATGGTATTTTTAAATATTTTTGATACTTTCGTTTTGAAATGCCCACCGATTCTTCTATTTTTCTGCAAGACGTATAATTTTCGTTAACAGTGACCTCTGCAAGGACATTTATTTCATTATTCTTCGTTTCTTTCTATATGTTTTGGCGCGTGGCTTTTCAAACGATCCGTGATTTTCCAAATTTTGTTTTAACCTAATGAATGTTTTTTACACGGTTGCCTTCTTTCCGGAAATCTATAATATTCACATTTTATTTAACTCAAATGATGACTAACATTCCAGTAAATATAAATACCTTTCAAAATATATTTCCTTCGCTTGCTCTGCATTAAAATTTGTTTGGTAATAAACCCCAATCTTATCTAATTTCTCATAGTTCTCGTACCTAAATTATTCGCCATGGTTTGAAACTTTGTAAAATTCAAAATAACGAAAAGAATATTGAAAACTTTACTAACAATAAGGATCTCAACAATCAACAAATTTGCAAATATTGACAAATGTCAAAAAATGAAGTCGCCATGTAAAACAATTGCAGTACCAAAGGCCACTAACAAATCCAGTTAATAATTTGAAATACTGCGCTATTTGTATAAAAAAATGATGAATGCTATACATATTTGAAATGCTTAGAACAAGAGAAATTTAATTATGAGAAAATAGACAGGGTGTCCCATTTAAAAAAAATGAAGTTGATCCCGATAACTTTTTGACCTGACCCCGTATACTCATTCTGAAAACAGCACTGTATTCTACGGAAAAAATTATATAAAGAACACTTTTCACTTTTTCTATAAGTTATCGTATAGCTGAGATACGGGGGCTGTCTCAAAATGCAACTTTTCAAAAACGCCCTGTATCTCAAAAATGAGAAGCGCTAGAGTAATTATGTTTGTGTCATTTTCGTTTCACAAAAGGTAGCCATCGTTCGCGAAAACCGCATCTCTGTATCTTTGCTAATAACTGAGATACCCTGCGAGGGCAACCAAAATGGGACAACCTGTACACGCTACAAATAGTTGGGATCACTAAATGGTATAAGTGGAGAATAGTTTTTGAAGTAAGCGACCACTTCAATCAATCTGGATCACCATGTTAAGTAGAAGAAAAATTCTAAATCCGCCCGCTTCTATAAAAATATCGATAATACAGCTTCAGCATTTTCAATGATATTTATATAATTTATACATTTATTTCGGTTTACATTAAAAATTTTATGAACAAAATTTATGTAAAATTAAATTTTCTTTAAAACTATGTCTACACTTTTTCTTATAACATTAATCGTTATTCAGATAATAAAAAAATTGAACTAACACTTAAATTCTACCTTAGAATTTGTTTGCCGCTAAATTAAGCGTCATATCAAAAATTGCATAGACCATAAATAATCGATATGTTTAAGGTATATATCTTGGCATTTTATATCTTTGAAATATGCAGCTGTTTTAGAAATATTTGGTAAAAATAAAAACTGTCTTAATAAACCTCACACGTGGCTGTATTGCTCATCAGCTCTAAGCCAAATGAAAAGAAGCTAAAATACAAAATTTTAAGTACGTAGGTATTTTCGTTTTGGAGTTATCGTTAGATATTAAGATACATCCCACAGACAGATACACATAGTACACACACACACACACACACACACGCACTCACGCACACGCACGCACGCACGCACGCACGCACGCACGCACGCACGCACGCACGCACGCACGCACGCACGCACGCACGCACGCACACACGCACACACGCACACACGCACACACGCACACACGCACACACGCACACACGCACACACGCACACAATCACGCACTCACGCACACGCACACACGTCACACGCGCACACGCGCACACGCCACACACGCGACACGGATACTACACGGACAACGTACACGACACCGGGCACGGCACACGACAAACGAACACACGGACACAACACACGACACACACAGACACACACAGACACACACACACAACACACAACACACACACACACACACACACACACACACACACACACCACCACACACACACACACACACACACACACACCACACACACACTACACACACACACACACACACGACACACCACACACACACACCACACACATCACACACACACACACACACACACACACACAACACACATGTGGCCGATCTTGAAACTACACAAAAGTGAAAACGACTAATAATCGATTTACAAGAAACAAAGCGATTGCAACCTAATACCACATAGGTTACAGTTAAAAGATGAATACTTTTCCAAAAACAAAAATATTACATTAGCATCTTAAAAGAAACTTTGCAATTGTAAAATCGAAGCTAATTTATACGTGAATTAAATAGGAAAGTGTTAAAAACTGGTTATAAATGTAATCTAATGACCACTATTTGGTGAATGTTAGTGAATATTGTAGTAATAAAAGTTATGACATTGACCTGAAGCCCATGGCGAATGTTAAACGAAAGGTAAAGTTTATTTATACACAAAATCAAGTGTTATGTTACCTAAATGCTAAAACTAAGACGTTGGATAAAAAAGTAAAAGTATTGTCTAAACAGAATGAATTTCTGAAAAATCATTTGAAATATAACTCAAAAATAAAATGTATGTTGAAAAGTGATAAGACTTGAATACCAAACTGCAAAACAGTAGACTCGTTAATATCAATGTGTGTGATAGTAACAATTCATCAATCCATCAATTTAAATGGAGATGAGTACAAATCAAACGTGTTAAATCCAAACGCAAAATATTATTACTCGGAAATGGTTACGGAAGAAACTTAGTAATCTTACTAAGTGAGACGGTTGGGTGTGACTACGAAACTCAATGCATATTCTAACCTACTACTAAGTTCTTTATTGAACAACTGGCTGAATAGATTCAGTTTGGCAAAAGCCACAGCATATTAGAAAAGATGACATTAAATTAATTTAACTTAAATTTTAATTAAGTTTTATAAATTAAAGCCTAAATCTATACCTAATTATCACGATTAATTTGTCCATATAAGTGATCCAATTCAATAGGGTCGATTTTATAATTTCTGTGGCTGCTGTTTTAAAAACTTCATTTGTATTAAAAGTTTGGAATTTACATTTAATGGTTTAATTTATATCTGTCAATAGTACTGATTTTTGCAGCTTCTATAAGGAGTGTATTACAATTACCTTTAAAAGTTTAAATGAACATATTAGTACCACCTATAGGGCTTTTACAACATTTCTTCCGGTTTCTACATCTACTATTTACTGTTTACTGGTTATTTGCGCGGCTTACCGCTAGAGGGCGGTACTGTAAATAAATATCATAGAAACCTTCATTTACAACATATTTAAACAATGTTTTACAATAATGTGATAACAAGGGATCTGATAACCGAAAAATTCGTTTTTAAGAACGTGCATTGGTAAGTAATCTTGCAGGAACATGAAGTATTTTTACGAAATTCTCTTTTTCTAATTCAATCATAGCATCGTTGCTTATATAACAGAAATTTTGAAATATAATGTATTTCTATATTTTTGGGGGAGATATAAGAATCCTTTTCCCACAAAAGGATAAGCTATCTACACTTCTTCAATTACTTGGTAAACCTTAATTTCTTTCAGTGTCGAGCTACCAAAAGTTACTAAATCGCTATTCACACGACTGAAACTTAACCATGTTTTATTAACAAACCATGCAGAGCTCACCTTCAATCTAAGGAGGTAAAACGACGTTATCTGTACAGAATACAATTATTTGCCTTACCGTATTTTTAGATATCCGATTAGTTCCTTCGATTCGCTCTCAATTTTACTACAAATTTTTCTTCGAGTGGACTACTTGTAGTTTTACTTCAATTACTTTTGTGATGTTGATGTTTTGTTTGTCTGGATGTAACTTTATGCTGTGTGGTAGTTAACCCTCCATACTTGGTTTACATTACTGAGGTTTACAATGATGGGATCTGGCCGTATGTTCGCTACTGACGACTCGAAACCTTCTGACTTGCACTAACCAGGGTTTAAAGTATACTATACGTCAACAACAGGTCAGAATATTCCATTATTGCACGTGTTAATAAATGTTACCTTTGAATTTACGTTGTAAACCGTCACATGTCGGAAGCTGCCTTTAGCAGTGATTGACATCATTTCTACTAAAAAATAAACCAAAAAAGTGTTTGAACAGTAATAATACCACCGAATTTTTAATGAACTATTTACCTGTAGTCATGGAGTTGTGTTCTACAGTTTCTTTGTTGGAATAATTGTTAGCATTTGTACATCCTTCATAAATATTGTATTACTGGGTCACTGATTTTAATTTGATAAAATCGATAGTTATCACTTTGCGTAGTTAAAATAATCTAAATTAGGTGGTTTATAACCGAAGTTCGATACAAAACACTCAGTGCTGTGTTAGCGTTTAACGTCCATTTTCTACAAACGTTATTATCTGCGCAGTAGCATGAACTAAATTGTCATACTGGTTGTATTCGTTGTTTAATTAATGTTATCACGTCACGCTTTTTTTTTTTTTAATTCTGTCTGGTAGATCTAAGTACTTTATACGTAAATGAAGTTTTACTTATTATAGAGGTTATTACTTTGTAAAACACAGGCAAGTTGAATTGGTGCAATTTCTAAATTAAAATTTGCTGTTTCTATATGAACCTTCCTTTTCAGATGAAACATTTTGACAGATCTTTCAACGAACTAGAGAGGGGTATTATTTCATTTCAATAATTAATCAATTAATCTATCTTATTTTGTTGAAGATAAGAAACAAACAGTGTAATCACACCCACAATTGTGCCATAAATAAATCAGAATAAAAATTGTAATAACAAACATCTGGCCATATACGACCAATCATGCCGGTCTTTAAGTAAATAAACAAATAAGAAAATAATAATGCAGATTACCGCACATATAAAATATAACGGTAAAATTAAACTGGTAGCAATAAGGGAACTGCGATGCAGTTTACCTACACTTAGACAAGACCGAAAAAAAATAGACAATGCATTTACACATGCACAATTGTGTTGTTAATAGAAGCACAAAAAATACATACATACAAATACAATAAATTATATTACATTACAAAGACACTAAAAAACTCATTAAAACAAAGCCTTGCAAGGGTAAGGTGTAAATAAGTCATAACAAAGTGACCGGTAGACAAGCTTGAGTGACGGCGTCCCTTTCTCAGCTGACACATTCATCTATACAAAACAATAAGAACAGTAGAGATAGAATTTGAGGTGTTTTAATGGCATCTGGGGACCCGTGTCTGTAAATCCCGGCCTTGTTTTAACCATTTAACCGGGATTTATCCTTCCACGTCTTGTCCACGCATTATTTCCTCTACACAAATAATAATAAACAGTCAACAATGCCAAGTCATACTAGCAATGAGGAGGGGCACGGTACTGTCTAAAACGGACTCCTTCGGTTTTAATAGATTTGAACTTAATGAGCCTGCGTGCGTAAATAGGTACATCTTGCAAGGCAATGTTTGATTTTTAATACGTTACATAGGCTTGTTGAATTGTCTGCTGTGAGCTTTGATCTACATTAAAATACCTACTTACACTTGAATATAATCCGTTAGTTAAATACCAACACGACGAGTTAAGCTACGCAGTTTAGACTTGGCGCGACGCAGATTATTATTTATAGATTAATTTTTTTGAAAAGAACGAATTTGGGATTTTTAGTTTAATAAAATGTACACGTAAAAATATTTATAGACAGAACAATGAGGGTTTCTAATTAAACAATCAAAGCGGTCCGGCTGAATCAAAACTCTAACCGCAATTTCCGTTTTTACTCTCCAAATTCACCCCCGAACTTTCTAAAGTCTGTCCAGAGACGAAGCGAAGGAATAGATTAAAATAGTTAATTTATTTTACATATAAGCGGTACACGATTTTGTATTAAGTACGTAATATATTTCTTAAACTAGTTTTAGGATATACCGCTTCCATACTATAGCGTTACAACGTAAGTTATTTATCAATAGCTGCTAATCCTCTAACAATGGGACGTACGTGTTGAGTTTTAAAGTAAAGATCATAGCCGTGTGCATGGATTTTGCAGACAAACAAATGACGATTGCAATGTTTGTAAGTACACCTTATGATATACCGATATATAACAATAAGCATAACATAAGCTATCGTTGTATTTATATATGTATAATTTTTGTGTGCAATTAGTGTTGTTCGCATATTTCTCCCCTAATTATATGATTAACAACGCATTAACATCTATTAAAGTGTACTTCCAAATACTGTACATACCTTCTAGTTCAATTATTAGCAATTAATTAATTTAAAATTATATAAAATGTGGTTGATAATGGTATAGCAATTTGTGATATATACGGAGTTGACAATCCAAACAGTCAATAATAACCTAATCATCCACAAAATTCTTCAATCTGAAAACAGAAAAATTATATTATAAATAAATAATATCCTCGTTCCTTCCCAACTTTTAATTAGTATTAATTAATTTCATTATGACATATCTAATCAATATTAGTTCAGTTGTAAATTTTTTATCATAAAACAACCAACGCCACCGGCATCTGCTAAACACGTTGATTTATTCCTTCGCTTCGTATCTGGACAGATTATAGTACCAAACGAAGATATCTTTAGATTTGCGGTATGTTCCGACGTAATTAATTACTAAACTAGTGACGTTTTACAACAATAATGTGCGTATAACAATTGCGATTTGAAAAATGTTTATTACAATAGTACAATTTTCTCGGTCCGCTACCTGCAACGTTATATTTACCTTTGTAGTAATTAATCGTTGGTTCATAAATTTAATTTTTTTCACGATGCACTTCGGCCTCTTTTCCATTTTTCTCGAAACGAATCATTGAATCTATTATGAATGCTTGTTGTGTAGTATTTATGGCCATAATGTCCATTCTTCGAATACCACCCTTATCCGAAACTCCTAGAACTTCTTCATGTATTCAAAGCCTTTTGATTTCAATGCATTTGCAATAATATGTCTGATGTCATTATGTCTTTTTATTCTTAGTTGTTCACTAAAACTACAGTATCCCAACGCATGTGCAAGACATTCAATCTCGCCATAATGTCAGCAGCGGGTTGTGTTAGTATTGCATTCAGGAATATTTCGAACATGCGCAACATTACATTGCATCGTAAAGCACCCCCCCCCCTCCTTCCCCTCACTCAGAAATTGTAAGACCTTGTTTTTTAAACCCATTGATTTGCTTGTTTTACTTCTTCAAACAAAACAACACCTCTACCTTTCTGAATATGTACACACCATTCATCATATGCCTTGCCTCTTGAAGACTATCTGGTATGTTTACTAGAGATTTTATCTGGTCTGACGTTTTTAAAATCTGACTCTCGAAGTTTCAAAGAGTCAAGACAATATTTTTTCTCTTTTACGAAGTTATTAACAATTTCAGGGCATCGTAACTTTTGCAAAAGTGAAAATTTATTGTATTTTTGTATAAATAATTCCCACGCAGAATTAAAAAGTTCTACCTTTTACAGATTTACTGAGAAAGGCAACCGTTCGGCGAATCACCAGGTAATTATAAAATGTCTTGAACAAAACTTCTTATAATTCTGTCTACATCTTCTAGATAATTCATTGGGACCTTTTTTTAAAGGCGCGGTTTGAAACTAGTAAATTAAGGTCGGGGAAATATATTGATTGATTTAGAATGTGTAGTCTTTGATGACAGTTTAATAATTGAGATTTAGTTCTAAACGGTTTGCCAGTTTCTTAATTATTCTGTTTCAAGAGAACACTAAGGAATCAGCGAATGTTACACCTACGTATTTGATAGTATCATTAATACCAATAGAAGAAAACTTTTCATTAGACCCTTTTCAAAGACAATCGCTGAAGATTTTGAAATATTGATATTTAACCCTATTTCTCTGAATTTATCATCAACAATGCGTAATAAATATACATCATCAGATTTATTTTTGCCAATTATAACTGTATCGTCAGCAAATCCCAAAATTGTTAAAGGTTTGATGTCTTCTACTACCGTAAATCCATATCTTATAGCTACGTTCGGTTCAGACAAATCATCAAAAATGCGATTAATACACATGTTAAGTAAAAGGGGCGATAAAGGAGCATCTTAAAAAACAC
>JARFJB010002203.1:670000-677500 GCA_036346205.1 Vesta saturnalis
ATCTCGGAAACAAAGCATTTGGACCCACCTACATATGAACTTTTTGCTTAGAATGATGAGTTCTAGACTTTATTTTTGGATTAGATAAGATTAACCCTGTATGTACATATATATATATATATATATATATATATAATTATATATATAATATATATATATATATTATATATATATATATATATATATATATATATATATATATATATATAAGTTAAATTCAGGTAGATTAGTTGAGTACCTGCATATGTAATAGAAAATTTGTATTTTAGTCGATAATCTAATATTATTACCACGTATGCCGCAGATGTATGTTACTGTGTCGTTCACGCGTTCTTTAAATATTTCAAAAACGAAAAGAGATTGGCATAGGGAACATTGCACAAATTTACTTTATTTTATCCGTAGAATCAAAAACATCCAAATGCAGGGTGTTCCGTGTGTCGTGTGTGTGATCTGTGTGGTGTGTGTGTGTGTGCGTGTGTGTGTGCGTGTGTGCGTGTGTCGTGTGTGCGTGTGCGGGTGCGTGTGTGCGTGTGCGTGTGCGTGTGTGCTTGCGTGCTGTGTGCGTGTGTGCGTGTGCGTGTGCGTGTGTGCGTGTGTGCGTGTGTGTGTGTGCGTGCATGTGTGTGCGTTGTGCGTGCTGTGGTGTGCGTTTGTGCATGTGTGCGTGTGTACGTGTGTGGGTGTGTGCGTGTGTGCGCATGTGCGCGTGAGCGTGAGAGCGTATTAGGGGCAATTTTTGGCTTTTATCAAATATTTCTAAAACAGCCGCATATTTCAAAGGTATAAAAATACCAAGATATAGACCTTAAACATATCGACTAATTATATTCTATGCAATTTTCTGATACGACGCGTAATTTAGCGGCAAACAATTCCTATGGTAGAATTTTGAGAATTTGGACGACTTGCGAAATCGGGTAATTGCAGGGTGTAACTCAATTAGAAACTACCCTACCGTGTTTGAAAGTGTTCGGCATTCAAAGACAAGAAATTTGAATGCTTGGATCCAGGCTGGAGAAAGTCATTTCGAACATTTATTGTAGATTGAGCAACATTAATTGTACTTTTTGATAATAAAATTTTACTACTGTCGCAAATTTTGTTCACTCTGTATCTTCAAAAAAAGGGGTTTTTCAAAAATCCCCATAGGACAAAATATTATTAGGATAGGCCAAGAAATAACCCCTTGAATTTTTGCACATGTTTATAAATTATATACTATATATATATATATATATATATATATATATATATATATATATATATATAAAATTTATTTGACGAATGTTTAATAAACTTTTTTTTCTCTTTTCTCTCTTCATTATGGTACGTGTGTCAATAAAAACGGACAACAAGTATCAACATTTTCCATATATTTCGAATACGGTTGTCTTTATCGTGACTTATATGTTCCATGGCTTTCTTTACGTATTTCTCTTTATGAAGTATTACGGTTATTTGCCCTTTATCTGCCTTTACTACTATGAGAAAATTATTTAGATTTAAAAATTTTTTAGTATTGTAATAGGTTTGTCTAAAAAGTTATTAACTCTTTGTTCTTCAAATGTTTCCTTACAGTTCTTAACAGTCCATAAATTTTTAACAAACGTTTCTCTAATATTATTTTTATTATGGTCTGAAAATGATTTAATTGAATATTCCATATTTGTAATTGATTTAATTATCTGATTATTATCTATTAAAGGAAAATTGAAATCTCCTCCCAAACTTAAACAATATAAAATATCAGTTGGAATCACTTTATCACTATAATTCTTAATCCAATTATTATTAATTTTATAATTAAAGTTATATTCTTCTTTTAACTTTTTAATTTTTTCAATATGGTTTCCTCGTTTTTTATTATAAGTTTTATGAAAACGATTAGATTGTTCAGTTTTAACGTTATTAAATACATCTATAGGAACTTCCAATTTTAGCTTTTCTAAATTACAATTAATAATGTTCTCCAGTTTTTTGATTATTTTTTAGTATTTGTAATTAAAATATTAAGGACTCCTTTATAAAACTGTAATTGAATTTTTTTAAATTCGGTTCGTTTTGTATTTCTATATATTTATGATCTCCAAATTTAATAAAATTGGGAATATAATTTTTGATTTGCAATGTAAAAATTTTTTTCTATTTAATGTCTTGGCTAATTTTTCATAAGATGTCTGATATATTTCCGAACTAAAGTTTAAGCTCTGTGGTGATTTCGATCAGTAAAAACGACGTTTCAAAATATTTGTTATTTTCGTTTTCCTTCACGATTTGTTCGGCTCCGTGTTACCGAATCGAACACGGAGCCGAACAAATCAGTTGGAGAAAGAGAAACTGAAATGGCAAATGAGATTGCCGAAACGTCGTTTTTACTGACAGGAGTCAGAAACATCACCAGCAGACGCGAGACAACGCCCGGATATAACAACAGCGTTTCATACTACACTGCGGAAACCTAAAATCAACCATATATATATATATATATATATATATATATATATATATATATATATATATATATATATATATATAGAAGAAAAACGTTAGTAAAAGTTATTCCATTTTTGTGAGCTTTATTTCAATAAAAGATATTTGAAATCCACAGCCTATTTTGTGAGATATTGTACAAAACATGAAAATTAGGAAATAACGTTTTTTGAGGAGATATGAAAAAATTAAAGAGGTGAAAGTTGACGTCAAGGATTATAATGATATGTATCAAAAAATCCAAAAAACGCAGTTGTTTTTGACATACGCTCTATACAAAAATTAAAATAACAAATCTCAAGGCAGGCCATGACACCATTAAATCCGTTGCTTTTTTCCCTTTCCAACGATGTAATACATGCCATGAAAATTTTAACTAATAGTACCAAAATTAAAAATTTAGTGAAAACCATAATACATATCGTTGATTCGTAAAAATCAGCTGCCATGAAAGTCAAAATTCACTTTATAACAATTATAAATTTGTAACTATTTATTACAATTTAATACAAACAAACAAATATCTCATAAGTAAAAATACAAAAAAAGAACTATGTATAACAGTAATAATTATACTGTCATGCTGGACAGGAAATGTATGTATTTATTTTGTTAGCTACAGAAAATGCTCAAATTGTGCACCATGAATTCTAATACACAAAAGTGCTCTGGACACCTCACTATTACATTATATATATATATATATATATATATATATATATATATATATATATATATATATTACATAACAGTTAAAGAAAATTAAACATTATTAATTTGGGAACCCTGAAATAGTGTAGTTTCACTGAGTTAACCTCATTGTATTGTTTGGTAGGGAATCCAATGTCAAAACATTATTACTTATTACAATTGCATTGTAATGAGTATTTTATAAGATGGATATACTTCTTAATGGGGTTTTAAAGTATAGAGCACACGTGCACTCTATTGGTAGTAGTAACAGGACTTAATTGGTAGTTCAAGCAGATTTGTTCTATTAACCTAGAATCCACCTCAATCTTTAGGCTTTTTAAAATGTGAGTTTAAGTAAACATGTATTGATACTGTTATTGAACGAAACTTTTAAACACCATATAAGAACATATTGTCACTCTCCACTAAATTATAATTTTAATTTTAGAAAAGTGAAGGACAAAGAAATAACATCAGAAATACCGTTTATGGATGGATTTGACACATTCTACATTTAGTAGATTGATAATTCAGTGAATTAATGATAGTTTGTACAATTTGCCAATTGTCTCTCAAATATAAAAGAGAAATTTATTATATTTAATAGTGCATTATAAGTTTTCTTTGTAGTTGAAGGCATGTGTATTTAGGACGTAATGGATGAGTTATTAGATAATAACTTTGGAAAGGATTTAATTTAGCAATATGTTGCATTAATGTTTAAGTATAAAGTTTAAACCAGATATTGAACAATATAATACAGATTATGATTTTAGTTATTTTGAAAATAAGCATCCACTGCTTTTGGTGCATCAATTACTTATAACGTTATTCATTATACATTGGTTCTGTAACTTTTTGTTATATTAATTAAAATAAAACTAACTTTTTAAATATGTTAATAATTTCATAAATGAGGTGGTAATGATATTCAGTATTTATTATACAAGACATTGAACATATTCTGAATTGTAATGTAACGATATAATCATTACATTTGGGTTATTTTAATTTGTGGTATTACTTCCACCACCATTTTAATGGATGCAAGTAGTACTCTTGATTTAAATAGCATGAAGTCATAAAATGTAGGAGAAAGTTGAATTGTTGTTAAATAAAGCCTCAATTGCGACTACAATTTAGTGCATAGAATATATTGAAAGCAGTGTGTCGACATTAAAACTCATGTATGTATCTAATACTTCAGTGTTAAGTAATCCATTACTATAAACTGAAATGTTTTTCAATAAATTTCTAGTTTGAAACACAAAAATATATACCACCTTTAAATAACAGTTTGTAGTACATTCACATTTATTATTACTTTAGAGCAATAACTTCTGTTAATAAAATAAAATTTCATTCCATCGTTAACCATACAAAAAGTGAGGTTAACTTGTTTAATTTCAAGATAACTAATAAAACCAGTGGCGTCAACTAGTTCTATTTATAAATAAGCCATACAATCCTGTAATACATTTTTATAATAATTTATTTTTATAGGATCGTTCATTACAGTATAAAACTTTCAAAGGTCATAGAATCAAGAATGAAGAATCTTCATGAGTGACGTATTACTCATACGTCACTGTTTTTATCCTTTATAGGAGTAGAACAAGCATAGTAATTCGGGCGGTAATGCCTACTACGGTCTCGTGTAAATTACAACATTCGCTCGCTTCGTTCGCTCGTGATAGTAATTATACACTCGTGCGTAATAGGCTACTCACCACCCTTATTATGTAATATACAATTATAAATTTCTCAAAAATAATCTACATCTATAAATAATATGTAAACATTTGTGACTCTTTGAGAAGTAAATCGACCAAAAAAACAATACAAAAAGAAAGTTGACATTGCTTGTGCACTGGATTAAAGAAAATGCTTTTAAACTTAAAGATTATAGTTTGGGAAGTTCTTTTGTAGGTTACTGACAAAGAATGGCGGGGTTGCTATATTTTGTAGAAACAACTTATATAAATTGAAATCGTCTCTATTCATACAGCTATTGAAGAAAAATGCAATGGGAAACCTGGGTAATAGATATTGTACGATAAAAGTTCGAAACCTAGATTCATTCTATAGATTTCCGTTTTCTGGTCCCTCGGTAATAATTGCGACGTAAAAACATCTACTGTAGACGTTGCCATTGCGTCCATGGCCTCCACAGAAACTGTGCAAGGTCACACATCATCCGCCAACGCCCAGTGGTATGACCAAGCCACACCGCCTGGAAAATTTCCGAATTATCTTTCGCTTTAGTTTGTTTATCTGCCAAGTGCACTAAAAAGACTAACGTCATAGCCGTCGCCTACCGCCAGTAACAGACGGCATCCGCCGTCCGGTTTTTATTTAGATCAAGTTCGCCGTATTTTACTTTAGTTTATGAAAATATACCATTTTTTCAGAAAAAAAGCACAGACTGAAAGTTGTAGTCTCCCAAAATCTAATCATCTTCAGAAGAAATCAAAACCAGTTTAAATACGAAATATGAAGTGTGTTGTCGTTCTATAAATATCGTGGATACTAACATACATACATACACAAACAAACACACACACACGCACACACACACGCACACACACACACACACACGCACGACGCACCCACACGCTTCACTGACGCGCACACCATACGCATTCAGCACACGCACGTACACACGACAAGCACGCACGCACACACACACACACACACACACACACACACACACACACACACACACACACACATAAGGCGATTTAGCGTTAGTGACAACAAAACTTTATTTCATAACCTTATATATCGTTCGTGGTAACACTTCTCATGTTTTTGTTACGAGTTTTTCTACTAATGTTAATATCAAATTTATTACATCGGATGAAGTCTTACAAGAAATTCGTGAATTGGAAAGTTCTAATACTTCTGGTTATGACGAAACCCCTCTGCCACCTATTTAACATTTCAGTTAAAAGTGATGTTTATCCAAACATTTGGAAACTGCCAATATATGTCCCATGTTAACAAACAGCTATACCGACGTCCGGGATCCCAAGCCGCATAGGTGTTTCGAGGGACCAACCCACCTACTTCCGATGAAACACCATTCCACCCACCCACAAGTCCCGCCCAGAATGAACTATCCTGAAGTAAACAAAAATTAAATCAATTAACGCAACGTAACGTAAAATATTCAATTAATTGTGTTTTTTCTTTTTTTGAACATTAAAATCACAACACATTGTAAACTTACAAAAAATTTATATTATAATCCATAAAACATATAATCAAGCGATTGAAAAGGCTAACCTGCCTGAGCAGTAGCCTGAACGAACATAAACCTATATACCTATAATTAATGAACAAACTGTTTTGAATCTTGAATCTTGAATAGAGAAACGAAAGTGCAATTCCTCTTTGATTTCTGGCTATTGAATCAATTTCAAAGCATTGAAGCGGAAAATTATGATTAATGCCTCTGATAATGATTGTCCAATCTAAATGCGAGATACTTCAGAAATTTCTTTTGTGTAGATTCAAGTAAGTCTTATTGGTTTTGAAGTATAAGATTCCAGGTTAGAGTACAATATACAAATCTAGAACGCACCGAAGAAAAACAATAATAATTTTAGTGAAACTAATGTTTGCGAAAGATCTGCATTTAGGTATAATAAATCCATATATAGAAGTAGCAGTACATGATAACATAGTGATATGATAACTAAAACTCAATTCACCATTAAAGTAGTCTCCCAGGTCCTTCATAATACGAGTCCTTTCTAATTCAATCAAGTTGGCACGATAAATTAACTCGATTAGTCTTCATTTACGAGTAAACGTAACAACCTTACATTTTGGGATATTTAAATTCAGAGAATTAAAACCACACCAGTTATGAAATCATCGTTTTGATTTTGAATTGGTTACACAAGACAAAATCTTAACATTATCAGCGAAACGTAGTTTATTGTCTGGCATATCAGGTAAGTTATTAATAAATAATAAGAACAGAAGGGACACAAGGCTGGGCCTTTGATGAACACTGCCGCATCATTAATCCAATATGAAGTAAAATAATTGTTGAAGACGGTTATCAAGTAAGATGATAATAAACAGAGCAATGATTGGGTAAAGCCAATAGAAAACAATTTAGCTATTCTAGGTGATGGGGCATACGGTCAAAGGCTTTAGCAATGTCGGTGTACACGACATCCACAGCACGTTGGCAGCAAACTGGGAAAAAGTAACTCAATTAGTCATAGTAGATGTCTGCACCACAAACACATGTTGTAAGCTTACATGGTCTACAGTCGATGGTCACTGATCTGCTCGTAG
>JARFJB010002203.1:680000-755000 GCA_036346205.1 Vesta saturnalis
TTGGAATGTAATATATAATGGGGTAGATGTTGGCAACAAAATAGCTGGGCTAATAAAGAATATATAATTAACATAAAATGTACAGTAGATCTGTACATTTAGTTTTAAATGTTATATAGCTTACACGTGCAAAAAAACAATTAAACATAGATTAATTTTAAAAGTGTATTTACTCCTTTTCTACAAATTAGAGAGCTGAAATAACAGCATGATTTACAACAAATTATATGTAAAAATAGTAAAATCTAATAAGTGCACTAATCACTATTAGCCTTGCTAAAATATGTTTACAATTACAAGTACTGAAACAATGAGTATGAAAACTTCACGCCTGATAATTAAAATACCTTTACATCTTTTGGGAAGTTGCCCTGTATTTAAAAGCAGATTTTACCCACTTTAAACGTTTGACAGCAATTGCAGCTATAGTCTTCAGAGGAAAGTGCGAATAAGCATTAATATTCAAAATTTACCCAAAAAGATACCTACTTTTAATTGTAATTCAAATTATTCACTTAATAAAATAAATGTACAATATATACTCTAAGCTATTTTAAATACACTTACTTTGTATATTTGACATATATTTCGTTTTATTCAGAACAATAAGGCATTTTCAAAATTTTACAAAAATGATAGTAATGGAACAGTTCTAAAATTGTTTATCCTTGGGGAAATTGTTTCATTTTTAAGAAAGTAACTAACATAATTATTAGTACTATATCATATTTTATGATGTACTTTAAATATAATACAACAGATAGATACAAAGAGAAGTTTTTTTGTTACAAATATACCATGCAACTTTTTTTGCAAATTTATCCGTATGACATTTAACGTTCGTTACTCAGCAGATTGAAAAGAATAACAATTTTACACACTTCATTACACTTAAAAGACTTAGATGTAAGTATATAAAAAATAGAAAAGTGGCGTTGAAGAATTACATAACCACATTATTTTTAAAATAAAGTAAGATTTTTTTTTATATAAATCTAATCACTTTTTCACTTCTTGTGCAAAATATAATACTGAATATATAAAATCACTTTGAGGTAGCAAGATCGGTTTATGACCTATCGAATAGTATATCACGAAGCTCTAATAAATCCTCTTCAATAATTTCTCGAAATTTTTTGTCCACCATGTAAGAGTTGACTAGATTCACACCTCTGTCTTCAAATAAATATCTTCTAAAACTTTCATCATTCTCAAGCGTCGATGACATTATCTCACTTGACATTAACGTTACGCTACGATCACAAATACATATCAGTTTAGTATATGCTTTCACATCATTACTAAACAAATATTTAGATCTTTCTGGAATATCAGTATAGCCATGTTTGGTTAAACAGTTTTTACGCAACCATAATAGTGGTCAATTAGTATTCCAAATTAGAGTCTCTAAATTTCTTTCTAGTGTTTGCAAAATGAAATGCATCACGTCTAGGGAAGGTGGTCCATAACTTATTAATTGAAAATCAAGCAAAACACTATCATAAGGTTTTTCATTTTGGTACTTATATAGAAAATTGTTATTCCATGGATCACCGTGCAAAATTGTACATAATGAAGCACCTTGAAAATTCTCATTAATTTCCAGAGCACGAGTAGCGAATTTAATTTCTCCCCAAACACCTCGTTTGTTATGTCATTTTGGTAAAATTTTAATTATTGTACAAACCTTCAACTGATTTAGACAACCATAGTTTAGCAAGATTATCACCTTGTGGTACGAACACCGTAGAACGTTTGGATATTTAAGGATTAAACTAAATGTTGTTCCCCAACTTCACTTTTATGAGCTTCATAAAATACTTGAACAGTGAAACTTAGCTATCGTATTTAAAGCTTCCTTACACGTATCAAGGTCAACAGCATGTGCTGATGTATAACCTTTTTCTGATAAGTCTTCTAACACAATTAAGTATGGTTTACAAAGATAACATCGTGGAAAACAATCTAACTTTACATTAATTTTTTTTAATTCATTTAAATAAATGCTATGAAAATTCCTCTTTTGTAAGCATTCAATGACATACATAAGTCAAATATTGTTTTTAACGATCCATTTAAAACTTTCATGAAGAAATTTTTAGTTTCACATTCGTTTCCATATTTTATCTGAATTGAAAATGTTGTCCCATAAACCTTGGATGTTATCAGAAAATGGGTTGATTTCAACGAGATAACTTTGATTGTGTGTCATTTAATGCGGTTTGAATTATTTTTACGCAGTCTTTGAAAGATAAGTTATTTAAAGGTCCTCCATGTTAGATCAGTTCTGAAAATAAAAAATTGTGTTAAAATTTAAAAGTGAAAATGTTTACATAAAGAACTTACAAATATAACAACTGTATAGAAGTATTCATATTTTAGAGATGTAATAATTATGGAAACTTAAAACCGTGTTTTAATATGGTTGACAAAAGTCCTGAAACTTACATGTGCATAATTATTTTAGTTTCAACATTAAAATTAGACACTGTGTGAGTGTGAGGTGTGAGTGTGAGTGTGAGTGTGTGAGTGTGGGAGTGTGTGAGTGTGTGAGTGTGTGTGATGTGTGTGAGTGTGTGTAGTGTGTGGTGTCGTGAGTGTGCGTGTGTGTGTGTGTGGTGTGTGCGTGCGTGAGTGTGTGTGTGGGGTGAATATATAATGGGTAGATGTTGGAACAAAATAGTTAATAAAGAATAAATTAATATGAAATGTACAGTAGATCTGTACATTTAGTTTTAAATGTTATATAGCTTACACGTGCAAAAAAACAATTAAACATAGGTTAATTTTAAAAGTGTATTTACTCCTTTTCTACAAATTAGAGAGCTGAAATAACAGCATGATTTACAACAAATTATATGTAAAAATAGTAAAATCTAATAAGTGCACTAATCACTATTAGCCTTGCTAAAATATGTTTACAATTACAAGTACTGAAACAATGAGTATGAAAACTTCACGCCTGATAATTAAAAATACCTTTACATCTTTTTGGGAAGTTGCCCTGTATTTAAAAGCAGATTTTACCCACTTTAAACGTTTCGACAGCAATTGCAGCTATAGTCTTCAGAGGAAAGTGCGAATAAGCATTAATATTCAAAATTTACCCAAAAAGATACCTACTTTTAATTGTAATTCAAATTATTCACTTAATAAAATAAATGTACAATATATACTCTAAGCTATTTTAAATACACTTACTTTGTATATTTGACATATATTTCGTTTTATTCAGAACAATAAGGCATTTTCAAAATTTTACAAAAATGATAGTAATGGAACAGTTCTAAAATTGTTTATCCTTGGGGAAATTGTTTCATTTTAAGAAAGTAACTAACATAATTATTAGTACTATATCATATTTTATGATTTACTTTAAATATAATACAACAGATAGGTACAAAGAGAAGTTTTTGTTACAAATATACCATGCAACTTTTTTGCAAATTTATCCGTATGACATTTAACGTTCGTTACTCAGCAGATTGAAAAGAATAACAATTTTACACACTTCATTACACTTAAAAGACTTAGATGTAAGTATATAAAAAATAGAAAAGTGGCGTTGAAGAATTACATAACCACATTATTTTTAAAATAAAGTAAGATTTTTTTTTATATAAATCTAATCACTTTTTCACTTCTTGTGCAAAATATAATACTGAATATATAAAATCACTTTGAGGTAGCAAGATCGGTTTATGACCTATCGAATAGTATATCACGAAGCTCTAATAAATCCTCTTCAATAATTTCTCGAAATTTTTTGTCCACCATGTAGGAGTTGACTAGATTCACACCTCTGTCTTCAAATAAATATCTTCTAAAACTTTCATCATTCTCAAGCGTCGATGACATTATCTCACTTGACATTAACGTTACGCTACGATCACAAATACATATCAGTTTAGTATATGCTTTCACATCATTACTAAACAAATATTTAGATCTTTCTGGAATATCAGTATAGCCATGTTTGGTTAAACAGTTTTTTACGCAACCATAATAGTGGTCAATTAAGTATTCCAAATTAGAGTCTCTAAATTTCTTTCTAGTGTTTGCAAAAATGAAATGCATCACGTCTAGGGAAGGTGGTCCATAACTTATTAATTGAAAATCAAGCAAAACACTATCATAAGGTTTTTCATTTTGGTACTTATATAGAAAATTGTTATTCCATGGATCACCGTGCAAAATTGTACATAATGAAGCACCTTGAAAATTCTCATTAATTTCCAGAGCACGAGTAGCAAATTCCCTTAATTTCTCCCCAAACACCTCGTTTGTTATGTCATTTTCAGGTAAAATTTTAATTACTTCGTACAAACCTTCAACTGATTTAGACAGCCATAGTTTAGCAAGATTATCACCTTGTGGTACGAACACGTTGCGTAGAACGTTTGGATATTTAAGGATTAAACTAAATGTTGTTCCCCCAACTTCACTTTTATGAGCTTCATATAAAATACTTGAACAGTGAAACTTAGCGATCGTATTTAAAGCTTCCTTACACGTATCAAGGTCAACAGCATGTGCTGATGTATAACCTTTTTCTGATAAGTCTTCTAACACAATTAAGTATGGTTTACAAAGATAACATCGTGGAAAACAATCTAACTTTACATTAATTTTTTTTAATTCATTTAAATAAATGCTATAGAAAAATTCCTCTTTCTCGTAAGCATTCAATGACATACATAAGTCAAATATTGTTTTTAACGATCCATTTAAAACTTTCATGAAGAAATTTTTAGTTTTCACACCTTCGTTTCCATATTTTATCTGAATTCGAAAATGTTGTCCCATAAATCCTTGGATGTTATCAGAAAATGGGTTGATTTCATACGAGATAACTTTGATTGTAGTGTCATTTAATGCGGTTTGAATTATTTTTACGCAGTCTTTGAAAGACAAGTTATTATAAAGGTCCTCCATGTTAGATCAGTCCTGAAAATAAAAATATTGTGTTAAAATTGTAAAAGTGAAAATGTTTACATAAAGCACTTACAAATATAACAATTGTATAGAAGTATTCATATTTTAGAGATGTAATAATTATACCAGGAAACTTAAAAACCGTGTTTTTAATATGGCTAACCATACAAAAAGTCCTGAAACTTACATGTGCGTAATTATTTTTAGTTCCAACATTAAAATTAGACACTGATTAACAATTTTTTCTAATACTAAGATTTCTCTACACCTGCCAATCAAACCCAAAATATTGTTGAATGAAACTAAAGGTAATATATAAATTTTTATGTTTACTTCTAAATATAGATACAGTGCAATGAAGATATTTAGCATTTTGTTTCGAAGTTACGAGATAGAACGAAACTAGATAAAGTTGAGATTTCCAAAGAATCTTTACACTTTATCAATTACGTCATTATGTTAAAAAACACGTTTCTCACCAACAACGTTATAAAATTAAAACTTAGGTTTTACTTTTCGATGATTTTGAAAAATAGTATCATTTCTGTAAGTGACTATTACTTACGTTTTTATAGTTATTTGATTTTTAATTTGTACAAGAAGGATTTAATAGCCATTTATGGTATAAATGAATAAAGGCAAACCTTATCCACCAAAAAAAAGTTTATGCACGAGGCGATAATGTTTTTGAGTGGATAACATTTCTTTAACCACGTGCACCATACAATATTTTTACCAATCTTTCAGAAGTTACAAAAAAATGTATTCCGTAGGTAATGTATTTACATAAATGTTAATTGTACTATTACTGATGTTATGAACATTTAATGGAGGAAAGTGGGGTGTATCAACGGAAGTTAATTGACTACTTTCGTCGGGGTCAAGTGTACGTCTTTCGCTTCATATGAATTTCCGTGTCCGTGTCCGTTTCCCTGTCAGTATCCGTGTCCGTGTCCGTGTCTCTGTCTCTGTCAGTGTCTCTGTCTGTGTCTCTGTCTGTGTCTCTGCCTATATCTCAGTATGTATCTGTCTGTGCCTGTGTCTATGTCTGTGTCTGTGTCTGTGTCTGTGTCTGTGTCTGTGTCTGTGTCTGTGTCTGTGTCTGTGTCTGTGTCTTTGTCTGTGTCTGTGTATGTGTCGGTGTCTTTGTCTGTGTCTGTGTCTGTGTCTGTGTCTGTGTCTGTGTCTGTGTGTGTGTTGTGTCCGTGTGTGTGCCAGTGTATGTCTGTATGTCTGTGCCTGTGTCCCTGTGCTGTGTGTGTGTGTGTGAGTGTGTGTGTGTGTGTGGTGTGTGGTGTGTGAGTGTGTGTGTGTGTGTGAGTGTGTGTGAGTGTGTGTGTGTGTGTGTGTGTGTGTGTGTGTGTGTGTGTGTGTGTGTGTGTGTGTGTGTGTGTGTGAGTGTGTGTGTGAGTGTGTGTGTGTGTGTGTGTGTGTGTGTGTGTGTGTGTGTGTGTGTGTGTGTGTGTGTGTGTGTGTGTGTGTGTGTGTGTGTGTGTGTGTGTGTGTGTGTGTGTGTGTGTGTGTGTGTGTGTGTGAGTGTGAGTGTGAGTGTGAGTGTGAGGTGAGGTGAGGAGTGGTGGAGTGTGAGTGTGAGTGTAAGTGTGAGTGTGAGTGTGACTGAGTGTGGGTGTGAGTGTGAGAATGAGTGTGAGTGAGAGTTTGAGTGTGTGTGTGTGTGTGTGTGTGTATGTGTGTGTGTGTGTGTGTGTGTGTGTGTGTGTGTGTGTATGTTTGTGTGTATACGTATTAGTAGTATGTTAGTATACACACTCCAGAACGAAAACACCTACGTCCGTCGCTTCGAGCTGATTGGATTTTGGGGGAAATCCAGCGGCGACGAGAGTTTTTAGGAGCAGTGTTTGGTTTTTATCAAATATTTATAGAAGAGCTTCATATTTCAGAGATATACAAATGCCAAGATATAGACCTTCAATATATCTATCAATTATGCTATATGCAATGTCTTGATATCACGCGCAATTTAGCGGCAAGAAATCCTAAGTTAGAATTTAAGTGTTGGTTCAAAGTTTTTCGATATCTGAATAACGATTAATTTTATAAGAAAACGTGTAGACATATTTTTTACAGAAAATTAAATTTTACATAACTTTTCTTCGTAAAGCTTGAAACGTGTCTAAAACCTACCACGTCACATAAAAAGAAGGAGGCAAGCAATGAGTGATGCTCACGGCTGAGAACTCAGTCTAACGACACTTTAGTGGCAGAGCACTTGGTTAGCGTGGGTGGTTTTGGAGCGTAGATAAGTATTAGATACTTTTAGGTTAGTGAGACAACAAAAAAAAATCTAGTAGTACACGTATCTAGGATAGTGAACAAAGTTTGAGCGCCCCGAGCCTTTAAGGAAAAACCAAAGCACAAACCGTGGAGAATAGCCAATAAAAAATAAATGTAAACTCCAGTTCCCAGAATAATCTAGTTTTATTTCAGTTTTTCCAAACACAAGAACAAACCAATCAAGTTGGAATAAAACATATACGATATCTCGATCACAAACAGCTATCACAGTCGGATATTTATAATCTTATTCTAATTTAATTTTCCGCAAAAGACTAGACACATTATATTAGTTAAAGTTATATTTAATATACAAATAGTTTGAATGTGTAAATTTTCCCCAATGACTAGCCGAATTGTGCATACATATAAAGCATGCAATGTATCACAGACAACTTCCCAATAACAAATTAATTTTAGTTTAGTATGTTATCGTTTTCTCCAATGAAACTCTAACCTTTCGCAAGTAAACAAATATATCAGTAGTTATGTGAACCAGGACAAGTCGCGATCTTATCTTCAACAAAATAAAATTGATTAATTGATTAATTACTGAAATGAAATAATACCTCTCCCTGGTTCGTTAAAATATCTTTCAAAATGTTTCACCTGAAAGGGAAGATTCACATACAAACAGCAAATTTTAATTTAGAAAATTTACCTATTCAACTTGCCTGTATTTTACAAAGTTAAACCCCCATAATAGGTAAAACCTCATTTACATATAACTTATTGAAATCTATGAGATATAATTTAAAAACACAATATCCCGCGCTGAAGAGTGACGTAATAACATTAATTAAATAACGAATACAACGGTATGACACAATAATTTAGTTCATGCTACTGCGCAGATAATAACGTTTGTAGATAACCAATATGGATGTTAAACGCTAACACAGCACTGGGTGTTTTGTATGGAATTTCGGTTATAAACAGACTAATTTAGATTATTTTAATTACATAAAGTGATAACTAACGATTTTATCAAATTAATGTTAGTGACCCAGTAATACAATATTTATGAAGGATGCACAAATGCTAATAGTTGTTCCAACAAAGAAACTGTAGAATACAGCTCCATCACTACAGGTAAATAGTTAATTAAAATATTCTGACCTGGTATTTACGTATAGTATACTCTAAACCCTGGTTAGTACAGGTGAGAAGGTTTCGAATCGTCAGTAGGGAACATACAGCCAGATCACATCACTGTCAATCCCAGTAACGTAACCAAGTATGGAGACTAAATCGTTATCTTCCGCACAGCATAAAGTTACTTCCAGACAAACCAAACATCAACAGCACAAAAGTAATTGAAGTAAAACTACAAACTATACACAAGTAGTCCACTCGAAGAGAAAATTGTAGTAAAAAATGGAGAGCGAATCGAAGGAGCTAAATCGGAAGAGTGAAAAATACGGTAAGATAAGTACCTGTATTGTGGTTAGCTAACGTTGTTTTGTCTCCTTAGATTGAAGATGAGCTAGCTCTAAGTGGTTTATTAACAAAATATGGTTAAGTATCAGTCGTGCAAATAGCAATTTGGTAATTTGTGGTAGCTCGACAATGCAAGAAATTAAAGTTTACCAAGGAATCGAAGAAATGCAGATAGCACGATTTTTATATATCCGACAAAAAAGGTTATTTTAGAACTTCGACATGTTCAGTGAAAATGCCGAGGATTTTATGTATACAGGAAAAGAAGACTATGAGCGTGGAAGACGTGATAACTTGTCTCTGCTTTTTCCACTGACTGCTGTTAGAGAGTCTTGTTATTAAAGTTATTTTAAGAAATATAATAACAGCTACAGCGGTGCAGGAGAATGAACAGTTATGAAGCTCCAAATAAAATGAAAGGGCTGGTTATTACTTATTTATAATGAGTGTAATACTAACATTGAAATAACAATTGCAGAATGTCTCATTTCTCGACCGTCACTGCTGAAAGTTTTGCAGAAAAAATATATTTCCAAGGACAGGTTTATCTAATTTTTCCACTATGTGAGGTAGTCCCTGCATTAGTTGTTTTATATCCAAATGAAGACCATCCGGATATACGCCACGTGGTCCCTCCACATTTTGGGACCTTAATGATGCCTTTCCAAATCGTTCAATATATATATATATATATATATATATATATATATATATATATATATATATATATATGTATATACAGTATGTCCCCGGATCGACTTTAAAAGAGTTATTTTTGATTTCTCAGAAAATTTCATTCTTGATGATTTGTCCTGCTTGTTTTCAAACCCCGAAACACAAATTACTTTCTATTTTACTCGTACGGTTCTCGAGATAATATCATTTTCTTGAAAAATTGGACTTATAATGTTTTTCCTAATTTTTAGAAGTAACTTGGATTTCATTGAAAAACACCACTGACAGAAATTGTCAAATGTGATAATTCTGTTTGAACTGCAAATTAATTCATGCTAATTTGAATTGTATGCTATAATGTTGACTTTACAACAAAGAATTTATCTAATTCAATGTTACGGAACTGGGGAAGAGTGCTACCGAGTTGTTATCAGAAAATTCAACCAAAAATACCCGGAGGTTGCCATTTCGAATGCCGGAGCAAAAACTTGGTAACTAAATTCCTTCAAACAAGGCTAGGTTTTAAACCTAAAGAAGGCCAAAGAAGTTGTTCGATGAAGAAGATGCTGCTACTGTTCTCGCCGTTCATTCCGCAACAGAAGTTCCAAGGTTGTCTTTAAGAAGGAGGGCATTACGAATTGGGATAAGTAAATCTCATTTACAAAGAATCTTGAAGGAGAACAAAATTTTACCATTTAAGCCGCAATTTAGGCAAACTTTAGAGAACGGTGATGAAGCCAAACGTCTGGATTTTTGTTTAGATATGGGCAATAGAGTTTTGGAAGATTCAAATTGTCATAAACGAATAATGTTCTCCGATGAATCGACTTTTCAACTAACGGAGTCGTTTCCTCCCAACATTGCCGTTACTGGAGTAGGACGAATCCAAACTTCCGAATTACTAGTCGCAGACAAAAAGTTAATATGTGGTGTGCGGTTTCGTACCATGGAATTATTGGCCCATATTTTTTTGATCAAAATTTAAACCGTTATTCATATTTGGAAATGTTGCAAATATTTTTAACTGATAAACTGGATGAATTGCCATTGAACTACCAATTTGAAATGTTCTTCCAGCACGATAGGTGCCCTGCTCATTATTGCGGTACTGTTCGCCAGTGGCTCAATACAGAGTTCCATGATAACTGGATAGGAAGAGATGGTCCCATTTTATGGCCGCCGAGAAGTCCTGACCTCACGATAATGGACTTTTATCTGTGGGGTCGTTTAAAACAAATTGTGTACAGTGAGCCATTAGACAATGATGAAGAGCAATTGAAAAATAGGATACGGAATGCTGTCCAGTCCATTTCAATCGAAGAAATAAGGCGCAGTTTCAATGAATTCAGAGTTCGCATTGAAATCTGTGCGGAAAAAGGAGGAACATTATTCGAATAGAAAATTTATAGTTCAGTTTTTGAGAATTTCATTTCATTTTACCATCAATTGTTAAATTTATTAATTAAAACTTGTGAGACCAATTTGATTTTTCCTTTGAAACAAAGTCAATTTACTTCAAAAATTACGAAAAGCTCGAATTTTTCAAGAAAATGATATTATCTCGAGAACCGTTTGAGTTAAATAGCAAGTAATTTGTGTTTCGGGGTTTGAAAACAAGCAGGGCAAATCAGCAAGAATGAAATTTTCTGAGAAATCAAAAATAAGAGAATTTTCCTCTTTTAAAGTCGATCCGGGGACATACGGTATATATATATATATATATATATATATATATATATATATATATATATATATATATATATATATATATATATATATAAGGATATTCCGTACTTTTCGGGCACCCTGTATATGTGGCCCATTGCATTGCCCAAAGCTATTTGTAACCCCCTCTATATTACTGCATTGTCAAGTCAATCGAAGATATTTGCACAGCAGTCAAAATTTAAGTTACATAGGAGTAGAGACGTATATGGTGTAAATAAAGCACTGCACATGTGGGAAGAATCGTTATCTATCATAACTCCGCAAACCTGGTTTAATTAAATTCAACGTAAAAAAAAAACAAATTAAAATGTGGTGAGAGAAAACTGCAAGAAATGTGGAAGAGTTTTACAGCAGTTATCACCAATAAATGTGATGTTACGCAATGGTAACAAGAAAAAGGTGTGAATTTCTTTTAATATTCTTTTGTTGTTGTTTCTAGTTTAGTAATAAACTACTTTTAGGCTTCAATTTATGTTAAAATCATAACGAATAAGCCAAACTTAACATAAACAACCAATTTTTTAAAAATAATTCTTCTTGACATTATCCAGGTACAAAATAAAACCAACTGAAATGAAACAGGGCTCGGAGTTACCGTCAATATAATTATTACTATTGTGTTTGAATTAGTATGTACCAAAAATGATTCAAGCGGTTTCAATGGAGTTTGTAGAGATCTGTTAGCACTCGAATTTGTTGCACTTAATTAAGTTACAGACTGTAGTCTAATGGATTGGTAGTTGGTATGCATATGTATTGTATGGATCGCTAGACGAACGTAGAACTTTGACGTGGTTATACCTGCCCCTATAGATTCTGTTTTTAAATCAGAGTAATTTTTTTAGTTTATGTAACATCTACAATTGAGGAATTTACTATATGAATTCTTGCCTTTAAATTTAACGTGTTGCACTTAAACTTTGGTGTACTTTGAATAGATTAGTTCCCATCTACAATTATTTAGACAGACTGTAATAAGGATGAGGTCTTTGCATAAATACAAATATTTACCATTCAAATGTATTTCTCATGTTTTCTTAACATAATCATAGTTTTTGTTACAAAACCTTTGCAAGGTTGTATTTGCTTTTTTTGGGTTTTCAATGGTGATTTTTGTATGTTATAACTTACAGTTATCGTACTCAATAGTAATAAAATTTTTAAAAGTTGTTTAAGATGTTGAAACAAATTTATGAAATTTAAATATGTGTAATAATGGCGAAAGTTACATATTATTTGTAAGGTTGTGTTCTCAAAAAATGGTTTTAATTCATTACGCATTGTTACGTAGACAGTTTGTTTGAAAGTGTACCAACTTAATAAGAACGTATTGAGAAAACAAGCAAAAGTTTGTGGTAATATTCAGAATAATTGATTTCAAAAAAAGTAAATAATTCCACAATATATCCTTTTTTATATTATCCAAGTAATAACAAAATTTTATCTTGACACACACACAACTAAGTTTGTAAGCTATTAATATCACAATCGAAAATAATTTTTTTTTGTTAATTACAAGTATATGTAGGAGATGTGAATATTACTAATTCACAAAACACCCGTATGTGTTTCAACTAAAATGGACCATTACCACACATAATAAAGTACTTATCGGTTTTGGGTTTTTAATGGTGTATTTTAAATTATACAATATAAGCGTTTCCATACTACTTGCAGTTATCTTCGTCAGTAGTAATATCTATTAAATTGTTAAAAGATGTTGAAAATAGTTTTGTCAAAGTTGAAAATAAATTCTTCAACTTTGACGTTTTGATATTTTGATATTTTTGTGTCAATTGGTTTAGATTAGATAAACAAAACTACTGTAACCTATCAGAATTGACGCCGACGTCCTTTTCGCTTACGGATTTACCGTATTTCTGTTGCAAAAAGAACGTCGGGGTTAAAGTTGTTAGGTTACAGTAGTTTTGTTTATCTAATCTAAACTAGTTGTGACACAAACAAAAAATCAAAACATTTCTGCGATGAGACTAACGTCCTCTTTCGCCATAGAATTATAACAAAAATAAGCAACGTTGCCAAATCAAGAATCATAATTAAAATTAATAGACATTTAAATTCCGACTTGTCAAAATTGTAAACACAGCCCATGATTTTCAAATGTTACTAGTTAACTAAACTAATTTTTAAGGTCGTTTTCGTTTTGTATCAAGGAAGTGTATTGAAAAAAAGTTATGTAAAATTAAATTATCTACACATCAGTGATCGTTATTGATATATTGAAAAAAAAATTAATGGACTACTTAAATTCCACTTTAGAATTTTTGCCGCCAAATGACGCAGCGCGTCATCAAATTGCCCGAAGCTTAAATAATTACTAATTTTAAATCATATAAGCTGGTGGTTTTATATTTTTTAATACGCAACTGGTTCAGAAATATTTAATTCAGACCAAGAAATGTCCATAATAAACCTTCTTTCCGCTGCTGGGTTTCTAAAAAAATCTAATCGCCGTGGCGAGAAATGAAAGCAAGCGTAAATACAAAATTTCAAATACGTATCTGTAGTCGATTTGGAGTTACCGTGAATATTAACAAACATACACGTACATCCACACACTCACACAGATCCAAAATTTTAATATATAGTTTTCTTTCTAGTTCTCGAATTATTGCCAAATAAAGAATGAAAAATGTTACGAAACAAAATAAAATAATAACAAAACAAACAATCAGTACTCAATAAGAAAAGCACGATCAGTCAAATTGACAGGAACATCATTAAATCATTGTAAACTTAAGAACAAGAATAATTCAAACGATCCAAGATTTCAAGGCATGTCTAGGCATCCATCTTCAGATTCATTCCGCGCTTAAATATTACAGAATATATTATACTATTTGAACCAGTGAATAAAATATTAAAATTTTCATTGATTTATTTATTTGAGTGTTAAATTTACTGTATCTAACAGATACATATGTTCATTTAATAAAAAAGTATTCACTGCCCCAACACCACGAACTTTATTACTTTTTATCAACGAGGTGTGCTTGAAAACAATATATAACTTATACGGTTTTATTTTACGCACTCTGAGCATTTGGCATCTTTTATTTCAATTTCACCGATTAGCTAAAGAGATTGGTTAGTATGTGGGGGATTAGCTGAGAGAAGTAAAAAATTAAGGAATTTAAGTACTATACTACCCTCTGGCCGTGCTTTGTTGCTGTGAGTCCAAGATTGTATTCAACCAGTCTCCAACTTTGTGGGCCTAGGGTTGGACACGCTCCCTAGTTTCTGATTGATCTATAGACACCGCTCCCTGGTTTCTGATTGGTTGAGGGGGAAGGGGGAGGGCGTGGCTTGTCGGTCATTTTGTAGGTTATGGTGGGAAATTTCAAATAGGATCCTAATAAGAGTTTCATAAGACGATTGGTGGCGGACATTTGGTTTTCAATTATGACGTCATAATCAAACTCCTCGGCCATTTTGTTTTTAATTAGGAGTTGTAATTAAGTTGTGGGGATGGTCGAATGGGGCAGATTAAAGTCCAATTATTTTAATTGTGAGTCATAATCAAAGTCTTTAGTAATGACGCGAAATTTCAAATTGTGTGGAACTACCATGCTAGCACATAAGACAGGCCTTCGGAACTTGCTTTAGGATCTGACGTGTGGGGGAAGGCGTGGGTAAGATCAAAATCCAATTATTTTAATTATGAGTCATAATCAAAGCCCTCGTCCATTTTATTTTGGTGGGAAATTTGAATTGTATTTTAATAACAGGTGATCAGTGATCACACTAACTTGTATAGAACGCAGGAACTTGCTCGCGGGTCTTCGCCCCATGTTACAGATCACATTTTAATTAAGAGTCATAATCAAATTCCTATCACAGTTCTTTAGTTTTAATTACGCGTCATAATCAAAGGCCTCCACCATTTTGCTTTTAATTATGAGTCATAATTAAATTTGAATTGTATTCTAATAAGGGTGCTTACGCTAATTTGCAAGACAGGTATAGAACGCAAAAACTTGCTCAAGGGTCTTTGCCCCTATTACCGCCCACATTTTAATTATGAGTCATAACTAAATTCCTATCACAGTCCTTCCGTTTTAGCTGAGTCATAATCAAATTCAGCGTCCATTTTGTTTTTAACTATAAGTCATGATTAAAATTAGTCCCCGAAATCAATTAATCAATGAAATACATAAATAGGTTTTAATTTCGCATCAATTTTCACATTGCAAGTAGTATGGAAATAAGTTCCTCAGCCGTTTTTTCAATAGCATAAAGTAATTATGTTTTGGGTTTCCTCAGCTATGTAATCAGTAATAACAAACTTTCACTATTCAAATACCTCTATCGCGTCTGGGAAAAACCCAGTAATTACGTAGAGGCAAACACGTTGACCATCATTTCCAAATTCAAAGCATATCAAACCAAAACAATCAATCTCGATCAAATCAAACAAACCAATTAAACAAACCAAATCAAATCAATCTGTTTTTAATTATGAGTCAATCCATGAATCTCGATCAAATCAAACAAACCAATTAAACAAACCAAATCAAATCAATCTGTTTTTAATTATGAGTCATAATTAAATTTTGTCGGCCATTTGGTTTGGCGACAGGGATAAGACGCTGGAACTTGTTCTAGGGCCTTGGCCCCAAAATTCCGCAGTCGATTTGCTTTGAATTATGAGTCATAATTAAATTTTGTGGGTTAACTTCTTTTGTTGGCCATCTAGGAGGCCATTTTTGTTTTGGCGGGAAATTTGAAATTACATTCCTCATACTAACTCATAAGACAGGTATAGGAGACCGGAACTTGTTTTGAGCCTCGTCCCTTGTCAAAATCCAGAAATTAATCAAATCAGTCGAAGCATATCAAATTAAATCAAACAATCTCGGTCAAATCAAACAAATGATTAAGCAACTCAATCTCAAACAAATCACTCTAGATCAAATCAAACATCAAATAAAGCAATCAGAGTAATTATCCAAATCTGTCAAATCAATCAATCGAGATCAAATCAAACAAAAGCTGTGCTAACAATTCAGGTGACGGTTCTCCCACTGTATATACCTAGCTCATATGAGCACCGGCTTACTTTATAGATAAGGCTAACCGACACTCAGAGTTGGTACTTTCCTTAAACCTGAGAGCACCGGCGTGGGAAAACAGTCGATCATCCGAATAGCAATCCAACCAATTCAATCCCAATTAGCCAAATCATAACTTAAAGCTTGCAAAACGCACTTTACAATTCAAAAATACTGGTGTGGATTAACTTACAGCTTGCTAAAATCAATCACAATTCAAAATGCATAAATAATCTCCGACACTGCTAGCAATATACGAACATCAAATTAGCCTGTAGCACTATCGCAACTTGTTGCATACAGTGCTAAAATACCTTTATAGTTAAATTTGTAAAACACCTGTACAACAACAAATATAACCAAACTTGGAATCAGTCTTCTAGCAAATAAGTAAATAAAATATACTTACAGACACAACACATACACTTTTAGTGTTTTGTTTATAACTGAACAATATAAAGTACTTAGCGGCTTCCAGCAATCATTAATATACAGTAACTATTTTCTGGATTTCCCCAGTTATGTAACCACAATAACAAGCTTTCACTATTCAAGTACATCTAATTGTTTGGAAAAAACCTAATTAGCTAATTACGTGAAAGTTGGACTGTCCTTAAAAATGGAAATACAATGTTCACGTTCTTTGTACGTAACAAAAAATCCTTCTAATTAGATTACATTTGTCTTTAAAAGCAGACTTGTTTGTTTGTGACGTCATCTAGCGTGTGTTTTTGAACTAGTGCATGTTTTCTGTAATAGAAATAAACGTGCTCAACTCCCTCGCACCTCCCGCCTGTCTCTGGGCCTCTTCCTCTCTCATCTCTCTCCACATCCGCGTCTCTCTAGTTTCTCTCGCTTTAGGTTAGGCCAATACACGTACAATATTAGGTTAGATTAATCAACGCACGGCTTTATATTATTCAGTTATAAACAAAACGCAGAAAGTGCATGTGTTGTGTCTAAAAGCAGCTGTTTACCGTGCCAGTTCTCCCAATATGATTATCGACAACAGCCCTGGTAAGTGACCAATTTTTATTTTAACCCTTACTTTATATTTTATTTACTTATTTAATTGCTAGAGGACTGATTTCAAGTTTGGTTACATTTGTTGTTGTATAGGCGTGTATTTCTATAACTATATTCAAAACTCTACAATAGTGTTACACGCTAATTTGAGTGATATTATTATTATTATTATTTTTATTATTATCATTATTATTTTTATTATTATCATTATTATTATTAGTATGGTTGTCCAATGATAATGATAAGCGTTGATTAAAATAAAAAAACACAGACTCCTACAGTAGTCTTACGCAATGAAACCGGTATTAATTAAATTGGATGTAAAAGTTCGAGTTTGATTGTGTCGGTTATTGTATAGGTACTTTTACTAATTTAACTGTAAAACGTATTGTTAGCACTGTATGCAACACGTTGCGATACATGCTAATTTGATGTTCGTATATTGCCAGCAATGTTGAAGGTTATCTCATCCATTTAGTTCCAGTACTACAAGCAAAAGAAAAATGGAAAAACCTCCGTTTTGTTTTCGTGCGAAACTTGAAGCCGTTACGTAGTGGGTAACAAAAAAAGAGAAGCAACAGATGCAATGCAGTTCGCAATACAATTCATAAAAACAGCTGGAGCAGTATCTGGCAATTTACCTAATGTTGATCTAACTGCAGATGTACAGAACAATGACAATAACACGCAAGAAATAGACCAAAATACACTATTTCCATCATCATCGCAATCAGACTCATCCCTCATGCAACACTCCTTCGTTGCTATAGAGTGACGGGCGTGCTTTTCGCCATCGCCAAGTCCAGTCTCGTCTCAGGACAGTAAAAAAAGGTCTAAAAACATATCAAGTGAGGTTGAGGTACGTTTTAATGATTAAATATAAAAAGTCAAAAACTGACGACAACTCTACAAGTACTGCTACCAAGATGTTTCTATTAAGTTTATTGCGAGATTTGAACAGTATGTCACCAACAGAAATAAGGTCATCCAAACAAGTCTCACTCTTGATAGATACTATACTAACAGAGCGTCCAAATACATCAACCTCACTAGAACCAACAGCAAATAGCGAACAAATCTCACAGGATCCCGAGAATACTTTTTCATTCATTCCAACATTAACCTCGCAAGCACAAACAGAGAATAGCAAACGAAGCTCACAGGATCCCGGGAATACTTTTTTATTCATTCAACACCAACCTCGCAAGCACCAACAGTGAACACCGAACAAAACTTACAGGATCCCGAAAATACTTTTTTATTCATTCGAGTGGTTCAAGAAGCAGTAGATGAAAAAAATGCTGAACGTGGGTAGAATATCGTCATGGTTAACATTTTTATCCATATGGCTATTTTTGGTTTGTATGATTTAAAAATATATTAAACTTTTGTAAACTTACCTCACTGTAATTAAAAACCTTTCCTCAGCACTGGCATATTCTCTGAGATGTGTATCTCTCTGGTGTATGTAAGAAGTGAGTAGACTCACTAGATATATGTAACTCTCTTTAGGCATCGTATAGCAGGCTAAGAATTTAGTGTCTGTTTACTGCAATTCCTTTGCTGCAATTAACAGTCTGCAGTTTATATCGCTCTCTATATAAGGATGCACCCAGTATCTTGTGTTACGGCGATTTCTCCTTCGGTAACGATAATAAGCAAAATTGATATCGTCATTACCACTTGTGCCAGACATTTTTTCACGTATGGTGACGACCACCGGTTTAAGGCACATAGGTGGCGACGCGAATCGCGATTTCAGAAGCGGCGTGTACGAGCTTGCGTATCAAGTTGCTTGCGACGTGAGTTCGCAACTTAGGTATCGGGTACTTACGTAGTCCAGTGAAGGAAAGCCCTAAGCAGTTGTGGGTTCAAATTCCATCCGATGTATGTTTTTATACATGCACTTATGAACTTAAAGTGTGATATAAACACACAAGCAATTTGTATTCGTGCGATCTAAAAAAAATTTATTGATATTGCTTCTAGCAAGTAAACTGATACAGTAAGAAATGGAAAGTGGTCATGTTCTATGTCATGTGTAAAACTCAGTGAATTGTGGGCTCCAATGAAAGATACATAAAAATTAGTATATAAAATTTAGAAAACTAAGAAATACTTACATTTAAATCCGAATCTAGTCCTGCATATTATTTCTATATTTTATTGGTTACGCCAGACTGGGAGAATGCTCTGAGGTTTACGGTCTTTTAAATTTAATGCAGTCTACTTATAATACAAGTTGGAACATTTTTATCTACAGGTTTCAAATTAAAATTAAGAACAAAAAAACTAATAAAAAATGATAAACGTTATTGGCAAGCAATCAAATAATATTTAATGGCCAAGATATAAAAAAATAATTAACCTAAATGCAACAATAAAAAACTTACATTCTTAAAACAATATGCAATTTGAAATTAATACACCTACACTTATTTATGCTTAATTTCAATGGGATTGATTCTATAACGTTTCCCAACTGAACCATTCCCTTTATTTAACGAGTATAAGAGAAAGAATACACATGCTTTTTTTACTTTTTATTAAAAACAAAATTTTTACCTGTTTGAAACCATAATTTAATTTAAAATACCTAAACAAAAGAAAACAGCTTGTTTTACATTTACATTTTTACATTAATATGGGGTGTGATAACAAAACCATTTAATTTAAACAAGGAACATTTTTCAGTTTTAAAACAAAATTTAGTATCTTCAATTACGTAATTGACAAGTTTAAAAGACTAACTCTAATTATATTTACATTTGTTAATATGTGCGTGTATCTATTTCATTTAGGTAAACCTGAGAACAATCAACACGGTCGTACTTCAATAATAAAAAAACTACTCAACTTTTGAGCGTTCACATAATAAGATAATCAATTATGAAGGGAAAGTAATAACATTTTCGCAGAAACTTTACTATTATCACAGGTTAATTGATATTATTTGATTACGTTCAATTTCGTTTGGTATGTAAATGTTACAAGTTAAACTGCTGATAGTGTTAACTCGGCAACATCGAATACTGAATAACTTGATGTGCAGTACATTAGCAATAAAATCAATTGTATTAAATTTGTTTCAATCAAGAATAATTTTTCTAAATCGTAGACAATTAAAATAACTATTCATTAATTCAAATACGTATTTATTAGTTAATAACGTTATTTATCGTGAAGCCTCACAAAAGTGTCAAGTCAAAGAAGCATTTTTACTTAATTATGCAATTTCATCGCTTGTGGCAAATTTCTTTGGCTACTATCAAAAAAATTAATTATGGCGTTCAACAGTTAAATAGTATATTATTCAACGAGCACATAATTGACCATTATTGTTTAGGGTGACGTTTATGCACAGGACTACTTATTTTATACTGTTTGAAGTGTCTATATTTATTCATCTACAGTATTTAAAAGCAGCATTTGTACTATGAACTAACATCTAAATAACAGTAATCTTATTTATTTTGTTCATAATAACGTTTGAACAACTGTGTTAATTTAACGGGATGAAAATAATTAACGAGATAGGGTAAAGTAGCTCCCAAATCGTACCACCTTCATTTTTCAACGAATATGAGACTTTTATCGCCATCTTGAGTAGTGTTAAACAGGAAAATCCAATATTAGTAAATTATAACAGTAACATAGTCTATAGTATAATTGGATTTCCGCGCGAAACTGTGTCGAACAAAAGTTGTCGTTTTCATACAAGATCCCTTAGCTTTTTGTAAAGGAGTGTTGCTCGGGTAAGTAGTGTAGTGGAACACTCGCAGTTTTGGTTAAGCCATTTTTTACAGATAATATACCAAGTTGCCCAAATGGTACTCCGTCAAAATGTCAAAAATGGTACCAGCACGATTTGAGCAACGAGTTCCTTTCTCGCCACACTTATTAAAAATATTTAGGTGGTATACAGGTTTGGTGCAAATGCTTAATTTAGAACTAGGTTCATTTTCAGAAAAAAAATGCCGACATGAGAATATGGGAAATGGTCCTCCGAGAACATGAAACAAATATGAAAATAAAACAATAGGTTTTAATGAACGTTACCGTTAACACGAAATTTCCAAACCGACATTTAGAAGGCACCTATTGGGACAAGTTAACAGGACAAACGATACCGTACATGGGGGTGAAATACGAGTTAATGGCTGTGAAACGGTCCTACCTGTTGAAGTAGAACAACAACCGGTGGAGCACATTTTGAAATTTGGGCTAACAATTAAAGATGTTCGCAAAATTGCTTATGACGTCTTAGCCAATCTTCATACTCCCAACCCTTCAACATAGACACCGAAATGGCCATAAAAAATGGTGTTACGCGTTTTTGGCAAGACATCCAAAAATAAGGTTTCAATAAGTCAAATGTTTCTAACTTTTTGATATATTAGAAAAGAAAAGAATCATCAAGTGGGTATTGTGGCAAACGAAGTACGTGGGATAAATACCACATTAGTATGTTGTGTCAATAATACTGGTAAAAAATGGGTGCTTTGTCGGTGTCATAGTTGTTATCAGTGAAAGTGGATGCATCAATTCACAATTTTTTGTTTTGTGATTGAAGAATTTTATCAAATTCGTCAAACCAAACCCACATGAAAGATGCCTTCTCCTATAGGATAGGCACACCACTCATTCAAAAAATCTAGAAGCGAATTATCTAGAGACCACGGATTATCCTTCGGCTTGCAGGCCACACAACACACAGGTTACAACCATTGGATGTCGGTGTCTTCAAATCCATGGAATCCACTATTAATAGAAGCCTATACAAGAGCACCTACTACTGATAATGCAGTGAATGGTTTTCCGGGCACAGGTACATAACCAATTAACCGCAGCGTATTTACGGACGCCGATTGTGTAGCAAGTGAAAATTTAGATCAATTGTCCTGCAATTCCGAGCCGGAGCGCCCCGTGATTGAAGAAAATAACGCATCCAATTCATGTGGAAGAGAGATTATTCAAGTATCCGACGAATCTTCAACCAAAGATTTAAATACTAAGGAACTTGCAGAGAAAGGTTCTGGTATTCATTAATAAATGTAAAATTTAGTTCCTGATATATAATTTTGTCGTAAGACACTAATAAGTACGGTTTGGGAAACCTCAGGAACGATTTAAGCGACTAGTAGTTTAAATTGTACCACTTGCAAACTTTCAGGAAAATTGATATTTTGCAGGAAATATAGTAATCTGCTTAAAAATTACAGTTTAAGCCAAAATAATACTTCATAATTTGCAATAAACGCGTTAACAGTTTAGCTTATAGCTTCGAAAAAATAAGTAAGAACTGAAAAGTAGTACGATTTCGGCAACCTTACTTAACCACATTTTTGTTGGTCGATTCAATTGTATTTTGATTTCAGTTATAGGCTTGGTAGGTATTATTCAGTATAATCGATTCGTGTTTGGTCTGGTATACTTGTAGCCGTTTCCGTTCCATTTTGCTGGATTTGGCTAAGTAACATTCTAATTGATTTATTCTTATTGAGCCTGATATTCTTATAGCAGTGCCCGTTTTATTTTGATGGATTCCTTCACATATAGCCACCTGCTACAGTTATCGTTTCTTTCTGTATCAACAAGCAAATCTGTAGAAGATTTGCGAAACTTACGTCCAGAATATCTTTATGCCCGCGGTAGTTGTAAAATGTAGCGATCTCTCTTCCCTTTTGTGAATACTAATGCTTTGAGTCGCACACTTATTGTTTTGGTAATAAAAAAACATAGAAGTATTGTCAGAACGAACTAATGATTTTTTTCAAATTTCTTTCGGTTTCTACGAATTTAATATTTCAGTTATTTAAATCAGTTTTTACAGTTAACGCAATTTTATATAACTTTCTATATGTTTATAGTTAACAGAAATATCAACACAGTATAAGCTTTTTCGGCGCTATGTTCATATTACCCACTGGTGAAGCGTATGATCAATGTTTATCAAATTTGTCCAGGAGCTGACGCCTTGAAAAAGACTATGTTGGTATGATCATGTTCTGCCAAATGTGGGTGGTCGGCAAATATGACCGTGGGACGTACAGTCCACAAAATTTTTGTAATTTGAATTCATTTGTGATGATATTGACATACTTGCAGCAAGCTGAATCCTTTTATTTATGTTATTTAAGATATTTGGACAACAAAATTCCACGGTGCGACAGAAAAGTAGGAACTGGTTCTGTCTCTGCCGTTCGGGGTTCGTAGATTTTGTATGATAGTTGACTTCTTCCCGTGAACTTGATTTTCGTATTATAAATCAATAATTGTTTATAAATGACAAATATCATGTTGTCCGACATTTTTGCAGAACAGAACCGCTTCTGACGTCCTGAGTTCGCTAATTGGACAATTTTCTGACTAATGTTCATCTGTCGTATAATGGTACGACATTGCCAGACATTTTAATAATATCAATATTCTTGTTTCTCCGACAAAAATAGTGGGACATAATTTCAACATATATAAACTTGAAAGACTATGGTATATACCACAATGCTATATTTGTAGCTTGTAAAGCGAGTTTACAGATGGCATCTCTAAAATTATTAAAAGTAGAGACTATATGCACGTGAAATATTCTTTTAATAAATCAAATATAAGAATATACGAGAGGTCGTTTTATATTCCCGGACTAGGCAATTTACAATGTTAATGTAATTTACATTTATACAAGAGTCGATGCAGTGGCATATTAGGGTTCCAGTCCTTCCAAAAGTTTAAAGTCACTCCTTCTGCAGGAAAAATAATGGCAACTGTTTTTGGGATTGCCAAGGAATTTTAATGATTGACTACCTGAAGAAGGGTGGTAGAATCACAGGAGAGTATTATGCAAGCTTAATGCATCGCCTCAGAGATGTTATTAAAACGAAAAGATGCAGAAAACTAACGCGAAGTGTCCTGTTGCTTCATGATAGTGCACCGCCCATAAGACTTTCAAAAGCTGCCGTTGCTAAATGTGGCTTTATAGAAATTGATTGTCCACCTTATAGTCCAGATTTAGCCCTCAGTGACTATTTTTGTTTCCAGATCTCAAAAGAAAATTTAGGGACGATGATGAACTTATAGCGCCTGTTGAAAGCCATTTTGAGCAAACCAAAAAATATTTTTATAATGGGTTAAATATGTTATTGAAACGATGTAATACTTGTATTGAAAATCAAGGGGCCTATATTGAAAAATAAATTTCTGTTGTTGTTTCACTCTACTCTTATCATGTCCGAGAATATAAAACGACCCTCGTATGTATTAATTTTTAAAATTCTTCAATATCGGAAACTATGAAGAGAATAGCATATAACAGGAATACGTTTCGAAGTTTATAAAGTTGCCATAATATTTATATATATATATATATATATATATATATATATATATATATATATATATATATATATATATATATATATATATATATAGCGTGACAACTAAAGTTGTAATTGTTTCTTGTATCGATGGATGCTGGTCATCTTCAAACAAGTAGAACTCGCAGCGATTGCCTATTTCCACCCACCCGCAGTCTTTGGGATCCAAAAGGTTGAAGTCTTTAGAGGAGTTCTTCCATATTGAGGCAATATAAAGCGATTGCAAAATATGCTGTCTTGGTTCGCGTTCACACGGTGGCAAATTTTAAGTATGTCAATATCATCACAAATTAATTCAAAATACAAAATTCTGTGAGCTGTATGTCCCGCGGTCATATTGCCGACCACCCACATTTGGCAGATATGACTATACCAACGCATACAAAAATCCAGCTCGACGGAAATCAGTCTTCTTTGAAGGCCAACTCCTGTACTAATTTGATAAACATTGATCACAACCTTCACCAGTGAGTAATATGAACATCGCGTCGAAAGCTTATACTATGTTGATATTTATGTTAACTATACCAACAGAATTATTATAATTTTTTGTTATGAACGAATAAGTTCAATTAATTAATATTATTATTAATAATAATTTTAATATACCAACAGAAGGTTATCAGAATGGATTTATCTTCAATTCTACGTAGTTAAGTATGTGTTTGATTTTTTGAGAAACAAGTTTCAAGTAGCGATATCTGCAGCTTCTCTAACTCTATTTTTACTGTAAGTATACGTTTTTTTACTTATAAATGGACCCTCGAAAACACTAAATTAAAGTGAAATATTTTCACGGTTCTAGTTAATAAATGAACTCTGACATATCACGGTCTATGCGTTGAAAATGATCATAACGGCACTTCCTTAAACAAAATCAGTGATTAATGTAATAATAATAGTACGTCATATATTAAGAGACTGAGGAACTATGTTTAAACCAGCGAGTGAATGTTTTAGCCGAGTGGAAGTCGAGAGCTACAATCACCTGAAGAGTTAAAAGATTCTTTAGTCCCGCAGAATATATGCTTTCTGTTGTCACTCCGTAATACCAAAATTCATCCCCAAGGTTTAAAATCCCAGATGCGAATTGGCTCGCGATTCGGCATTAGCAATCTAGGTTGATATATCTAGGTTGATTTGTTGCCAATGTTTTGCTTCACCTTATGGCCTAAAGGATTAACAGTTAGTTTTGATCCCTAAACGCTAAAAGTGATACTTCAAACCACAGAAACAGGAACTGAAATAATATATTTAATGTCGGAATAACAAAATAACTGTTAATAGTATTAATGTACCTCATTCTAATTGAAGAAACGAACTTATAGTGGGTATATTATAAAGTAGTTATGATAAAATGTATCTTACTACTACTTTAGCCTTTTTATTTGATTTCTAAAATGTCAAGCGGCCTGTTCTGTAGCTAAAGAGGATAATGTTATATCTCTCAAAGAATGGGAACATGTGACATCACATAGATTTTATAATAACTATTTGTTAAATATCATGTATTAATATTACAGAGTGGATAGTCTCAACTGAATACCACGTAATCAAGAATTTTAAGTTAGTAATGAGCAAAATTAATAGTAAGCTTAATCAAATGAATTATGCGTAAAATGGAAATATAATAAATTTAAAGACTAACCTAACTTTACCTAACCTTGTTTTACCAAAACGATAAATATAAACCTTTGATAGTGTATACTTCGTCGATAGCACATTTATCATATTAGGAGAGTGCATACCATGTTCCACAATGTTTATGAACAATTGCTCCACACTTCGTTCTAACTCTTTTTGAGCATGTATTTTCAATGTAAGCGCTTTCAAGGTAGTACATACACACATACGCTCATGCGCATACGCACACGGACAAGCACACGCACACATACACGCACCTCACACGCACACTCACACGCACACAAACGCACACGCACACACAACACGCACACGACACACACACGCACACGACACACGCACGCAACGCACACGCACACGCACACGCACACGCACACGACACGCACACGCACACGCACACGCACACGCACACGACACGCACGCACACGCACACACGCACACGACACACGCACACGCACACGCACACGACACGCACACGCACACGCACACGCACGCACACGCACACGCACACGCATACGACACGCAGATGCTGTATATTTGTGGTCGTTAGAAAAAAGTGTGCATTACTAGTATGGAAAGTGCCATTTATATTAGCATTTCAAGTTGTATAAATTACGTATATAGCATATTACATTACTAGTATGGAAAGTGCCATTCCATACTAGCTATTATATACGTAATTTAACAACAAATTGCTTATCATTCATTCTTATAATTTTGTGTAATTTTTAAGAGGGTCTTTTTTTAATGTTTTGTAATCATAAAATATTTGGTGTGAAACAACATACGACCTCCAACCTACAAAGTGAAAATTAAATGAAATGAAATGATTTTAACAATATTTTTGTTAGGATAATTACGTATTCCTTTTTACCTTCCAACCCACATATACGTATGTAGATATGGAACGTTATGCGATCGACTTTTTTTCGATGTATGTTAGTTTCCACGATAACTCCAGAACCAAAACACCTATGGACTTAAAATTTTGCATTTAAGCTTGCCTTCATTTCGCTTGGAGCTGATTAGATTTTGGGAGAAATTCAGCGACGGCGAGGAAGGTTTACTAGGAGCCGTTTTTAATTTTTATCAAATATTTCTGAAACCGCTGTATATTTCAAAAATAAAAAATACCAATATGTAGAAGGTAGAATCAAAATGTTTCCGATATCTGAATAATCGTTAATTTTAAACGTGCAGACACGTTCTTTATAAATAAAATTTAATTTTACATAGATTTACAAAGTTTTTTAATGTAAAGCGAATAAATGTAAAATTTAAATAAATATGATTGAAAATGCTTAAGCTCTATTATCGATACTTTTATAGAAGCAGGCGGCTTTGGAATCTTTGTTAAGTTAGCATCTGGATGTCTATTAACCTCTATCTGACATGAAGTTTTAAACTTCTGTTTGATACAGATTATTGTCTTTGTTTTTACAATGTTGCCTATTTTCGTAATGAACTTATTATAAAAGAGGCTGCATAATTATCTAAAAAGATTCTTATTAAAATTATTTCATTTCCTTTAATTTCCATTTTGTAGATTAGAAGGTCGTATGGTGTTCCACACCAAATGTTTTTATCATAACGAAAACAGGCAATATTGTAAAAACAAAAACCAGTACCGTATATCAGATGGACGTTTAAAACTTCCGGATAGAGATTAATAGACATTTAGACGCTAATTTGAAAGCACGTATTTGTAGAGGGAGCAGACCAACATACAATCGCGGAAACCGAATTGTACGACACGTACATATTGGCACAGCTGTAGTAATTGTTGATCCGCATTATTCAACGAGAGGACTTGGAAGGGATTCTGGAATTAGCCAATACTCTTTATACAGAATTTTGGAAAATCACAATTTTCATCCTTACTACGTTCATAGACACCCAGAATGAAATGAGAATGATTTTCAAGCTCGGGTCATTTTTTGTAATTGGTCAATAAATAATGATCCACACTTTCGTAGCTACTCTTAAAAGCACTGGAGAAGGCAATATTCACGATGCACATTACTGGTCGCAAAAAAATTCTCACTGGCTACAAACTATTGACAATCTTTAGAGTGTTAATACGTGTGGCATGAAGGAAATATCATAGGCCATTATTTTTTCGAAGAAACCCTGAATAGTATACGATACGCCGAGTTTTTAGGTAACGGTTTGATCAGCTTACTGGAGAATGTCCCCTTTTAACGCGAGTAAGAATGTGGTTTCAGCAAGACGTCTGACAAGCTCATTTTGTATTGGTCGCCAGTAAATCAACTTTTTCCCAACAGATGGGTTCGGAGAGGAAGTATAGTGGCGTGGGCGCCAAGATCATCAGATTGTACCCCCCTAGATTTTTTCCTTTGGGATCGGATCAAGGATAACCTTTATAAAGGAAAACCAACAACGGGAGATGATATGACGCTGAGAATTCGCGATGCCTGCCATTAATTAAGCATCGAAAAAGCCATTGATAGTCTAACTAAAAGAGCTCAACAGTGTTTAGCAGTGAATGGAAGACATTTGGAACACTTGTAATATTGTCTAACTCGGTAAAATCCGACTTTTCAATTTTGTTTGTTAACAATGCATTTCATTTAATAATTTTAGTCGAATATTACTTAAAAGTGGTGGGAGTAATAAAATAATTTTTTGTATAAAACTTTCTTCTTTTTAATCTTTTCAACAATACCTTTTTCGACATATGGTGCCATTTAGAATTTTGGAGACACGCTGAAGAAAACAACTCAGGGTGCTGACTTTACCGAGAAATAATATCATCATTCATTTCTCTATTATGGAGTTTATAATAATTTTTTTAAACCAACTCTCGACTTACCGTTCTTTAAAAAAAATACTAATACGGGTGGCCTCATATATACAGGGTGACCCAAACTCGATGGCCAAAACGAAAACAGCTGATTACTCTGGCCAAAAGGAACAAAAATTGTTAATACAGGGTGTGTGTATTGTTGATGGTTTCCAAGATGTTAACTTTTTTAATTTTTCTATTTCGTGGACTTATTTTTTAAATCACGCTGTATCTTCCAAATTAGAAGAGTTACAAGAAAACACATTAGGAGAAATTTGTAGAAGATGAAATTGCCTTAAAGAATATTGAATTCATTCGAGACAAACTCATCATTCAACATTTTTAATGACATAATGAATTCAGAAATGATTTTTTTTCAAATCCCAAGAGGAATATTTTTCCAATAGAGATGGATTTGATACATGGCCGATAAAGGAAAAACTTCCTTTTTCATAAGCTTCACAACTATAAAAAACTTATAGTTGACATAGTAATTACTGAATTGTTACAGGAATACAACTTAGGAAAAACTTTTAGAGCATAAAATTACCTTAAAAATATGGTAGAGTAGATGAGAATTGACGATTTGTCCCTCACTTTTCAATCAATCTGTACATTTACGGAAAGAAATACGTCTCCTTTACTCATATATTTTCATCACCGTAGCAACGACTTGACATTAGTAAGTTAGTTGTCAAAATTTGTTTGCTATTACAGTAAACCAACCCAAACATTAACTTTGAACTGGTGTTGAAAGCTATTTGGTCTCATAGTATGTGGGTTCTCATGTGCCCAGACGTGCGTGTTATGGATATTGAAGATACCTGACCTTGTAAAGGTGGCCTCATCCGTCCACAAGATTGGTTTTTGGAAATCTCGATCATTCCTAACTGAATTGAGGTACCATTGGCAAAACTCAATCCGCCGACCTAGATCTCCATCTAAAAGTTCTTGAACTCCCGTCACGTGATACGCACGTCTACCATCAGCCTTAAGAGTTCTCCGTATTGTTTCTCGTGGCATCTGCAATACATTGGATGACCGCCGCAAGCTAGTCTCAGGATTTGCTTCGAAATGCTGGATTACGTTGTCAATCCTCTCAACATTATGAAATTCCTCTTGATCTCCTAGGATCCTAAAAGATCCTCTCTCTTAGAACAGTGTGTACTCTAGAGAAAACTCTCCTTTCTGGATGAATTCTTCTTGGGAAAGCAACTGCATACAGTCTAGCAGCCTCACTCGCATTCCATTGGGCAACACCATAATAATAATGAATATCGGCATATTCTTTATTGGAAAACATGACTCAGGAAGGAAAACACGAACACTAACAAGAACAATAATAATAACAAGAACACGAACGACTCAAAAACTAAATTACAATATCACTACAACAGAAAGAACTCGTATTGAAATCATCAAAACTGTAATAGCAAACAAATTTTGACAACTAACTTACTAATGTCAAGTCGTTGCTACGGTGATGAAAAGATATCAGTAAAGGAGACGTATTTCTTGACGTAAATGTACAGATTGATTGAAAAGTGAGGAACAAATCGTCAATTCTCATCTACTCTACCATAATTTTGAAGGTAATTTTATGCTCTAAAAGTTTTTCCTGAGGTGTATTCCTGTAACAATTCAGTAATTAGTACTCCAACCATAAGTTTTTTCATATCGTTGTGAAGCTTATGAAAAAGGAAGTTTTTCTTTATCGGCCATGTATCAAATCCATCTCTATTGGAAAAATATTCCTCTTGGAAATTTGTCTTGGGATTTGAAAAAATCATTTCTGAATTCATTATGTCATTAAAATGTTGAATGATGAGTTTGTCTCGAATGAATTCAATATTTTTAAGGAAATTTCATCTTCTACAAATTTCTCCTAATGTGTTTCTTGTAACTCTTCTAGTTTGGAAGATACAGCGTGATTTAAAAAATAAGTCCACGAAATAGAAAAATTAAAAAGTTAACATCTTGGAAACCATCAACAATAGACACAGACTAGTTCCGGAGATATTCGATAAAATCCGATAATCTCATTTTCGTTTTGTAAGACTAGCGTTGTTATTATAACAGATATCAAAAAATTAATCTAAACTTTTTTTAAATAAAATTTACTACAACTTGCCATACAAAAATTTCAATACGACGTTTTGTCTTTTCAGGATCACCCTCAATAATATTTTTTAAATACGGACCTGGATTTTACTACAATTTTTGAAAGGTTCTTATAGCTTAATACAATGATATAAAATTCTTGACTATTCTACTACGTTTCGTCTGTGAAAATCATCATCTTCATGGTTTCTTACTGAAATGAATTAAATTTTTACTACATTTCTTTGTAGGTTTTGTATAAACTTAATACACTGCTATGGCATTCCTAACCATACACATTTCATCTATGATCATCATCTATAAGCCTTTTGTAATAGTCTTTAAATCAGTATTTATAAAAAATAATGATAATCACAAAATTTAACAGTTTATTTTTACATCTAATGATAATGAACAAATGTGATAATATAAGACTGACCTAAGAGTAGCAAATAAAATTAGAGTATTTTTAAAACCAGCTATGAAAGTTGCTCAAAATGAAATCCATTCTGTTGAATACATAGTTCAATCCTCCTTGACATGTTTGATGTCGCTGCATCCACCATTTCGGGTGTAATTTTTTTGAAATGCATCTCGTATTCGTTGACGAAGTTATGAACTGTTAAATTTTGTGATTATCATTATTTTTTATAAATACTGATTTAAAGACTATTACAAAGGCTTATAGATGATGATCATAGATGAAATGTGTATGGTTAGGAATGCCATAGCAGTGTATTAAGATTATACAAAACCTACAAAGAAATGTAGTAAAAATTTAATTCATTTCAGTAAGAAACCATGAAGATGATGATTTTCACAGACGAAACGTAGTAGAATAGTCAAGAATTTTATATCATTGTATTAAGCTATAAGAACCTTTCAAAAATTGTAGTAAAAATCCAGGTCCGTATTTAAAAATATTGTTGAGGGTGGTCCTGAAAAGACAAAACGTCGTATTGAAATTTTTGGTATGGCAAGTTGTAGTAAATTTTATTTAAAAAAGTTTAGATTAATTTTTGATATCTGTTATAATAACAACGCTAGTCTTACAAAACGAAATGAGCATTTTGGGATTTTGTCGAATATCTCCGAACTAGTCGGAAAACCAAACTTCTTTATACTCATGTACTACCCAACAAATTACGAAACTTATTTCTCATTTAACCGATACTCTATCTATTACGGCATTCGATATCTCTGTATACGCAAATTAAATTCGGTTCACCCTGTGTATATATATATATATATATATATATATATATATATATATATATATATATATATATATATATATATATATATATATATATACCGAGGTGTGGCTTAGATACGTCGACGATACCTGTCTGGCAACACGACAAGCATAATCTGGATGAATTCCTTTTTATGAACACTTCATAAAACTTACAATTGAATTGAAGTCGGAACAAAACCTGCCATTCCTGGATGGACTTGTATACAGGAATCACAACACTTCTACGACAAGTGTATACAGGAAACATACCCACACAGGGAGGTACCTACACTACAACTCCAATCACCACAAAAGCGTGAAATTCGGCGTGCAAGATTCTTGTACGATACAGCGAAAATAATATGCTCAAAACAAGAAGAACTGAAAATAGACAAAGAAAATGGCTACCACAATCTTACACCTGACCTAAATAGGGAAAGGGTAACCGAAACAGAAGAACCTAAATAATGTCACCCTGTGGGTAAATTTTAAGGATCATACGGTAGATAGTTTGTTTCGTTCTATTTTTTTTTTAGTAATTTCGAATTTAGAAAGGGTTTAAATTTTTGCAAGGTTTTATTTGATCATTTTTTTTGGGGTTTGGAGACATTTATAAATGGAACTTTTATTTGTAAAATTAAGTCTCACTCAGAGATGATACGGGCGTTACTAGTAAATTAAGTTTTACGTAAATAAGTATTCATGTTATATTAAGCTTCGGAAGTGTAATTAGTTGTAAGAGAAGAATTACGTTTTTTAAGAATAAAAAAATTGACGCGTCGTATTTAAGATGGATTTCTTCGAAAAAGTTTCAGGTAGTTGAAATTGTAATTGTATAAATTCCAAGGTTTGAAATCAAACAGTATTTTGTTACTGATAACGTCCACGTGTAATAAAGTTTGTATGTGGTGCCATAGTTATTTCTGAATGTAGTATACCATATCACTTTTGCTAAATTTTCTCATTGTAGAATAGGAGGATTTTATTTGAACCACAATAAGTCCTGAAGAAAAATAATTTAGCGATATAATTTTAGCCGGTTGCTGGGAACCCGACTTTGCAGTTGCAGCATGATGTAATTTCTTTCTTTCGTTTATTTTCGTATTGCGTATCGTTTTTGCCGCGCTTAAAATTTAAGCGTTTATTTTTTTATGATAGGCTAATTTAGATTTATGTAGTCGGGAAAGGGACATATATGGAAATGGCGAATTCTGAATAAGGTAGTAACTAGTTCTGTTAGAGATGCTGTAGCAGGACTCACGTTTTTTGTTTGTTTGTGGCGATCGCAATATATGCGAATGGGGTAGTTATGGGGTTGGAATAAGTTATTACATACTGGGGGTGTATAGAATTACCGTGGGGAAAGTGATCTCCGTTTCCAATAAAAGGGATAATATATTGGTTCACGACATCCCTGAGTTATTTTCTGTTGTGTATCGTTTGTCTATGGTGACAAGTTTTGGATATAGAAGTGGTTTCGTGTTTTCTGAAGTACTTAACTTTTATTCTATGGACCTGCCGTAATGCGTATTGTTGTGCGAATTAATTTAACGAATTCCTGTTGAAGAGGTAGTTTCACGTATATCGCGCTGCTCAAACAAATGAGATACAAATATGCTGTAAATAGTGCCGCTTTAATTAAGTGTACAGTAAATTAACTAACGTTAAGGAACGCCTTGTAAATAACGCAATATTCACAAGTATGGTTAAATATTACATTAACGATAATGATGAAAAATTAGTCATTTGTGTGCTTTTGGTTGAAGTAACTGTCGTAAATTTAGTTCGAGTAAATATGAATAAAATTTTGTCGGTTGTGAAATTTTATATGGAAAGCGTTACCGTAGAAAGTCAGTTATCGAAATCAATACCTGGTGGACCCGTTGTCCTACCGATTATATGGTAGTCCACAGGAAGAGGAGTAGTCTATTGTTGTTGGTGCTGCGTTTATAAACGTTTATTTTTTATTTTGTTGGTGGCAATAATAAAGTGTAGTTCTTTTGTTGTTATTATGTGGAGGATGCATTTGCTTGCTTTCGTGTAATATATTTTTTCACACGATTTATTTGTTAAGATCTGGAATTTTTCTATCTATGTAACGTTGTGCTTTGAAAGTTTATTTCATACAATTATACTAAAATTTCTGTTCTCGATACCTTTATTATTTTCGTTGTATTGATAAAAATCTCCTTGCAAGCGCTGACGAACGTGATCATTATTTCTTTAGATTTTTTGTTTTGGAATTGCGAAATTTAATGTGTATTTTTATTTATATAACTGTACTTAAATTTAATATGTAAACGCGTTAACATATGACTATTGTTAATGTTTATAACTGTTTTATTATGAGATTGGAAGCTATTGCAGCTTCCTCCTCTGAGCCTGCGATTTGCTGACATAAAGTAATAAATTGAAAGGTTAAATATTTTGAAGACTTATAGTAATTGATTTACTTTACGAGAAGTAACGAGGTAAATAATTTTACGGTGACAACCTCCATTTATCGTTCATTTAGATTGTGATCAATGTTATTGAAGTAATACAAGTTTTTTTGCTAAGTAACAAGATATTTTAAAAGAGATTTTATATTATAAAGTAACGTAACTACGTAGTGAGTCGGTCGTTGACCGAACAGCTTATTAATATCTGATTGATTTTGCATACGAGGGTTTTGCGAATAGTCGTGAATATTTTGGTGTTACTTTTTATAGGGCCAACATACCGATTGTAGACATCTTTGCTAGCGCCAGATTTCCAAAAGGTAAGCAGATTGTTATTTGTTTGAAAATGTGCTATATTTTTCGATAAATTTACGTAAATTTCCAGAGATCAACGTTTCCTAAATTTTAGGGCATTATAAATTTTCCATCACGCTAAATTTTGTTGTAGTGACGTATTTTTGGGTTTTAAATTGAAGAATTTTATTTCTGCTTATTTGAGATAATGATTATTTCGTTGTGGTCTATCGAAATGTTTAATGAGTTTTGGATTTTTTTTCGCGTTTTGTGGGTTTTATATAAAGCTTAGAATTTCATTGAAGTGTAGGTGAACTTAGTGTAAATATTTTCGGAGTAGAATTTTTAGTAGTACAGCAGTTTATTTTTGAGTGAACGTTTTGGCTTCCTGTTAGGTTAATCTAAGATCTGTTCATGACGTTTTCCTGCTATAAATGGTTTTAACAGGTGGCGCCTTTTTGACATTTTTACCCGATTTTGACGTTTTGGAAATTGTGACCAGTGCCGTTATACAACTTTAAGTAAGAACCCTGCCCTTACCACTGAGCTATGCCGTGGCACAAATTGACTTTACGGGCTGGATGCTCCAGTGAGCTTTTGTCCTATAACGATACACAGCAATAACACCACATATACAAGGTACCTCAGACAAAATACGAAGGGTAGACCGCAGATAAAAAATACCCACTTCTTTCAATCGACAGGAATCCTCAGGGGAATACTAACCAAAACCAAACTACACAATAAAGATCAGAATTTCAAGACTTGTGTATACAACCTACCATGTGAATCCGGCAGAGCATACATGGGAGAGAGCAGTAGATCACTCAAAGTGAGAACTCAGGAACATAAGAACAACATCTGCAAAGGCGAAACAAAAAGATCAAGAATAACCGAACATCTCTGGAACGACGGCGACCGTACCCAAAGGGATAACATACAGATAGTGGCAGTAAGCTACTGCAACCACGAAAAGTTTAATGTACATGTAACTTCCAAAAATATATATTGGATTACTCGGTAGCTCAGCGCTAAAGGTGTAAGACTTACGAGTGAAAGGTACCAAATTCGAATCTGAGAGTAGTCAAGTACCTGGGAAAAAATCATAATATATAAATTCCACTCAAGTGCGAAAGCAGGCCTTCTCAGGACTAAGCTTGATGACGAAACCAGAGTCCGCTTCCGAAATGTCGCGATATAAAAGTAAAAACTGTGGAAATAGGCCGATAAATTAACTAATATGAAACCACTATACTATTAATTTTTTAGGTTAGTTCCTGATTATTTAATGGTCTGGTGATTTTTTAATATAAAAACGTTAAAACAACAATTAGGAAGTATAAGTGAACTAAAAACAACTAATTTGTCACTTTTGTAGGTTAGGTGTGTAGGCACACTGAATCGGACAACGGTAGGACCGTTGAAAAACGCGGTGCGAAATAAAGAAATTGGTACGGGTATGTTCCAATTTTAAATGTCATTATTTTTTACTTTCCTCACTGGAGAGGAAAATCCCATTTTCCTGGCTTCAAAACGATTGTAATTACTATTATTATTATTACTATTATTGTTGTTGATGCTATTAAGCTTGATTTTTGCTACAATTTTTAAACATATAGTTAGAGATTTAGTAATTATAAAACAGTTATGAATGAACTGGCTATAATAACCGAGTAGTTCTAAAATGTTTTTGTTTATTTTGTTGTTCTTGGTAAGCACAATTTATAGCAGCACTGATTTTTTGGGATTTGGTTTCATACGAGGAACAACTATATGACATAAATAACAAACTTGCAAATAAACATACTTACCAGGGTATACCTGTGTGTTATTGAAAGTTTTAATGTGGTGATTAATTTCATTAGTAATTAAAGTTCATAATAAAAATACTGATTTTTTCAGCAGTTGTATATTTAAAAGCAAATTTTCCAAGCTTTAAGCATTTCAACATCTGCAGCTATCCTCCTCAATAGTCGAAATATGTTAACAAATTTGTACCTTCCAACCTACATATACATATGTATGTGTAGAAGGTTATGCTTTCTTTCACTATCACTAAATCGACTTATTAGTTCATTTTATAACGTTTGGCGAGTCTCGCCAAGATCGGCCGTCATGACTGGATGTGTGGGTGGTGCTGTGGGTGTGAGGGTGTGTGGGTGTGTGTGTGTGGATGTGTGAGTGTGTGGGTGTGTGTGGGTGTGTGTGGGTGTGTATGGGTGTGTGTATGGGTGGGGTGTGTGTGTGGGTGCTAGCGTTCGCGCGTGCGTGCGTGCGTGGATATGTGTGTCATGTGTGGATGTATGTTAGTATCCACGATAACTCCAGAACGTACATATTAGGGGCAGTTTTTGGTTTTTGTCAAATATTTCTAAAACAGCTACATATTTCAAAGATATGAAAATACTTCGATATAGATCATAAACATATCATTAATTATGTTCTATGCAATTTTTTGATATGACGCGTAATTTAGCAGCAAAAAACCTAAGATTAGTTCAAATTTTTTTCATTATCTGAATAACGATTAATTTTATAAGAAAAAGTGTAGACGTATTTTTAATGAAAATTTTCTTTTACATATCTTTTTTTAATATTTTAGTATAACGCAAGGTAAGTCAAAAAATTAATTAAATATGAATGAAAACGGTTATACTGCATTATTGATATCTTACAGAAGCCAGCGGCTTTGGAATTTTTTTAAAGTTAACGTGTATGTAGTTAATACTATCTGCCATGAAGTTTTAAACGACAGTTTATTTTTTTTGTTTTTACAACGTTGCCTGTTTTCGTTATGAACGTATAAAAAAAAGGTTGCAAGTTGCCCTAAAAAGTTATAATTCAAACTATTTCATTTCTTTTAATTCTTTGAGTTAGCATCTACATGTATATTAACCTCTGTCAGACATGAAGCTTTAAACGTCTGTTTGACAAAGATTATTGTTTCTGTTTTTACAATTTTGCATATTTTCGTAATTAACTTATTATAAAAGAAGTTGCGTAACTATCGAAAAAAAAATAATTTTTTTATTTATTAAAATTATTTCATTTGTAGTAAGTTCCATTTTGTAGGTTGCAAGGTCGTATGCTGTTCCACATGAGGTATTTTAAATAATGATTTCAACAAAATTTATAAGATAAAAAACTTAAAGAATAAGCCTGCTATACCACTATTATTTCTCAGTCTTCTGTTGAATAATATATTGATAGAAATGATTAATAACTGAAACATTAATAAATTAAATGTTAAACAAACCGTGTTGCAAATGACATTGCAGAACACTCTATATGACAAAATCTAATGCTGAAAAATGCCATAATCTAAAAAAATAATTTAACAAAATTTAATCACGTAATAATATCAGTATAAGGTTGTGAAAAACTTCACGCTAAGCTTTTAAAAGTATTATAACTAAAAACTTCGACATGCCAATTAAAGGTTTAGTAAAATTTTTTTCGTAGCTAATTTTAATTTCAACTATGTACCGGGTGGTCTATTAATAGAGGAGGGCGGCATCGCACAGTTTCGGGAAATAATCCAATTATTTTTAACTCAAAAAAAAGGGCGTGAAAAAATATAGAAGTTGGTGCAAACCGCAAGTTCGTCTCTTCTTTCGTTACAAAGATATGAATAAAAATTAGAAAATATATTTTACAAGTACAGAATTAGACAACACGTTTAACTGCCATTAATTATTAAAATGTATTAATTATTAAACTACCACAATAATAGGAATAACATTTAATGTATTAAATGTCCCCTGGGGGGCATATCTTTAATCTAGAGCGGAGAAAGAAATCTATTTTTTAAATTATTATGTTGCATTACGAATTTCCTTTTTATATCTAAAAAGGACCGACGTTATAGAAGAATAGTGTACAACAGTTCTAACACTGAAGAACTAATGACGCCTTAAATGGAAATGGAATTGTCACCCTTACTGTTCAATACAGAGGCATTTCTAACGACTTAGGCATTACCTAAACTGCCGTCAAAGGAATTTTAAGAGACCATAGGTAGGTACCGACAAAACATAATGCCCTGAAATATATAACTTGCCTTATTGATATCGTTTTATAGGAAAAGTTTTACTTCAAATTTAGGCTACATTCATACCATCTAGCTCTCCACCAGGTATTAATACCCCTCGGTATTGATAGAAGGCCTGATTGTTGCCATTGGTTGCTGGTTGCTAAACATGGTAGCTGAAGATCCTAGACTATTATCAAATATACTGTGGACAGATGAGGCTACTTTTAACAGCGATGGGCACGTGAACTTGCATAACATGCACTATTGATCGCAAATCAATCCGTATTGGATGAAAGAGGTGCAACATCAAGGCAGGGGGAGCGTAAACGTTTGGTGTGGTATATTGTGAGGAATGACCATTGGGCCATATATATTTAATGAAAAACTGACGGGTGAAATTTACCTCAACTTTCTGACCAACGAATTCCCAGTCCTTTTAGAAAACATGCCATTAGAACCACGCCAAAACATGTTTTTTCAGTATGATGGGTGTCCAGCCTATTTTTCGACAAATTTTTGGACAGAACATTTCTTGACAGATACATAGGAAGGCAGTTTATTTCGTGGCCAGCAGTATTTATATTAAGCGAAAAGTAGAAAAAAAACGTAGGTCACTTGATCTGAACTGTTTGGATTTTTATTTTTGGGGAAGGTTGAAAAATATTGTTTATTTAACCAAGCCAACTACCAGGGAGAATACGGTAGAACGAATAAGGAACGTCATTCGCCGTACTTCAGTGGCAGAAGTAGAGAGTGCTGTTTTGTCTACGCGTGGGAGATTTCAGCTATGTATTGGGCAGGACGGGTCACAATTTGAAAATTTGGACTGTTGCACACCTTTCTCTTATAACACCGGTCCTTTTCAGCGCCACAGATGATATAGAAAGGAATAATGACAGTTAAACGTGTTCACTAATACTGTTACTTGTTAAATGTATTTTTACATATATTTTCATCGATATCTTTGTAACGAAAGAAGATATCGACTTGCGGTTTTCACCAACTTCTATATTTTTTTCCTCGCTCTTCTTCGAGAGTTAAAAATAATTATACCGTTACGTTTAAAATTTCCGATAAAATTGTAAAAAATTACGGCTTTGTCACAAAAGGCCATCTACCGATTAGAAAAGAAACTAAACCCACAATGTTAATATTTTATTTGAAGCACCCAAGAAGCCTCTCTCAAACGAGAGTCAGTTTATAAAAATCGGTCGAGTTAAAAAGAAGTTGTAATATTTTTGCAAGCAAACATTAACCTCTCCCCCCTCCTCTCGTTTAACCAAATACAGAAAAATGCTAAAAAGTAGATGTTTCTAAGCGTATGTTGTTTATAATAAAAGTATTTTCGACATATCTTGATGATACCGATTTAACAAAAAAAGCCGATTTTCTAATTTGGTGTTTGTGTACGCCCCCTAGCGGTTATCGCAGGAATTTGAAACTAGTTTCCAGCAATTTCTCTCAGTCACTTTTACTATCATAATTATTTTGCTGAAACTATGCGATGCGTAATTTCTCAAATACAGCTGGCTCCCCTTATTAATGGACCACCCGGTACACGGCGATTTTTTTAACACCTCCCACCCCTAATACTTTTGGCACTGTAATGAATATTAAAATTTGTAAGAATCCGTCAATTCTATAATGGAGGGGGACACTATGATATGGTACTTGTAACATTAAGAGTTCACCCTCGCACGCAAGGAAAGTTGACCCGTACAATTATAACAGGGAAGTGGGTTTGTGCGGAAAATCTTTTTCAAGGTATTTTAATCACATTTTTAACTTCACTATAATCTATTTTTTTATTTGCCCCCTAGATGTGTGGTGTTTTATTATTACACCAAAACTATGCTGGTATCAGGCAGTTCTCACTAACGCCAAATCTAATTATGTCTAAATTAATTTAACAGTTGCCACATTTAATTTAAATGAATAGTAACGACCAATGAACTGTACAGTGCATCCCATTTTGGTTGAGACAGCCAAGTATCTCGGTTGTTGTTGAAGATACAACCTTGCGGTTTTCGCGGTCCCGCGCCACTTTTTTGTGAAACTCAAGATGTCCTGAACGGATTTTTCCTAACTTCTTTCATTCATAAGTTACAGGGCGTTTTTGAAAATTCACAATTTTTGGACCCCCTCCATATCTACCAAGTTTCTCAGCGATAATGTCAAATTGAAAACTTATCCCATAGAGAATTTTATGTAGAATTCAGTGGCGCACTCAATCTTTTTTTGCGGGGTATGGTTATGAAGATACGACTCAAACTGATGATTTTTTCAATGGAACACGCTGTATTTTATCACCTCATTAAATTCCTTATTTTTTCTTCCTTCAAAATAATATATAATATACAAACATAAATTCTTCAAAAACGCTCCAAAATCACTAAAACATTGATTTTAATAATAGGCTATGAATTTTTCATACAAAAAAGTTCAAATTGAAGAATACTACTTGTGATTTTTCATGAAAGGAACAAGAACAATACTAATACTAATTCACTAACAAAACACAAAACGTAGGTAACTAATAGCAACAAATAAATAGTAATAAAAGTTCATAATGTAGAATAAGCAACTAATTAAACATGTACTCATACTATTTCATTTCGAAGTTATTCCGTAACTTATTCATTGAATTGTTCATATTGATGTCGATTTTCCCTAACACACAATTGACACAATTTCTTAATACGTCTTAATGCATTTAAAATTATGAAAGGCCGATTTTGTAAATTCTGGAAAACTTCCTCTGTTGTTGCACGAAGTTCTTCAATATTATTGTGCCTCTTACAGTATATCTTATTTTTCAAAATCCCCAAAAAGTCCTGACAAATCAGGTGACCTTGCAGGCCACCTAATGGATCCATTTGTTCCAATCCAATGGTCCTGGAATGTTCTTCTAAAACGGCACAATCAACCTCGAATTGTGGGCAGGGGCACCGTCTTGTTGGAAGTAAAGGGATTAAGATAGGCGAGGGGAACATTCTCCAGGAATTCTGGTATTATTTCTTCTAAAATTGCCAAGCACCTACTCGCGTTGAGAGCCCCTTCAAAAATTCGGTATTTTATTGATGTCCCCAATAAGAAACAGGCTACATTAAAACCAAATCGACCCTGTTCTTGCTCAAAAATTAGGTGTTGATCTTCATCATACCAGTGCCTTGTATTTTGCCTGCTAAATAAACCGGCACTGCTTGTATGGGCTTCGTCTGACCATATGACTTTACTCGCAAACCTAGTGTTCCTTCGAGTTTGGTTCAAAAACCAATTATACGCCTCGCTGCATCACCAAGGTATAAATGCTGGACAATATTTACTTTGTAGGGTTTCAATTTATGTTTTTTTTAAATCCTTTGTACCCGTGATCGGGGAACGCCAGTGTCATTTTCTAATTTTGTACAAGAAGTCTGAGGAGAGACACGGACGCTGGCTAAGACATTTATTTCATCCACTTGATTATTTTCCTTGTTACACGTCTTGGGTCGGGGTTTAGAATATGCACCATAATTTAGTAGAATATTCTTTAGTCGAAATATCGTTGCTCGACTAGTTGACGCCTCTCTGGATATCTAACGTTTTAAAAACAATGTGCCATATAATGTCTTATTGTAAATTGCTAGTTTACCTGTTTAAATATAATTCTAATGCTTCGTCAACATTTTCATGGCATTGATTGAAACATTGTATGATTTCATACTTTTCGTTGTTCTGAAAAATCTTTCAGCCATTATAAAATTTCACAAATTAACAAAATTGACAAACACAAACACATAAAACGCATCAAAATTTGTCATCATGACAGCAGATGTGTTGATTTCTCCACAGTCACTTGATAAAACAATGCTCCAAAACTCAACAACAGTGTTTGTAGCATCCATACTATACTATACTATACTACTATAAAAATCACGAATAATAATCCCTGTAGTAAAACTGAAATCCATGGCACTCTATTAAAATTCAATTGTTTTAGTAATTTTGGAATATTTTGAAAACTTCATGTTTATATATTATCATTTCGAAGGAAAAAAAATGAGTAATTTAATGAGATCATAAAATACAGGGTGTTCCATTGAAAAAATCATAAGTTTGAGTCTTATCTCCATAACGATACCCCGCAAAAAAAATTGAGTGCGCCCCTGGATTCTACGTAAAATTCTCTATGGGATAAGTTTTCAATTTGACATTATCGCTGAGAAACTTCTTAGATATGGAGGGGATTCAAAAAGTGTGGATTTTCAAAAACACCCTGTATTCTATAAACGAAAGAAGTTAGGCAAAATCCATTCTGGCCATCTTGAGTTTCACAAAAAAGTTGCACAGGACCGCGGAAACCGCAATGTTCTATCTTCAACAACAACCGAGATATCTGGCTGTCTCAACCAAAATGGGATGCACTGTACTTATACCGGAACGCGCGCTCCGTCCGCCAGCTCTATCCGAGACAGAGAGCCGCAAGGGACATCTCTGTACTTCTCTCGAGCGTACGCGCATGCGTAGAGTAGTCGATTGTCATGTCGCAACGTTTGAAAAGGATTTGATATGTTTTGAATACTTTAATGATGAATTTGTTAATAACATGGACGTTTACAAATATCCATTGAAACTCATTTTACCTACTATTATACTCAGTCATTTTACAAGAATAATGAACTATAAAAATAATTTCAATGTATAAGCAATGGTATGCGTAAAAAATCGGATTTTTATTAACCATAAAAGATGTAAAGTACATTTTATAAATTAAACGTTACAAGTGTTCGTATAATATACTCTACATTATTAATCGTAATCAATTTGTAAAGATGTATAAAAAATATAATCGTAAAAAACAAACGTAATCACAACAATTATGTAAGTCAACAAACAATAAGCAGTATAGTTTTTTTTGGAGTGACGTACTTTGACGCTATCTGCTCTCTCGCACAGCGCATGCGCAAAGCGTTACGAAAAGGACAGGAGTGACCCTTGCGCGCTATCTCTCTCGCCTCGCGGCTTTCCTATGGCAGAGACCGCCAATGCGTGTTCCATGTTAATCACGGATCACTGTATAATAATACTTAAAAAAGGCAACATGTCAATCATGTGAAAATAAATTAATCAAATTTGACGTTAGTGAAAAATATTATACCAACTTTTTAAAAATAACTCCCAAATTTAGGGGGCAAATAAAAAATAGATTTATACCAACAGTTTTGAGGAAATTGGTTTTGAAAGATTTGAACTATTTTCCACATTTATAACGAAACATATTGATTTCAATTTATTATAAACTAATGGTTTTATTAGATGGCACATTATTTACTTATTACGCTTAACGAATGAATGTGAAAGATCTAAAGATAATCTAGTAATCTGTTTAAAAGAATAATGTGATCATGCAAAGATAATGTAATTTCAAGTTTTAAAGTCAACTAATTGGTGTACTATTGATATGGATCCTTATACTTTCCTTGGACATTTGGATAATATATTATAAATAACTAGTTTCTAAAAGAATGAGAAGCAACTTTTATTACTGTATATTTAGATTGCATCATATTTTAGCAATGTAATATGATTTATATAAAAACAATAACTACAATCACAAAGCAAATATTTAACTTTCTATACTTGAACAATATTACTAGGAGCAAAACTGCACTTTCTACTCCTATTATATCTCAGTAACTACGCTCTAATGTGATTAATACAAAAATAATTAAACCTGTTTCTCCGTTTTACTGGATAACTGTTTTGCTTCTAATTATACATTAATTAAATTTCTATCTCTACTTTAATTGTAAGGTAGTCCACGTTTTCAATTGGTTCATACTTTGAATAAAAAGGCAATATATTTATTTAAATTGTAAAAGGAAACTGTCATTGAAAGTGTACATAGACAAAATCAATAATTATTACGTATTTCCACGTCAACTAGAAGTATATATTTGGACTTTTAAGCCACAAAAGATATATTCTTATAAACGTAAGGTACATGAATGAAGTAATAAAGTATTAAAATAATAAAATAATTTTCTCACTTAGACAAAAATTAACTTAAACAAAAATATTCCTACAACAAAAATACTAGTCGTTCATGAAAATATAAACAGGTATCCTGAATATCAGATTTTGTTATTGGTTTTCTGAAATAATTTTTGTCCTTAATTGCAATCTTCTTAACCTGGAAACAGTTTTGTCTTGTTTCGTTTCAGTTTATGTAACAATATAAAATATACCTAATATTACCTCACAATACGAAAGTGTTGGGAGGTATTGTAATCGGCCGGCGAGTGCAGTACTTTAGTTTTTGTGAATTATCGTAAAATAGATAGAAAGTAGATCCCAGCGTACTATTAAAAAGGAAATTTACTTTAAAATGAGCTATCATACTTAAAGATTGCTTTACCGTAAGTTGGTCTGTCTATCTGTATATGTTCCAGCGCGATAGCGTTCACAGAGATAATCCGATTGTCATGAAATTTGGTACCCAGGTTCGGATCCATGAGTAGACGGAATGATGAACTTTTGAGCTAAATCTGTCCAGTTAAAACGGCGGAAATCCAGATTTCGACTATTATAGAGTGTATAAATACGAACGGCTATTCTTAGTAAACCGGCACATCTTTACGTAGGCAACTATGTGAACAATATAGAATTGAATATCTACCAAGTTTTTTGTTTGTTCGTGAACTCCTCCGGTAGCGGAGTAGCAGTACGTTTGGTTGATGACCCGGCGTCTCATGTTCGAGACGCATAATGACGAGGGTTTTTTATCTTATCTTATTAGACGTGTTAAGGCATTTCTGACCATTTAACACGATTTTGGGAATTTTTTTTACATTTTGACTGTAAAAAAATTTCCAAAATCGTGTTAAATGGTCAGAACGTTTTGAACCATTTCTGTCTATTTGAGACGATTTTTGGAAAGCAAATATTTTTGGCCCTTTGTTAAAAAAATGCTAGAACTTTTTCTCCATTTTTACACGTTTTGAGACATGTTTGACCATTTGAGTTGATTTTTGGAAAATATAATTTTTTAGCCCTTACGTAAAAATTTTCGAAAATTTTTTTTTTGTATTTGCTACACGTTTTGAGCCATTTATGACCATTTGAGATGAATTTGGGAAAAAAAACAATTTTTTGGCCCTTTGATCAAAAATTTTCGCAATTTTTTGTTTGCATTTTTAACACGTTATGAGAAATTTTAAAATGTTAGAATTCTAATTACATTTTTTTTAAATTATTAAGTAGAATTAATGTCATTTACGAATTATATTCTAACATCTTAAAATTTATACTTACAATAAATATATTAAAATACTTTTATTTTGAAGCCCATCTGTGAAACAAATATTCAAAAAATGATTATAGAAAACACAATTTTATAAAAAAATAAAATTAATAATAAACAATTATAATAATGGAAATTGTTATAATATACCAGTTCGTAGAATTTTTTGTAGATTGAAACATTTACCTTGATCGTTTATGTAAATATTTCCACCAATTCCTACAAACACTTCCAAAACGCTCACTCTAGAACTCCATCAGCAACAACTCTACTCAACAACACCCCTCAAAAGTCGTCCTTAAATATAGTTAACAACAGAAACAAACATATGGGTAACAAGTGGATTTTGTAAAAATTGTACTTTTATGCACATATTTACACGTTTTCAATTTAAGAACTAAATAAATGTATACTGGGTGATTATGATTATTTACTTTCTCTGACCAACTTTTTCGATCGTGATCATTTTTGTTTAGTACGTCAAGCTTTATAGATATTATTTAAATAATAACATAACTTTAAGGTAACGTGTCTTGGTCGTCATATTTAATTGTTTCTGTCGAAGTCTTACGATATTTTTAATAACACAATTATTTAGAATTAATTCTTGTACATCCGCCATTTGTTAGTAAACATCTTCGGATTATTTAATCATGTGCCATTAAAAAGTGAAGCAGTTAACGATATTTGTAGATAAAAGCTTCATTACAATATTTAAAAGTACGTACTTCAATAATATTAAAGATGAAAATACATATTTGAAATATATATTCTTAAATATTTTGGCAACCTTCATGTCCAATGTAAGCCACTGAAATTATATGGAGTGTTCACCTTCAGATGCAGTCTCATACTGACTGGTCTTATTGTTGAAACTTTAAAAAGAAAAGTTTCAAATAAAAGTTGGGCCAAAACAAGTTCTCCGCATTGTAAAATTATTTTCAAAGATGTGAACACTCAGATAAAACAGAAAAGCTCACCAAGTTTATTGCATTTTTGATTTCTTGTCAAAACAAACAAAATACACCCACGTATCACAAAAATTAAAAAACACCGAACACGTTTCAATAGCTAAGCATCATCAGCGATCGAAGGGACGAACTCATGAAATTTCTAATAGCTAGTAACGCTTTGTGGTTTATCTGGTGAAAGTGAAATTTATGACGGTTTAATGAGTTTTGAGTAGCATAAAGGTTCTTAATCGTCATTATTCATTAGAATTTCTTTGTTTTTTAAGATCTCTTAACTTTCATAGCAATAGTTCGTACTTGTTAACATGTTTGAGTAAACATTTTTATTAAACATAAGTTGTGATACAGGGCCGCTTCTGGGCCGGTTCAATGTCACTTGCTGTCTGGTAGCGACCATTTGAAGGACAGGTTGTTGTCTATGCTGAAAAGTATATTAAGGTTAAATGGTTCTTGTATTGGCTAAATTGAGTCAAGGTCTAAACTATAAGTAGGTCAAGGTGAGTATTTGACAAGTTGAACTTGTTCTGTGGAGTACATATTTTTCTTACATAAATCGTAGTGTGGTGTGGTGATATCAGTCAGTTATCAACCTTTAATTGTTAAACATGGAATTAGCAATGTTAAACCAAAGCACCTATTATACACCCTTTAAAAGAGGGTTCTGACCTTGACATATCCGAAAAGTACAAAATGATGGGTGCGACTGTAATTAATACTAAGTGTGGTGAAGGTATAGTGATGAAACAGCTGAATTTAAATATATATTACCACAGTGCTTTTGCGAGTATTTCAAAGAAGAAACCCGGGTTGAAGAATTTAATACGTTGCTAAATATTAAGCATGTGTTCCTTAGTAGTTTAGGGGCATCTGGAGAAACAACGAACACAACATTTTCTTTTTAATAGTAGTGCTACAACCAACCCCATTACATCCAAATTGCGCATGCTTGAACTAGAATCATTTCTAAAATAGTGTTTAGTCGTACTACATTTGTGAGAAAATAAATTCGTTATCTATAATGCAAGCAGCAATAAAATCATTTCTGGAATGATCAAAACGCAGAAGTTTTCCGTTATACATATATGAACACACCACACATTTGCAGTAACAATATGAATAATAATTTAACATTGTGTTGTTGAGGCTGTAAAACTAGTGATGGTAGTAGTAGTAGTAAAAATAAAGATGAAGGGAGACAAGATGACGGTTATTCTTCTAACACTGACTGGCCCACATTTCAACAGAAAGATGATGTTTTATCGGGAGTATTCAACCAAGTAGCTAAGGAATACTTAATTGATAGTGTTTGTTACTGCAACTATGTGAGGTATCCATATATAATAGTGAATTTCTGCTAGAAATGATTCCATTTCAAGCATACGCAATTTACATATGGTGGGGTTGTAGCACTACTACTAAAAAGAAAGTGTTATGTTTGTTGTTTCTCCAGCTGCCCATGAACACGTCCTTCCTGTTCAGCACCGTATTAAATTCGTCAATCCGGATTTCGTGTTTGAAATACTCATAAAAGCGCTGAGGTAATGCACATTTGAATTCAGGTGTTTCCATCACTATACGTTCACCATACTATTATTATAGCCACAGCCATCATTTTATCCTTTTTGGATATCTCGAAGTCACATCAATTTTTGAAGGGTTTCCAATAAGTGCTTTAGTTTAACACTGCTAATTCCATGCTTAACAATTAAAAGTTTATAACTGACTGAAATCATCACACTACACTGCGGTTTATATAAGAAAAATGTATCCTTGACTTGAGCACCCACCAGAACATGTTTTAACTTATCAAATACTCACCTTGATCTACTTTTAGTGTAGACAACCATTTGTCCTTGACTCAATTTAGGCAATACAAGGACTATTTGACCTATTTTTTAGCATAGACAACAATCTGTACTTGAAATAGTCGCCACTAGACAGCGAGTGACCTTGAACTGATCTAGCACCGGCCCTATGTCACTACTAACATATCTAGGACTACGGTAGACCTGTCCCAACGTTTGTGTTTGATATGAGCTAAATGTTCATTAAATTTTGATAGGTCATTTAGTTTGCCTTACATATATTTGTTCACAATTTATAGATTCCCGGCCTATAATAGAACCAGGGTAAAACGTATAGTTGTTGGCCTCTTAAGGATTCTCTTCAACGTTTAAGCAAGCGGAAACGCAGCAATATACCTGATTGATTTTTCGCATAGGTAGTACTAAATATGCAGGTTTTGTAAATCAATAAATTAGTCATCGATTTAATTGTCTCAAATTTAAAAAAAATTTCAGCAGTTTAGCAGCAATTTAGCATAGTTGTTGGCATAGAAATAAGTAGTTGTTGGCCTCATGTTAAAAACAATAGCACATTCTTTGCTTTCTGATGTTTATTTTTAAAAAGTATGGAAAAAATGAAAGTAATAAAAAATATAAACTATTTAACACATTTTCAAATTAAATTAAATTTTCAGTATTGCACTATCAGTGTGGTAGCAACAAGTATCAAATAGAATTTATTGTGATTGTTTTTGGCTATACATCCATCATCAGATATATCCATGTGTTCAAATAAGAAGTGCTGTATAAAAGTAAAATATTACATACAATATCAAAACCCTAAAAAGGGTTAATAAAATATCCTAAAACGATAGATGGGGTATGATTAAAATTTTAAAATATATTTTCAAAATCCTTTAACTTAATATTTTAAAGTTTTACAAGAACAGCTTGAAACTAGTGGTTTCACTTTGAGTTTAGCTGTCCCTCTGATATATTATGATGCGTATTAATACTTTGTTTTAAACAGGTTGGTACTCAAATTTAGAAGAATTGGACTTGTGCAGCTTATACTTTGAAATGCAGTTAATATGGTATGCCCTTAAGGTGACATACATTTAATGCCCATCTGTTCAGCGTTAAATGAAATGTACAAGAAAAACACAATCCAGTGTTAAGTACAACATTGTCACTTGGGACTAATCCTTGAATATCTGCGACATTTTTCGTCACTGTATTTTTAGTTTTTTGCGAAATTTTATTTCTTCATTTATTAACTTTTTTTTCATTTTCAATTCCCCTTTTCCATGCCTTTAATTTTTAAGATTTTCATTTTCCATTTTAAGTTTTTTCCATTGGGTCTATGTAAGAACAAACGGAACACGTTTGGTCTGCCTTTTCCTTTTCTTTGTGGCATACTAGGCCACTGTAAAATATTTTGGATATTTAATACTGATCTCTGTTTTCTGGTTTACTCTTTCATTATTAGCATCCTGTTGTTTTTCCTCCTTATTTTTGCTTAGATATTTTTCGCTATCAAAGAAATACTTAAAGTTAGTATCAGCAGTACCTTTCGATTGATCTAGATCTTCAAAGAGGGTAGGAATATCTTCCATATTCAATATTTGGAAATTTTCTTTACCGTCTGGTAAAATTTGAGAATCTTCTGTTGTCATAAGCGAAGCAGTGGCATCATCAAATTTGATATCCTCAGGTATTTTAGAAACTTTAAGGCATGGAATTGGTTCATCCAGAAATATATCATTATCAGTATCAAAATTGCAATTAACTTGAAGTTTCTAGTTTTGATCAGCGAATTCCTTCAATTAATTTTGCAGTATGCAGTCTTCAGCTAATGATTATTCGTTAATGGTTCTTTTTGCAAAATAAAATCAATTATAATTTTAAAATAAAGTTGGAATTGTATAAAATTCTTTTATTCAAACATCTTGCATTACATGCAATTACAAAACATGTTTCACGCATGTGGTTATTACCGAGTTACATTGCATCATGGCTAAACAATGAAGAACATATAATTTCAGTAAGTATACATTGCATTTTAATATAATATTGAATCAATATAAAATCATTGAATGGTTGTACTATTTGCAGACTGGTGTATAATTTACTTGAATCCTTTACTAGGATATAGGTTTAAATTCGGCACTTTTGCTAAATTCGATGCCGAGTAATAATCTGAAAAGAAATTTGAGCTAACTCGAATGGATTTGGTTTTATGCTCAAAAACAAAAATTTCGATTTTTGTTTTTCGCGTTTGGCTACCTTATTATTAGGAATTTTCAAAATTCGATTAAACATTATTAAGGCAACTTTTACGCACAATACTAATACGGTATTAAAAATATTATGCGACGTTTTGTTTATTCTGAACCATCATCAGGTTTATTTTTTCTTATCGGGATTAAGAATGTTATGGTGATTTTAGCAATATATAACACTTCATGGTTTGATCGACTGCGAACTAAAATACTCTTAAATTAAAAACTAAATATTACAATTATCACGATACCCATGAATCAAACAAAACTCAGGAGTTGGCTTTTGTCATGTCATTTTCTAATTGTAAAAGGGTAATAACTGCAAGATCCTTCGTGTTATGCTTTAAAATTTGCAAGTTTCTTTAGAATGTTTTCAAATTCAGAAAAACGAGACATGATAAGCTGCAATAGAAATAGTGTCAGAGCAGAACAAAGATATTTAGAGGAATATCCGGAGAGGCAAGCAACCAAACCAGAGATATTTTTAAAATTAGACCAAAATTTGCGAGAATTTGGATGTTTTCAGAAACCTCGAAATGCATATGGTAGCAGACTAGACAGAGATGCCGAAGAAGAAATATTACATCAGGTACTATTTGTTAGTATTATACTAATTATAAGAATTTCCACTCACTTCACTGCTAATTTCAGCAGACATTTTTTTGGAGAGTTATGACTTTATGTTATCCATCTTAGGTTCAAGAAAATCCTTCAACATCTACCAGAGAAATAGAGCAAACTATTGAAGTGCCAAAAACGACAGTTTGGCGAGTGTTAAAGCAACACCGTTATAAACCATTTAAGTTACACGTTAGTCAAATTCTTCGGCCTGGGGACGATATGAGACGTTGGATTTTGTAACCAACTTAATACCAAAATGCTGGAAAATCGCAACTTTCTCAATCAAATAATTTGGACGGATGAGTGCAATTTTTCCACTAATGGAATGTTTAATCGTAATAACGAGCACTACTAGTCCGTTGAAAATCCACGAATTAACAGGCAAATGCGAGGACAAGGCCACCGGTCCTTTAATGTGTGGGTTGGAATCTGGAAGGATAGGCTCTTTGGGCCAATTATTTACGAAGGTATCCTAACGTCTCAAAGCTACCTCGCATTCCTAACACACGAAATATCAGACCTTTTGGATGATGTTCCGCTAAACGAAAGATGGACTCTCTGGTAGCAAATGGACGGACCTCCTCCTCATAATGCTGCGATAATAAGTGAATATCTTAACGGCGAATTTCCTGATAAATGGATGGGAAATAGGGGACCACTTAGGTGGCAGTCAAAGTCAGATTTAACCCTTTAGATTACTTCCTCTGGGGCTATTTAAAAATATGATTTATAAGACGCCACCGAAAATATAAAGAACTCCAGAATAGGGTTGTTAATGAACTTCGTCAAATTCCCAGGCGAACCATTCAAAGAAGCGTAAACAATTGTAGAAGAAGAATTCGTTACTGTATTCAAGAAGGAGGAAACTTGTTCGAACATTTATTATAATAATTTTGTTTGTTTGTCTGTGTAATTATTTTGTTGTTACCTATCGATAAATTTGCGTTGTCGCTATTATGACCGTGTTACATAGACATACTTGTTTGAGTTGTTTGTTAATGTTTTTTTAAATTGTTTAAATGTTTTTATATTTTTTGGATGTTCCTAACGAGTTTAACAAATTAAATAAGTAGAACTACTGTAATTATTCCTTGCTGGATCCAAGAAGGCGGAATCTTGTTCTTCGTATTTTCTCATTATTTTAGTTCGCAGTCGATCAAACCATAAAGTGTTATATATTGCTAAAATCAGCATAACATTCTCCATCCAACGACATAAAAATATCTTAACCCCATAAGTAAAAATAAACCTGATGATGGTTCAGAATAAACGAAACGTCACATAATATTTTTAATACCGTATTAGTATTGTGCGTAAAAGGTGCCTTAATAATGTTTAATCGAATTTTGAAAATTCCTAATAATAAGGTGGCCAAACGCGAAAACGAAAATCGAAATTTTTAGTTTTTGAGCATAAAACCAAATCCATTCGAGTTAGCTCAAATTTCTTTTCAGATTATTACTCGGCATCGAATTTAGCAAAAGTGCCGAATTTAAACCTATATCCTATCTCTTATAATAAGCGAGATCCCCATGCTTGCCCTCGAATTTGGGACAGCCTGTACAATAGGTGATAAGTAATAATCATCAACATAACCTCGAATATTAATGTAAATTTATGAACATAAATATAAATATTTCTCTTCTTTCAGCTGTTCAATTTTCTTTATTGAAGTTCCATTATCCAAATCAAATGTAATTTGAATCACGAATATACTGATCCAGTGATTGTTGATATACAGGATAAGCTTATACAAGTATGACGCTTAAATATTTCTTTGAAACATTTACTAAACTTTTCGTAAACACTTTTAATTTAATTTTATTTTATTGTATAATTAAATACACAACTTATCTGCATACAACTTTATTTAATCGAAATTTTCTTTAACCTAATTTTATTTCTGTTGAAATAATAATACCATGTTAACCTTGTTAAATTAATTTTATATTATAATGAAAACATGATTTAACTTCGATTGTATAACATAACATCACTCGTACAAATAATTCACGTTTACCTTACTTATTATGTATTTTAATTGTTTTGATATCTGAATTACTTTAGGTTATACGAAACACATAATCAATCTTAAATCTGAACATGTACATCGAAATGCTTTCAGCGTGATAAGACTGTTTGAAAATACAACAAAATTATATCATTTTTTACAACAATTTGATTGGAACAATTTTCAATACAAACATAACAGACTTTAATTCTGATTGGATAATCATATTTTGAAATTTTCAAATTATTACTTTTACACATAACACTTTTATATGAGGACATATCTCAAAAACATGATAATTTTGAAATCTACTTAAAATTTCCTTTCCACCGATACCTCATATGTATTTACTTTTTAAAATACTTAATTCATTTAAATTTCAATAATTATGCAGATTTACATATACAAATTTATTTATATCTAACTTCTCAACACTTGCACTTAATTTGCATTTACAAAGTTCATGAATCTCTTCAAATTTCAACTTTTAATTTACAATTCAATATACACTTTACTTCACCTACATTAACTGATACAAATTATCTTCTTTTAATTTCAGAATAGAAGCAGATTATTCTATCAGAATTGGATTTTATTCAAATGGATAACATGAATTTTATTGAAGGAAATACATATTCTAACACTTCCGCAGATGATCGAAGCTACTAGCATGAATAATTCTATTGTCAGCCATGAATAAAATGTAATACATGCGAAACTTAAATTAAATAGCTAACAACATGCCGTCTAATTATATATGTACTTAGTTTTATGTTAAGTTGCACTTATGCAACTTGCGGTTTATGTATGCTTAATCAATTCCTTCAATGACTATGTTTAAATCTCAATATATATATATATATATATATATATATATATATATATATATATATATATATATATATTTCATTGTAATGAAAAATCATCAATAGTTATGAACACTGTCGTATTTTGTAATACGTCAATATGACAGAAATGTTTATAAATCAAAGAATTCTAACTGATCGACATGAGTTAATCGCGTAATTTCTAAAATGTAACAAATACACTAATTTCTCGAAAGTATTGAAGTAAGGGATAGGGAACCTAACACATTTCGAACTATTGTCAAAAGACTATTCCATTCCGATAAAATTTCTTGGGCGTTGCATTTAAAATAACAAAGATATTTAACTTTGAAGTTTGTTAACTTTACGCGTTATTCTTTGCATTTTATAAATTATGATTTGAAACAATAAACGACAGAATACGTACTTCCAAATATCCTTATTACGATGACCTAGATTAGATTGTCTCATCTTTTCTGAATCGAAAAATACTTGAATTTTTGACAACCCTACATTTTCAAAAATGTTAAATATTTCGGAAACTGTAAGGTTTAGGTATAGAGAACTCTAATGAAAGTTTTTCACCTTATTTCAAAAAAAAAAAAAAAATTAAAAAGGAGTATTCATTTAAAATAATATAACTTTGATAAGTAACAAGTTTGTAGATCACCCTGTATAAATCAAATTAATTTTAGATTGTAGTCCTAGAACTTACATATTCTCGCCCAAACAGATTTTGAAAAAATTCAGTCGTTTGGGTGCTAGACACTACGCGTTGGTGGTGGCCCACTGCATGTATATATATACATATATATATATATATATATATATATATATATATATATATATATATAATATATATATATATATATATATATATATATATATATATATATATATATATAAATTCTTTAGTTCGAGTCGACCGCTGATGATGATAGTTTAGCTATTGAAACGCGTTCGGTGTTTTTCAATTTTAGGTCACGTTGGTATCTAAACATGTGGTCTATGTCGTACCGTTTTAAAAAAAAATTAATATTTCCAAACATTACTATAACTTTTGTGTATGTAATATATTACGCTATGCTGTAATCATCAAACTTAGAAAGATGGGATTTTCACCGTTCGTTGAAGCATGTGAAATCTATCTTTTGATTGCAAAACTTGTTGAACGTAAAACTTTACTTTATATTTTTCAGTCACGGATAACTTGATTTTTTTAATAAATTGGAAGTTAATTTTTATATAACTGGGCGCCGAATTCCATTTCCTGTCCATTTTGGGAAGGTTCTTGATTTTCTAAGAGTTTTGTAAATCATAGGTATGGTGAAGTCCAGTCTTTCTTGACCAGCATTTAACAGTAGGTCAATAATTGCCGTCCACGCATTCACTGACCACTTGTACTTACTACTTGGTACATGGTGTCATCGTAACAGCAGACAGACAATTCACGAAACCATTTTAGGGAATCTGGTTGTATCGAAAAACATTACTTTATGAAGAAAATTTACATCATCATTAATTATTTGAACCGCCCATTCACAAAGGATCAATCCGCTTTAGAAATATCCTTCATAGAGTCTCGGATACAATTGTATACGACCATACTTGTGGTTCTGCTGCAATCAGTAATCTTATTAATTTTACGAATACTGAACTTTGGATTTTACTGCACAAATAATACCTGCAACTCATCTTCATCCATAAGCACAGGATGGCTAAGGTATCGTTTTGAAAATTCAACTGATATAATATTGGTAAATCTTTTCAGTAGCGAATGTAATGATGCAAGTAATGAACCTTTAAAATCACGGCTTTTCGACAAAAATGTGTGATTGATGTGGTCTTGTAAAAGATTACAAAACCGACAATATTCCCAAACTATTACTGATAGACCCACCAATACTTTAAAAATCGAAAGGAATAAAAATTCCGCATTCAATGATGTAACAATTAACGTGTCATTCTATTCAAAAAAATCAAGTTAGTGATTAAAAATCTAAAAGTTGAATATCCATACCTAGTAAGGTTTTAATTTTACGTTGCAGTTTTGTAATGAAAAGATAAACTTTTCGGGCTTAATCGAACTGTGAAAATGTCATCTTTCTGACTTTTGATGGTACTTGAAATTTTATGACACTAAAGATATATCCAGATCAAAAAACTAAGTAGTACTGTTAAATTAAATCATTTTGAATTGTACTTTAGCCACATGCACATGATATTTATAACGTTTGTAATTTGACATTTTTATTGTATACAAAGTTTATAACCTGAAATTGAAACAAAAAATGTGCATGTGGCTAAAGTACCAACTCAAAATAATTAAATTTCACAACCTACTAATTTTTATCTCGTTACAATAATTTAGACTGCACGGCATTGACCAAATGTTCAGTTACGAAGATGACCCTCAATTTAACAAGGAATCCAAAAATGCAATAATATATTGGAAGTTGTGTCATTTCCGGTATATCTGAAAGTCCATAACCTTTGAAAATAATTTTAAAATGCAGAGAACTGTTTTTATGCATATTTTATTTAAAGCTTTTTTTAGATGTCAATAATAAGTGCAGGATCTTGTAAGTAATGATGGGCATCCTGTTTCTAAAAATAAAATAAATTAAAGGACTTCTTTGTAATTTGCTCCCATTTTGATTCTTTAATACACATATTAAGAAACACGACGTCATCATCTCCATGTCATTATAGCCATTAACTCACGAAACATTTTACGAAAATTTTAGGTTGGCACATGATCCAGAATTATGTCATGCATGTCACTCTTACAAAATGTGTCAAAAACAGGATGCGTCCAGTACAAACTTTGATGTGAGCAAATTCGCGACCGTATTTTTGGCAATTTCACGTATTTTAAGTACATCCAATTTTATCTTGATTATCTTCCATTTTCGTGTTGTGTTACAAAATTTGTATGAAACAAAAGGCGACTAGATCAAATTTCACTTTTAAAATTAAGACATTGACATGAACAGAAAAGCAGTACGCAAAATAAATTTCTATTATTTAAAAATTTAGATAATAATTTATTTAAGAATATTTAGTTACAGTATCCAGATGCGGTAACAAACTATGCACTCAAGTTCCCCTTCAATGTAAAGCCATCGCGTATAATTTTAAAACCACTTCATGGCGAAGTATAAAAGCGAAAATTTGATACAGTTCATCACCGAGCTGGTGGCGTATGGTGACACGATCTGTTAGCATTCGATAATGTTCGATTCCGTTACCGTCTACCTTGTAAATTTTCAATTTTCCTCATACACATGTGGCGGCATGGTCACTGTATATGAACCATGTGCGGCTGCTTAGGCGAATGCTAGTATTTTCCCCTCAGAACTGTAACTGTTCCTTACGATCCTATCCTGACCACATATCCTTAATCCCACCATACATATATACGTAATGTATGTGTATGCTGAATCCATGATTGTGGCTGAAGGAGCTAAAGCTGAGCAGTCATCCTTAGAATGAAATACGTGGCCTTTTCCTTTTTTTACAGTTCATCACTTTTGCTCTAGAACACTTCTCTGTAGAATATTCCAGCAGAATGTTCTCTGCAACTCCGCTTTTATGCAGTAATTTATTACTATACCATTTTTTGTTTGAGAAACATAATTCCGACACGCTTTTAAAGCAGTTTCCATTGCAATTTATACTTATTGTAATAAGTATTTTAATATTTCGAAGCAGAACTTTTAGTTATAAAATACAAACAGTTGAAATACCTGTCAATTGTTACCAATAGATAAACAGATACCGAGTTTGGGCTATTAGCTGAATCGATTCGGCTAGCGTTGATTCATTGTCGATTTCTTTGCAGGAAACGGCTAAAACCATCGTCTAGATTAAACGTAGCTAATGCTGGAACGTCAAATTAAATTAAAAAACCACTAAATTGTATGTATTTAGATTGACCGAATTGTCTCTAAATATAGAATAATAATCGACCTTATTCAGTCTTTGAGGTTTTTCTGTAAGGAGTTAAAATCTAAATTTTATATCCTGCCCTGCTTAAGAACCACCTGTATAATTAAACCATATTTCTAAAAACTGCTTTATACAACAGAAATTTAATTTAAAAAGTTGTCTTCAATAAGAAAATACGACTTATTTAAATTTGAAATAATTTGTTTATACGTTTTAACTTAATTAAAACGTAAAACCTAATTTAAACCGATCCCGATCAATAAATAGTAATAAATTCAACGTATTAACAAAACTTTCTGTTTTCCTTCAATAATCCATTGAATTTACGGTTGTTGACCTATATAAACACAAAACCACATCTGCGTTGGCATATTTTACGTGTTTCGTAAAACACAAGTAAATCGAATACCAAATAACTGTTCAACGAATTGTTTCAACCCTGTACATATATTATTATAGTCAAATAATTTAATTCTAGGTAACCCTTGCCCGTATATAATTATCTCAGTAATTTCAACAATTTAAGCCGTATTTGTCTTGCGCAAGTATAAGGCCACCCACGTTGCCTGACATTGACCTACTTTGGGTACAGTAAAGATTCGCCCGCATTAAATTGCATTATAACCCATTCCGTCAATTATTAAACAGTAATTAACTATAAATGATTATTTACCAGTCGAACAGGAAGCTCTGTATCAGAAAGTTAACCTCAACACATATTTTTATTCACTTAAGTATAATAATAGTAAAATAATACTTACCCATCTAGTATTAATATACATTTAAATCTGATAAAGACCCGCTTATATACACATCCCTTGAAAACACCACTGTTACAAAAATTTGCATAACAAAAACTGACCGCCATTTTATTGTTTGGTATATTTCAAGTTACTAAATAAATATTGTTTACAGTAAAGGAGAAAAGTCGCTAGCCTGTTCGAGCGCCTCACCAGCAACCGACCAGGCCAGCTGTCTAGAATGTTGAAACAGGTTCTCTGAAGGACAATTCAGAATTATTTTGAGTTGTTTATTTGATTAATGTTTAAGTTTACTATTTTATACCAGTATATTAGTTAGTACTATTTATATAACTTAATTTTCTACCTTTTTGGAATGGTTTTATATTAATTTATTTTACAATCCAGAACACTTTATTATAAATATACAGGGCGCGTCCAAGTACGATATATCCGTTATTAAAGGAGATATCAAAAAAGTTATTTACAAAATTATAGGCAACTTCAACTTCAGATTATAAAATTATTTTCATATTTACAGGGTGTTACCTATTACCAGGTGAACCAAACATATTTTTTCAAATGGGACATATATTATTTCAAATTTAGTCGCTGATTCTGTAATGTTTACTTCTTCTCCTCTTTTAGATGTTTTGTCAGCTTAGTCCTCGCTGTTATCGTCAGCTGTTGTTGCTGCGCTGATGATGCCGACGCAGTTGACAGGTTCACCTGATGATGTCTTCTTCTTCCTGTCTCTTGATCAACAGTTATTATTCCATTATTATTCCTCAGCTATATATTCTCGGCTTTTAGCAGTATACGGACGCGTGATCTTATATAGTTGTTGGTTTCTTTTCCACGAATTTTAGCTCATAGCATACGTGATCGTATCGCTCAATGCATTGATTCGATAAATCTTCGCTGCTGTATTTGAAGGCGCATCTAACCTGATCTTCTAGAACTTTCATTGTTTCAACAATCTTCATCATCTCATCATCATTCTCACCATTGAGCTGTAGAATATAACTATTGTGTGTATGTGTGTGTGTGTTATATATATATATATATATATATATATATATATATATATATGAAAACCTGTTGCCAGTGTCATAGAAAGTTTAGTGATTTTCTAAAATAACATCAATCGCTTTCAAATTCCATAATTAGATTCTAACGTAGAATTGCGATATGGAGGTTTTACTCTAATCTGTAAAAATGATGATTAGAGATCAATATCCATGCATGAAGAAAATCTTCGCTGCTAACTATGTACGAAATCTCTACCGATTATTATTTGAAAGTCATGTTAGGATTAAACAGTGTAATTCCTTAATCTCCATGTAAAAGTACATTATTTGCGTTATCAGCAGTATATTTACATATTAACGTTTTATTTACGGTTTTATTACAGTTGGATTAAAATATACGTCATTGTATCTCATTTTAAACTTAATTGTAGAATAGGTCCAGGTAAACAGGCCTTTCTGTTATCTTCATTTTAAAATCGCTAATAAAATAACGTAAGACTAATTAAATACATATGTTTTAAATAACCAAACTTATTAACAATTTGTTTTTCCTCGTTAGAAGCGATGTTATCATTAACACATTAAAAAATGTTATTTGTTAACTCGACGCCGTCCTTCTAATACTTTTTAATATATCGCCGTTATATAATGTAGATCTAAAACCATGCTTTAAAAATATTTCAATTTAAACTTAATTGTAGAAGCATTCCATATAAAAACAACCTTTTCTATTATCTTTATTGAAAATCACTAAAATAAACGTAGCATAATTAGTACAATGTATTTTTTGGGTAATTATTAGTAGCGTGTTAACAATTTTTCCCTTACTAGAAGTTATGTTATCATTAACATAAAAAATTTATTGTCACATCGACGCTGACCTTCTAATAGTTTAAATTTTAGCGGCGTTATATAACAGCAATATGTTAACTGTAATTAACAATTTGTATCTCATTAGTGATGTTATCATTAACATATTGTGTTATATAACGTAGATTTAAAACTTGATTTAAAAAATATCTTCTAATCATAATCATTTGATTTAAAAGACTTAAAAACAACATATCTCAATTTAATTTAATTGTAAATCATAAATACCTGATAAACTAGACCAGTCGTTTAAATTCATTGAAAATAATTTTAATTAAAATGTACAAATAATTAAAATCTAACCTTTTTATTTTTATCGTTTTATTACAGAACAGTCTTTGATATAACATAATTTTTTATTCCTTATATTTTAACAGTTTAAATGGATATAATTAAAAAGCCTATTTTATCAGGACTGATTCCATGATTCTACAATTAAATTTAAATTGAGATATGTATATTTTAACTGTCTTTAATATCAAATGATTATGATTAAAGAATTTTTAAATCAAAGTTTTAATTACGTTATATAACACAGTATGTTAATGATAAATCATTAATAATCAATTGTTAATTACAGTTAACATGGTATAACCCTTAAAAGGTTTAAACTATTAGAATCAGCATGATTGACAATAATATTTTTTGTTAATGATAACATAATTTAGAGAAAAATTGTTAACACGTTACTAATAATTACTAAAAAATAATGTACTATTATGCATTTATTTTAGTGATTTTCAATAAAGTAATAGAAAAATTGTTTTTATATGAAATGCTTCTACAATTAAGTTTGAATTGAAATATTTTTTAAAGCATGGTTTTAGATCTACATTATAACGGCAATATAAAAAGTATAGAAGGACGGCGTCATTGAAATAACATTTTTAATGTTTTAATGATAACATCGCTTCTAACGAAAAAACAAATTGTTAATAATTATTTCAAAAATACGTATTTAATTAGTCTTACGTTATTTTATTAGCGATTTTAAAAAGAAAAGAAAGGCTGTTTTTATGGAATTACAATTAAGTTTAAAATGAGATACAATGACGTTATTTTAATCCAACTGAAAAAACCGTAAATAAAACGTTAATATGTAAATATATCCATAAGCAAAAATGTACTTTACATGGAGATTAAGGAAACACTGCTTTAATTCACAGACTTTCAAATAATAATCCGGTAGAATTTCGTGCTTAATAATAGCAGCGAAGTGATTTTTTTATGCATGGTTTGATCTCTAATCATCATTTTACAGATTAGAAAACCCCATATCAACCTCTACGTTAGAATCAATTATGGAATTTCAGAAAATTGATGTTATTTTGAAAATCACTAAATTCTATGACATCAAATTTTTCGTGTATATATATATATATATATATATATATATATATATACAACACACACATCACAAAGTTATATTCTACAGCAGTTAACAACTCGAAATGACATCATTGATATATTATGCTCAATGGTGAGAATGATGATGAAGTGGATGAAGATTGTTGAACAATAAGTTCTAGAAGATCTTAGATCGCCTCAAAACAGCAGCAGATTTATCGAATCGAGTTCATTAATACAATCACGTGTGTGCATGAGCTAAAACGTGAAAGAAACCAAAACTTGAGTGGTACACGATCACGCGTAACTGCTAAAAAGCCGAGAATAATCGGTGAAGTATAATAATGGAATAATAACTTGAGTCAACGAGGAGGAAGAAGAACACATCATCATGAATTCAATGCGTCGCATCAGCGGCAGCAACAAAAGCTGACGATCAGCGAGACTACAAAAACATCTAAAGGAAGGAAGAAGAAGTTAACATGAATGCCGACTTGATACGTTCATCATCTGCAAATCGCGTGTCGCCGTCGTTTGAAGTGTTTCTAAAATTAGAGCGAGGACATAAAAAAGGAGTGTCAGGACGATTGCTGTCACCATCTGTAACTGCAGAGCGTAACATGTGTAGCATCAGACTATTCGATGCTAGAGAACCTTTACGGCTACTCGTCAGGATGTAACCGTTAAAGAAATCGTCTGTGACAAATATCATCGACAACTACAACTACAACATGTCTGGCTCACAACCCACAGCAGTAACACGGTGTGTGATAATGCTGCTGATAGTGATAGTGAATTGTTGGAGACTCTTCTAGCTCTACCCCAAACCACCAGCCCTACTACTAGTGGCGAATATCATCCAACAGCAGCACACAGCTGTCACAAGCAACACGGCGTCGGGTGTGATAATGATGCTGATAGTGATAGTGAATTGTTGAGACTCTTAGCTCTAAGCATCACCACCAGCCTACTACTAGTGACGAATCATCAACAGCAGCAGAACAGCTGTCACAATTGCAACAGCGGCATCGGTGTGTGATATGATGCTGATATGATAGTGGATTTTGAAACTCTTATGGCTCCACTAGCATCTGATTTTGATCTCAACGTCGATCTGAATCTAGATTTACTTTTAATTTCAAATAAATAAAATATTTTAATAAAAAATATTTAAAACCATTAAGTTCGTTATTATTAGAATACAAAAATTTTATGACAGTGGCACACCCCTACACGTGTCTTATAAGTTTAGAGCCCTTATTAAAATACAACCTAATGTATAAGTAAATTTCCGTATAGGTAAAAAGGTATAGCTAGAAATGTAATAATGTACACGCTATTTTATAACCTCTAGGGTTACAACCAAAAGGACCTTAATTAAGTAAAGATAATTACCAGAGAAACAACCCTACCCCTAGACCAGCCCTAAGCTCCAACCATAGCTCTACATAGCCCCAGTCCCACCTAAATACAACCCTAAGCCTAGACCAGCCCACCCCAGTCCCCGCGTTAGCAAAAGTCCTAGCTGTCAAAAGGTCCTTAATACAGCCATAAGGTTTAACCCCAAAGAAACCATACAAATAAGGGTAATACGGTCCTTCATGTAAACGAATAAAATAATTAGGGTTGAAAAGGGCCTTCGAAAAGAAAGGATACGGTCTCTCGCACAAGGGTATATAAAAATAAGGGTTGAAAATGCGGTCTCACACGTGGATGTGCAAAAATAGGGTGAAACATACGTCCTACACGTAAGCGTGTAAAAATAAGGGTGGAAAATCCGGTCTCACACGTGGATGTGCAAAAATAGGGGTGAAAAATACGTCCTATACGTAAGCGTAAAAATAAGGGTGGAAAATCCGGTCTCACACGTGGATGTGCAAAAATAGGGATGAAAAATACGTCCTATACGTAAGCGTGTAAAAATAAGGGTGGAAAATCCGGTCTCACACGTGGATGTGCAAAAATAGGTGAAAAAATACGTCCTATACGTAAGCGTGTAAAAATAAGGGTGGAAAACCGGTCCCACGTGGGCGGTCTTGTGACGTCAAAATCCAAGATGGCGGCGGAAGGTGCCCTTCTACTAGCGAGCTAAAACTCGAACACATGATTTTGTCAATTTTTCAAATGAATCGCCCTGTAGTTCATTTTAAAAGTGAAAATACACTTTATGTTCTTTCATTTTATTAAATATTATTATTATTATTATATATATATATATTATATATTATATAGCTAAAATTGTTAATTTCTGAGATATTTTCGGGGATAATATAACTAGTGTTATTATTGTCATCGGTGATAGCTCGAGTTAAAACCGATGAAAACTGAACTCGTTCAATTTTCTACAGGTTTGAACGAGTGGTATCATCGATTATTAATCATAACACGTGTTATATTTAGTAAGAGAATATAATGAACGTTAATAGAAAATATATTTTTTAAAGTTTACAATTCTAAACGATATGTCACTTTGATAGTAAATATTACAGTTCCAATGTAATCAATACAAATATTTATTTCTTTGAAACTTTCTGTCACTTTGACAGTAAACTATTTTATTCATTAAAAGCATGTGACAGTCAACATGCGGTGATAAAATTATCAACGATTTTATAGCCTATTCTGCGATTTTGTTTTTGTATTTTAACCAATGAAAGTAATCAAAAATGTACCATGTGACATGTGAATTATATTCTCAGTTTAATAACAGATAGAGATGTTTTTAACAATTTCTATTATAACAAGTTAGCCGTGAACAAATGACAGACAGATATTATTCAGTAATAATTAGTAGCTTGTTATTTAACAAACCTCTTTGAGATTGTGTAGTGTTGATTAATTTGTAAACACTTAAATACTGTTTGAAATGAACTTTCCTGCAGAGGAATTAACAGACATGATGCGGGTACTGGGAGAATGTATGAAAAATTGTTTATTAGCACAAAGAATTTACAAAGGGAGATATCCCACACGAAGACAACCCGAGAAAACAGGTTAGTAGATCGTTTTAATCGTACGGGTTCAGTAGTTTATGAAAAAAAGGAAACGACAAAACCTGTACTTAACGAGGAAAATGAATTTAACGTGATGCTTGAAGTTACGCATAACCCATATGTTAGTACACGTAAAATCTCGCGTCAGCATGATATTAGTGACAGGTCCGTCCGAAAAATACTGCGTAAAAATAACATGTATCCATACCATATCCATTTGCATCAAGAGTTACTCGAAGATGACTATCCCAGAAGGGTTGCTTTTTGTGAATGGGCTCAACAACAAATCCAAAATCAGGCGGATTTCTTTGATTTTGTCCTCCTTGGAGACGAAGCCAGGTTTCATAAAAAGGGAACTGTGAATAGACACAATTTCTATTATCTTTCGACAAGTAATCTCCATCTTATAGCAACTCATAGTCAAACTAGATGAGTGTTTGGGCTGGTATAGTAGGAGATCATGTAATTGGACCACATGATGGAACAGTGAATGGTCAAGTTTATTTGGACTTTTTAGAAAATCATTTACCATTACTGTTGGTTAACGTGCCACTTAACATTCGCCAAGGAATGTGGTTGTTGCACGATGGAGCTCCGGTACATCACACATAATCATCTTAATACCCATTTTCCTGGAAGATGGTGGGAAGAGGAGGACCCATTGCATGGCCACCTCGTTCACCAGAGTTAAGTAAAATTGACTTCTTCAAGTGGGGTTATGTGAAAAAACGTGTGTATCAAATACCTCCAACCACACAAGATGATATGAAGAATAGAATACGAGAAGCATTCCATAGTATTAATGTAGAAATATCTTCTTAATAACCGATATTTTTTTAATTTTTTATAATAATGTGTCATACTTTTATTTGTTCACGGCTAACTTGTTATAATATAAATTGTTATTAAATTGAAATTAACTAGGGAGTACTTAATAAAATTGAAAGAACATAAAGCGTATTTTCACTTTTGAAAATAAAATACAGGGTGATTCATTTGAAAAAATTGACAAAATCATGTGTTCGAGTTTTGGCTCGCTCTATATTCAATTGGTGCGATAATAAAGAAATGGTACTTTCTTGTAACACTATACCAATGTCAAAAAGTTATACCTGGACAAAATTATTGTTAAGTTGTTCTATCAGGGTATACAGGACGTTGAAATGAGAATGATTTTCGTCTACAATTGACCATAACTTTTGAAATACCATGTATAACGTAATGAAACCCTATATTGGAAGTATGGGGGAGATGAGCTTAATCTAAATTTGAAATAATATATAGGCTGTCCCATTTAAAAAAAGTATGTTTGGTTCACCCTGGTAATATGTAACACCCTGTTAATACGAAAATACTTTTATAATGTGAAGTTTGAAGTTGCCTATAATTTTTGTAAATAAGTTTTTTTGATATCTCCTTTAATAACGCATATATCGTACTTCGACGTACTAATTCCGCACCCTGTATGTATAAAACATTTTTAGTACACGTTATTAAGAGTTATAAGAGTCGAAAACCCAATTCAGCTTCATTAATAACAAAATCCATACCAGAGTGGCATTAAATAAAGTAATATCTAACCAGGGGAATTACGACATTACCAACCGCCACAACAATTCCTAAATCAACTAAAGTAATAATTTTTGTTTAAAAACGCCCTAAAAAGGGCAAATTACAAAAAAATGTGTTTCATAAGACCTTAAAGCACTCATTATTTAAAAAAACTCGTGGCCACGACACTCTTTTTTTAAATTGAATTCTTGCTTCAAGACTGGTCTTATGAAACTTGGATTTTAATATACTATTAGTGTTTATTTTTGTAAAATCTAGTCAGATAAAACATAAAACGGAATTTTTTAATTGTTCATATAGTAAACTATCAAAACAAAGGTTTTATAAAAACAGCTGGTTAGGCTACAACTTTTGTAGTACAGTTATTGTAAAAATGTAAGTAACAAGTACAACAATTTCTAAACCACAACCTCCAGCTTTATATAAACAAAAGAGTTATTTAGATAAATAATAAAAACAAAATATTGTAACTGTCACGATTACGTACGAATGCTGCGGTTATTAACTCATTAGTAAAATCAATTACATGCAACAATGAGATATTACAGACAAAGCAGCAATGTTTGATTTTCGCACTAATAAACATGAACAACGAGAGGCAAATTAATAATTAATTCCCAAAATGGTTAAATTTTCTAGTAGATCTAATAGTATACTGACCTATTGCATAATACAAACAAAGTTTGATGATACACAGAGCTTTTAAATTTCTTAGTTTCGATAAAATTGAAATTTAGTAGTTATATATAGTAAACCTACAATGAAAATCAATGCAATACCACAAAGTTACATGCTGAATATTTCACTTACATGAGTGGTTTCACATTAATTAAATTTATATAATATTAAAATAATTTGTCACACATTTTGTAAATCCTTTTACAAGAAAAGAAAAAAAAATTATACAACCTCTATTTCTTAACGTTCACAATGGAAATAGACAACACCGTAAAAACAAAAACAATAACTTTATGTGAGATGGGCGTTTAAAGATGCTAACTTAAATTCCAAATCCGACCGCTTCTATGAAATGTCGATAACATAGATTAAGAATTTTCTATTCTATTTAATTAATTTTTAGACTTATTCTACTTTATATTAAGAAAATTTGTAAAGAAAATTTACGAAAACTTACATTTTCTTTAAAAAATTTATTTACATGTGTTCCCATAAAGTTCATCGTTATTCAGGTGATCAAATTTGACTCCACCTTATGAATTTTTTTCCGCCAAATTATACATTCTATCAAAAAAATTGTATAGAATATTCATTTACTATTTTGCGGTCTATATATTAGCATATTTAGATATTTGAAATATGCAGCGAAATATTAGATAAACCAAAATCCCCCACTTTCGCCGCTAGATTTTTTTCAAAATTTAATTAAGTCCAGGAGAAATGAAGTCAAGCTTAAGTAAGAAGTTTCAAGTATATACGTTTTATCGTTCTAAAGTGATCGTGGATACTAACATACATGCACACACACCCACACGCACACGCACACGAACACGTACATGCACACGCACACGCACACGCACACGCACACGCACACGCACACGCACATGCACGCACGCACGCACACGCGCGCACTCACACACACACAAATATTGTAAAATCAGCTAAAAAATCGATTTAGCGTTAGTGGAAAACAGGTCGGTTACGTAAGCTTCTATACCTACATGTGTGTATATCGGTTGGAAGGTAAAAATGGCGTAATGTATTTTCAACACGATGGTGAGAAAATGAGTTATATTGAAGACAGGTGGTACGTGGCATACGTTTCGCCTCTAACAAATATACTAGCATAATCACGAGCTGATAAGTAGATTGTTAACAATCGATTACGTAGGCCTGACACTACGAAATTAAAAACATCGCTTTTACTATTCGGATTTTTATAGCATTTAGCCGTACAGTTTGTGTATCGCCTGTATTAAAACATAGCTATGGAACCAATACCACCGCACCTCACTAACCTATTAACAGTTTTACCAACGAAAACGTTTCTTTACTGCGACATCGTTGAACTTAAATTGTTGAGAATGTTTTATCGCCACTTATTCGTATAATAAAATCACTTCAGAAAGTTATACTTACGGGAGTTACAAAGATGTGTTTTTTCGCCTGCACAACACATGCCAGTGGTGAGACCGGAATTTGAGAACATTGAGATTAAAATAAATATTGATGCAGTTGAGGAAGTACCATTCGACTTTGGAACGTTGTTTTCGAAGCTACACTTAAAGATAGTGCAATAATAGTTTTCCCTTATCATCAATACTATATGAATCAGGCCAGTAACGGTATTGGATTCAATATTAGCCACATCAGCATAGCCATGGAATAGGAAGTTAGGTGATATGTTTATAGGTTCAATATCGTTATTGAAGTCTGGTGCAAATGCTATTGGAAAAGAAGCTCTAAAAGAAAGGAGATACATCCTTGGTGAAATCTTAAATCTTAGGCAGACGAGAAAATCGTTAAAATGATGGAAGATTCGGGCTATAAAAGAGTGTTCCTATCCGTAATAATTAATCTCTGTTGAGAGCTTCTAAGAAAAACCTACTTATGACAATGTAATCTCAAAATAATAATTGCTTTTCTACATGCAATAGAGTGGATGCAGCAAAATTGCATCTGTTCGCTTTACCATCAACACAAACAAGTATTCAGAGTAGAAGATGGATATTTTGCAAGCCATTATCAACATTTGGTGATGACGCCCCAACAGAATGTATGGTGCACGAAAGTAAAAAAGATTACATAGATTAAAGTCAGACTGTGTTGTCCATTACAGCTAAAGTTCTAAAATAAGGCCATACAGCTGTTATTGACAAGAATATTTTAGCACTCGTCAATAATTGATGCATTCGTTATTTTAACAAGTGAAGGTTTACTTAAATCAGAAAATATCGCAACCGAACAAAACCTATATCCACCGTTCATATATCGAGACCCTGCATGGAAAGGAAGCCGAGACATCACACCTTGCTTGCATCCTATGGCACAATGGCACAGTCGGACAAATGAATACGTTAGAACACGCAAATAAAGGTTTCTCAAAATGTCAAGCGACCAGCAAACGGGTTAAGATGATTGGTTCCGTGCACACGGTTTTGTTTAATCAAGAAAAGTTTCTCATAAGCGGTGTTCAACTGGGGGCTACATTTGTACTATCAAGAGATTATTTTAGTTTAGTTTAAATTGGTTCAAATTACAAGACAAAAATTATAGATGGTAATTTACTAGTGAGACATACGGGGATCAATCAATACTGTCACAAGGACCAACGTTCACGTGTTAACCATACCTGCGGGCATACAGCAAAATTTATTGGATAATGTTATTCTAACTCAGTTACCTAAACCACGTATCGTAGGGATTGTTCAGTTTTCACCACAACAACATTAACTACATGTCTTTGTTTATTGACGGTCAGAAAAGTCCTTGGAAGGGCTTACAACCAGACTGCAGCTAATGGTTTATATGTAAGAGCGTATCACAACTTATTTTACGTTAAGAGTATTCAAAACCGTGAATTGCTTGGTGTATGCCAAATTCGATAAGGTGATCAAGAGATGTTAATAACGAATTCATATTGCAAGGGATTTCCGTGGTTACAGTAAAACCGCCACAAGATTATCTTGTATCGAAACCCATGTCAAGCCAGATAGGGTATTAAAGAATAAAACATGTACTGAAGGTATGCTTAGGGCATGTGCCCTTCAACAAATTCAAGGAGGAGTTGATACAAGCGTTTCTGCCTTTTAACAAAATTCTCGTTGAGAGTAGTAAAAACAGCAGTTTTTAAAACATTTCATTAAACCAGTACTAAACCCGAAGCATAACATCCACGCACCTGTATGTGCTCTGGCAACCGCATACCTATTGCAGGACTGGACGCATACAAACTCCAAAGATGTATGCGGTTCAAGTGTGGAGATGTTTGAAATTGATCCCTAACCACAAGAATCAGTTACCTCGACACGCACCTAGACCATGTCCAATTATTGTAAACACGGATCAAGCGAACAAACCAGGCCAACATTTGACAGTTATTTATATTGATGAGAATGGTAACGGGAGTATTTTGATTCCTTTGGGTGACCTTCACGCTTTCTGGAGAATATTCTAGATGGTTCCATCACCGCTAAGTGGTACTATACGATTACCATTCGGATGTGTGTGGACTTTATGCGATAATGTTTCTTTATTTTAAATTAACCAGTTTATCATCAATCTGTTTTGTAAACAAGCTTTTCATTATATGTTTAACCCATTTTACCATTGTCCTACTTTGAGGACGCCTATTTTAAAAAAGTTTATTTTGAAAACTTTTATTTAAATTAGGATTCTGAACAGAATACATCTTCTGTAATGATGAAACAACGTAAGTTTAAATTTACACTAATAGATGTCGTCAGTGTAGCCAACGTTAGAGTAGAAAACCTAACCTAACTTTGAGCTTATGACACGTGCTTTCTTGATTGTGAACATATTCATTGTATTACATTATTTTTAAGAACAAATCACCATAATTATTTCTTAGGTAAGTACTCAATTCATATGTATTTTTCGAAAAAAAATTTCAATTACAACAAAAAAATTATTCAATCTCAAATCTTACTGTCCTTGTTTGGGGACAATGGTTGAATATGGGGTCATTTATGTATATGGAGATGTAATTCTGTTTTTTGCTTTCCAGATATGGAATATCCAATTATAAGCGCAAAATCATGTTATGGTAGGCGATTCCTACATTTAGAAGCAGTTGAGAATTTAGAGAACAACGATCGTTCTGCAGACATTGCTATTATACCCATAGAAGTAGATGTTCTCACTGACGAGGAAAATTATTCAGATGAAAAGTTTACAATATCTTCGATTCTAAATGATGCTCCTAGACAAATAGAGCTGCACTTTTTATCTAGCGATGAAGATTATGGATACATCCCACCATCACAAAAATCTCATCGACAGCCTCAAAAATCTACACGACAGAGACAAGAACGCAAGGTCGCTTCGGTTCCAGACTGGTCAAATGATAACATAAGTATTCAAATGGAAGATACTAACTACACTTTTCCAAATTTATGTAAGCTAAAGGAAGAACTGGCTAAATGTTCTCCACTTAAAATTTTCGAAAATTTTTTTGATATGGAAATATTGGAACTACTGAAAGATGAATCACTAAGATATGCTAAACAAAAAATGATCACCATTTTGATGTTACAACTGAAGACTTTTTTATAGGTATACTTATTTTTACTGGGTACCACCGACTCCCAAGAGAACACCTTTACTGGAGCCTTGGTGACGACCTGAAAGTTACTTTGTCGCTGCAAGTATGACAAGAAATAGGTTTCAACAGATAAAGAAATATTTACATTTTGCAAATAACTTGAAGTTAGATAAAAGAGATAAAATGGCAAAACTTGGACCGCCAATAAACACATTGAATAAAAAATTTAGGCAATGGGGAATTTTCCATAAGAATCTTTCCATAGATGAAGCTACGGTGCGTTATTATGGACACCATAGTGCTAAACAGTTCATTGGAGGCAAACCGGTACGATTCGGTTATAAGGACTGGATGCTCTGCGATTCAACTAGATATTGTTTCTATTTCGATGTGTACTGTGGAGCTAAAAATTATGATAGGCCTGCAGACATTCCACTTTGATCTAAAGTTGTTTTACGTTTGCTAAAGGTTATCAAGCACCCAACAGATCACACTGTCTACTTCGATAACTATTTTACCAGCTATGATCTCATGAAGGAACTGAAAACTATGGAGTTCAAAGCAACTGGTACCGTAAGAGGTATTGGTATAGGAAAATGTCCCCTAAAAAATAGTAAGGATATGAAAAAGTCGATAAGTTGAACGGACTTTTATGCGCGCGGTGGAAAGATAACAATTCTGTTACGACGCTTTCCAATCATGTTGTTGTATTTCCACCTAATTCTGTAAAACGTTAGTTCCTGCATTGGTAGCGATATGGGAAAAATGGTGGTGGTCCATAGCAACACATATGATAAATCATGCAGTAGTCAACGTTTGGCATTTATGTAGGATCGCAAATCGCATGTCAAAAATAGACATACTAGCATTCACCAGAGAGATTTTATTTGAAAAACTTCAACAAATCAGACCCTCTGGAAGCGTCACTCAAGATTTAAAATTCAGTGATGGAGGTCATTATTCTAGGAAGCTTGAAAAGCAGCTAAGAAACAAGGTATGCCATTAAGAAGCTCGCTGGAAGTGTACTAAATGTAATATAACCTTACGTATCGAGAGGGCGTGTTTTGTGAGCCATCATGAGAAATAAAATCTGTTTTATGTACAGAAAAATGACTAAAATGCAACCATTTAACAAAAGAATGGATATGCAAACTGAAATTAGTCCTTTTTTCTCCAGTTTGCAAAAAATTTGGATTAAAAATTTACCAACATATTAACTTGTTGCGTTTTTTTGCACCTGAGTGTACTTTTTCCACTATTTAAGTGATTTAAACAAAATCTTGCACAATTTATTGTGTTAAAAAACACTTTACGTATTCTTTTTAAATTAGGACAAAACGTTTCTTTGAAAATAAGTGAGTGATTTAAAATTTATTTCCCACTTTATCTAGTTACCCATGAAAGCAAAAAGGCATAAAAACTGCTGTGTAGATGTAACAAACAAATACTGAAAATTGTTTAAGTTTTGGTCTCGATTCAATATGGTTCAGTTAACCGAAAGGAGAACGAAAGAACTTTTAATAGTTGTTGATTACAGGACTGGTGTAGATCCTGACCTTATCCAATAATGTGCATAATAATTAAGAACTAATAAACCGTACTACAGTTATCAAGACGCACAATAATAATATATAATTATGTACTGCCTAACAGGAAAACCAAATTAATGGGGCTACAACAATATACATAGAAAGCAATAACAAAGAAACACGACACAATAAAAATCTAAATAAAATATTAACTATATGAATGGTGGCAACATAATCTTTTAATTAATCAGATAAACCCCGTAGAAACTAATATGAGCTCATTGTCGATATAATGTACTTAAATGGCACACGACTTAACAATAATGCAGCATCAATTCGCTTACGAATAGCATCCTGAGAGGCTTGGATTTATGAAGCTCTCTACCACCAGACAACGACTACGATTAAGTGGCGCAAGAGACTACTCAGGATGCATACAGTCAATTGTGAAGGACAAATATTTTACGAATTTTTTATGCGTCGTTTCTAGAGGCAAGTGATGCCAAATCAAGGTATTAAAAGAGAATATTCTAGTTATTAATAACGTAGGCGTAGTAAAGTGTTTAAAAAGGGTAACATAAGAGAATTTGTTACATATTCTTGTGATGAACCTAAACACCTGCGGGCTAGTTGATAGAATAAAACGTAACGCTCAGGCCTTTAATTTTGCCCTTTCTAGGCAGATTTGAATCATTAATATAAACACTGTAATATTGGTGTAGCTTGACGTAAATATGAAACGTGTCGTTAAAACACCAAGGAATTAAAGAATTGTTTTCGTGACAAAGCCAATGTCGACATTTCAAAGAATTTACACGTTTTTAGCATTTTGAAAGGCATCTGCTGTG
>JARFJB010002203.1:757500-860000 GCA_036346205.1 Vesta saturnalis
AATTCTTAAATGAAACGTTTCCAAATCGTTGGATAGGCAGAGGAGGAACAATCAGTTGGCCTGCTCGTTCCCCCGTCCTCACTCCGATTGATTTCTTCCTTTGGGGATTTATTAAAGAAAAGGTGTATAAAGTGTAATGTTTTTGAACATCCGTTAAAAAGATAACTATAAAATAGCTTTAATTTTTTGTTTGTTGTTTGTTAATGTTTTTAAATTGTTATACTTAATTCGGTCAATACTGCTTTACGATATGTTAGTTTTTGCCTCAATTTCTATGTAACTCAATTGTGAGTTTCCTTGTAACATTAAAAGAAATTCCAATTCCATACTTTTGTTTATTTTCTGTGTTAAAATTTTTTTTGTACATAAGGCCCACTGGGATTTTATGGTTTTAAGCAGAAAAGTTTCTCCAAATTTGGTTATTTTAGGGCAAGCTGGATTTTTACATTGGCCTATACAAACATTACATTGATGGAAAGTTTGCCCAAAAAGCTTTTGACCAGTACAACAAGAAATAGGGTGTGCCATTTGGAAACAATGAGTTTTCGATATTTCTTATTGGTCATGTTTAAAAAATCGCAGTAGGCACATGCGACTGAGTAGGTCTTAAAAGATACGGAAAGCATTCAGGACGCAAACGGCGTTAATTACTTTGAGTTTCCTGCAAGGATTTAGATGGTATGAATTTTTGAAAACACCCCTACATTTCGAAATTCCGGCATAAAAGGCGCCACAAATCAAAATTGGTGACAGGTAAAAACATACCTAATTTAGCACAGAATCCAAAAATAAAATCAAACTGGGCAGATTCCATAAAAAAAAACATAACCTTGTTGTGTTTTTTTTAAATATTAGCACACTGCAATATTTTTAAAGTGTGCAGCAGAACCGCAGCTATAATCTAAAAAAAAATAAAACGTCAATATTTAAGAATAAACAACTTTGTGTTTAGAATTACTACTGAAGTAGTCAAGTTTTGGTTAAAACCGGTACACAAACAGAGGTACTTTGCAAAACGCGTTAAAGCGCATATCGAGAGTATCTCGTAATCTACCGAATTTATAGTAAACTATTTAAAGGTAAGATAGTTAAATTTTTAATCAGTTTTCCTTATGAAAGTTTTTCATAGAGAATTAAATAAGTCCTAAAGTAAAACAGAAAAGACTTTTTGTGAATATCTGGAGAACCATTTAGTTTATAGCAAAATGCGAAGGCATTTTTTTAAGTATAATTTAATGTTAGATAAGATTTCTTTATAAAAGTTTTTTGTGGAAAGTTTAAGAATTTAATTAAATGAAGAAATGTAAAGGTCGAATTACTGTATTATTGGAACTACACAGTTACCCAATATGTACTGATTACCGATGTTCAATTTTTGTTATATGCATTAGTCATATGGTCTACTTATCTTCCAATTTATTTTATCAAGGTTCTAGAAAATACTAATATTAACAATAGAGCTTTTTGTGTTCATTTGTTTGTATTTATTATAAAATTCTGTACAAAGGTGCAATATTTTTTATCAACATTACAAGCAATTAGGTACGTAAACCTGAAATACTATGAAATTTATAATGATAAAATTGAGTTAATTTACAAACTTTGCATTGTGTGAAATTTTAATAAAGATGATTACAATCCTATGCAGAAAGTTGAATTTATGCATTTTTATGATTCTTCAATTGTTTACGAAGTTGGATGGATATAAGCGATTTAATGTAAGCGAGAATATGAATAAAATAACAGTGCTCCTCCCTCTTTCCTACGTATCTACTTTTGGTTAGCGTAAGATGGACACAAACATAAGAAGGTCATGCGCTGGCAACATCAGCTTGTTTAGTAGCAGATTATGGAGGAAACTGCATTGGGAAAATCTATATAAACCACGTGACCTTGCCAAAGCCTATCAAATCAAATCAAACCAAATTCTGTAATATATTGTGTGGTAGAGGCTAGATTTGTTGTAATTGAGCATCCATGCATATTAACAAAGGAAACGATTAGCATTAGGGTATATAGTATTACGTATTACTAATTCAAAACTTTTTCCAAAATTATCGAGTAATTAGTCTATAATTCTTAATACATGCAATATAACCTTTTCTACGAACAGTAACTCTAAATAGAAAATACCAGGAATCAGGAAAATCCATCGTTCGCCATTCGTCCAGGAAATAGCAACTAATTAATCTAACTTACAAGACATTGTGATGACTCTAAAAGAATCTCCAAAAAAATCGACTACTGAACTTCCACGTTTTATTGTTATTATTGTATTATTTACTGGCCAGTAAGACGAATACTAAAATAAGGAGAAAGTTATCCATCTAAACATTAACAAAATGAGCTAGTAGAAGATTATTGTGATCATACACAGCAGTTTTTGAGGACTATAATGAATTCTTGTAACGCCAATCCAAATTTTCTGATGAAGTACATTGTTTCACATAGTTGTGGATATTAGAAGACAGAAAGTTCTCCCTGGGTTGAGGATACACATACGCAATGCACCGAAAATGTTAACTTGTGGGGGATTGCCAATGAACCATAGTGCAGAGTAGACGTGTTGTGTGCTTGCTGTGATAAATAAATTTCTATTGATAGTTTAACTGTGTTTATATACATTCACTGATATGGCTACTGCTACTCGTTCTAAAGTCTAAGATAAGGACGAAGCTCTTATTGAAACAGTTGTAGAAGTCCTCCTTAACAATGACTTTATGGAGAAACTTTATGCATCTATGACTCAAAAGTTCGGTGAAATGAAAGATGCTCGTGTCAAAATCTACGAAGAAAAAATTTAACACTTGGAGGAAAAGTTAATGGCAGCTGAAGATCTTATAGAATCCCAAGAACAAAATTCATGGATGAATATCTGAAAATATATGGGATACATGAAGAGGAATTCGAAAATACCGAACAGATGGTAATCCAGCTTTTAGGTAATAAATTAAATATTGTCATAACAGAAATGGATATAGATTGCAGTTACTGCTTAAAATACAAGGTAGGAGATTACAGGCCTGTAATTGTAAAATTCTGTCGTGGAAGTGTAAAAACTCAAATATTTAGCGCGAAGTTGGAAGGCACCAAAATTGTTATCAGGGAAGATATTACTCGTAAAAGACTTGGTATTCACCAATAATCGTATTGGTATTCACCAATAATCGTAATGTTTTTATCAAGAATAATAAAAAAATGCATAACATTACCTCCCTACATGATATAGAAAATATGCAGTGATAATCATACTATACAAGTTACACGTTATTTTTAGTCGTTAGTTTTGTAAATATATTATATTTCCTTAGAAGAAATAAAAATCTTTATTAAGTTATCTATTTATAACAGACGTATGAACACTGATAACTCTCATAGTAAACTTGAAAATAGCACATTTAAATGTGAGGTCACTATTGCCAAAAATCAATTACATGAGAGATCTTATTCAAAACTTCGATATCTTATTTTTTTCTGAAACATGGCTATCTCCAAATGTAAGCAGCAATGCAGTTTTTATTAAAAACTACACTCTGTTACGTAAAGACAGAGATAGTGGAGGGGTAGCTGCCCATATAGGCAATCTTTTGCGCTTTAAACTAATGAATTCTAGTAATATTATTGAACAGTCATGGTCTTTGATAAAATTAAAGCTTAATACGTGTGTATTTGCAGTAATCTACAAACCGCCATCCATGAACTATAAAAATTTCATCAATGAACTCAAAATCAGTTTTAATTTATGTATGTCTGTATCGGATAAAATCCTATGCGCAGGCGACATAAATATTAACCTTTTATCACAGGTGGATCCGTCAACAAAATATTTTAATGAATTATTAAACCATCTTGAATTAAACCAACTCATAACAGAACAGATTAGAATCACGCAAAACTGCTACTCTGCTGGATGTTCTGCTAACTTCAAAATCTTGCCTAATTCGATCTTCCGGTGTTGCGATGAGTGATGAGTCTAATCATGACCTAACATACGCTGGTATTGATGTTGAGGTACCTCCAAACGTTCACATATTAAAAACGTATAGAAATTATAATAATACTAATATTGGCAATTTTACCAACGATTTTTCATTTATTGCCCGTACAACAGATTTATTCTACGGACGTCAATCATAAACTCGCCATACTAACAGTAACACCATTAAGTTCTCCAATAAAAACGTCCCTTGGAATACAACTAAATTTACTAAAAAACAGTATTCTCCTTGGCTAACTGATATAATAAAATTAATGATAAAGTTTAGGAATAACGCAAAAGCCAAGTTTAAAAGGACAAAACTTTACGTAATCTTACTAATAAGAGTATAATTAGTGAAAAAAAGTGTACTATGCGTATGAATTAAAGAATTGTAATACAAAACAACTCTGGCGCGAGTTTAATGTACTGAATATTAAAAAGCCTCCGAGTGCACCTATTCCACATAATCCAGTTAATATTAATAATTTTTATATTATTCAGTTGCCAAATCCTTCATCCGATATCGAGACAGTTAATTTTTATTTAAACAATTCCGGTAATTTGCGAACGTTTTCTTTTGTAAGTCTGACGGAGGATAAAATTTGCAAATGCATTTATGGTATCAAAAGTAATGCAACGGGATGTGATGGTATAAATATCAGGATGATTAAATTGTGTTGTCTGTTTATACTTAAATATATAACTCATATAATTAACTATTGTTTAACGGAAAATATTTTCCCAGATCTCTGGGAAAGTGCCATTATCTTACCGATACCGAAAATAGATAGCCTAATGGAATCTGTCGATCTCAGACCAATAAGAATATTCCACACTTTATCTAAAGTCATGAATAATCAGAGACAAAATTATTTAACTTTATTTAATATATTGCCTGAAATTGAGTCAGGTTTTAGAAAAATCTCGTAGTTGTGCAACGGCACTAATGAATAAAACAAATGGTTTATTGGAGGCTACGGATAATGGCAAATAACTGTACCTCTTACTCCTGGACTAAAGCAAAGCTTTTGCTACCATCAATCATGACGTCTTGTTTGCAATACTCCAATATATTAGATTCTCTAATAACTCGTTACATTACTGCAAAGTTACATAGCGAATAGGTTACAACGAGTAAGAATTGCGGAAATAACGTCCACGACCCTTCATGTAAGTCAGAGGTTATCTCAAGGATCAACCTTAGGTCCATTATTGTTTACCATATATACCTATCATTTCCATAAATGTGTTAGGCGCAGTAAAAGTCACATGTATGCTGATGATACTCAGATTCATCACTTTATCACGTCATCGGACTGAAAAATTCCCTCATTTTTAATTCAACAATTTTTGTTTCTATTTGGTCGTCAGCATGATTACAACATTATAGTAAATAAACTAGATATAACCATAAACAACCACGAGGTCACGGTTAAGAATAACGCAAAAAATCTTTCACTCGTTTTAGATTAAAGTTTTAGATACCGGAGTGATATAAATAAATGTATTCAAAGAGCATACATCAGTCTAAAGCTATTATACCCCCACAGATTTTATCTGAGGCAATCACTAAAGATTTTGTTGTGTGACTCACTCGTACTATCACATTTTACTTTCTGTTCAGAAATATATGCTACCTGCATTGATTCACAGCCCAACACATATTTTGGTGCAGGGTTTTTGTAACTGTTTTTATGTAATGTTTGGTTGCAGAATCCAAAACTACCGTCAGATTTTTCTATCAGATCTAGTTTTGAGATATGCTATATTGACCTTTTTTAGAAAGAAATCATCTTATTTTTAACTCTTATACATTTTACATTATTACTATTATATTCTCGAACTGCCGGTTAAAAAACACAAACAATCCAAAGTAAGGTATTTATTTCATGAAATAAATAAATATATATTTACATATCACTTAAAAATTTTCTTTTATAGGACTTTTTAGCATGGTGTTTACCAGGACAGTCTCGCTGAAGACTCCAACAGTAGTCGGCCATCATGGGGCTACCCCATCTTCCTTGATATCGATCTTCCATAGTTTTAATGTCCTGGTGGAATCTTTCCCCCTGTTCTTCACTCACATCCCCTAGGTTTTCTGGAAACCGATCTAAGTGGCTGTGGAGGTAGTGAACTTTTATGCTCATGTTACAACCGAGAGTATTAAAGTTTGAAAGCATATTTTCCACTAATTCTATATAATTCTTTGCCTTATGATTTCCAAGAAAATTTTGTACTACTTGAACAAATAAACACCAAGCGTTAGATTCAATCTCATTCATTGATGCCGTAAATTGTGGATCTTTAATAAGCTGCCTTATCTGAGGGCCATCGAATATTCCGGCTTTCAGTGTTTTTCCGTGCTAATCCTAAAATTTGTGTATCAAGTAGCCAAAACAAAGTCCATCTCGATTTAAAGCCTTCACAAATTGCTTCATAAGCCCCAACTTGATATGCAAGGGTGGAAATATGATTTCCTCTCTCGCAACCAAAGGTTCGTTGTTTACGTTTTGCTTTCCTTGAATCATAACATTTCTTAAAGGCCAATTTCGGTTAACCCAGTGCTGATCCTTAGCTCTGCTGTCCCAAAGACATAAAAACAAGGATACTTTGTATATCCACTTTGCTGTCCAAGGAGGAAGTTTACCATTTTAGGTCGACACAAATCATCCACTGATGTTGTTCATACTTAATTTTTTCAGGACTAGTGATATTGCCTCATATTCCTCCTTCATGCTGGTAGAATGACCAATGGGTATTGAGCCATATTTATTACCATTATGTTCACACATTTCAAACTACGTCTTGAACTGTCAATAAAAAGGCGCCATTCGTTTGGTATGTATTCTGACAAACCCATTTTTGTAAGAGTCCTCTTATATCCTTACAGAATACCAGGTTATTTTCCTCAGAGTAAAACGTCAGCAGCTCCTGATCTCTTTTACGATAAAATGTAATATTGGTATCTGGCTGAAGTAGATTCTTCTCATTTAATCTGGAGGCGAGTAATTCAGAAGACTCCTTGAAAGGTTCAGGTCTCTAATGAGATCGTTCAGTTGTTGTTGACTGAAACGTTGGGGACTTCCTAAATTCGCTTCAAAATCACTGTCGTTTTCTGATTCTATACATTGCACTTCATCAAAGTTTGATGATTCTATATCTTCCGGGAGCCTAGGCAGACTGCTGAATGATGGAATGGGTATTTCATCACTATGTGGTACAGGCCTCTTAGCTGAGTCTAGATCACTTTTGTCCTCCAAAGATGTCATAATTTCATTATTTTTGCGTTTTATCAGAACTAAGATCAATTAGCTCGTATCTCAAAAACTAGAGCTGCTACAAAAAAAAGCCAGGTATTTTTGGAATCAGCACATCAAAAATATCCAAAATCAGTTCTTAGTTTTCCGGCACCAAGAAAAAAAATTTATTTTGTTGGGCTGTGTATAGCTTGTCCCAGAGAATTCAACAAGTTCAAAATACGTGTCTGAGATTTATATACGGAATACGTAAATTTGACCGCACATCTCATACGCTGGTTGATGCTAAATGGCTTAATATGGCAAATATACGTCTGCTGTATTTGACCTGTCTATATCACAAAATAATAACGGAAAAATCCCCACCGTACTAATAAAATAAAATTTCGTACAGATATAGAAAACCGAAATCTTAGCTACCGAGACTTATTAACACCCCCACAGCATAAAACCTCATTGTTTGAGAGATCTTTTCTAAATAATGTAAGACAATATATAACAAATTGTCGGTGGAATTTGAAAATCTACCCCATAAACTGTTTCGATTATATTATTTTAGAAGTCTTTTTCAAAGTCAGTGAACTGTATGTATTTGGAGCTTATCTGTTAACGTCAATTTTTCCTTATCCCGCATTTCCACACATAAAATTCAAGTCGAATAGTAAGTTCTTAGTTTGTCAGGGTCAAATTGGTTTAGTTATGTACTCGGTTAGGCATTGTTTTTTAATCGATTATTAATATTATGATGATTCAAGGGCCAGTTAAAAAAAACAGTTCTGAGCTGAACTGGACCTTCACCACATTTAACCTTGTGTAATGATTTATGTCTTATACGATATCTGTACTGAAATAAATTTATTATTATTATTATTATTATTATTATTATTATTATTATTATTATTATTATTATTATTATTATTATTATTATTATTATTATCCGAATTGCATTCTCACCGACAACGTCGGGATAGCACCTACTCCTTTGGTGTGCATGGAGTTAGGTTTGTTTTCACGATTTATATAGATAAATATATCAAAGCATAAACGGTAGTTTGTTTGTAATAATAACAATAATAATTTTAGTTGTAATCTCCAAAGAATTTCCTTACTATAGTGCATGTTTTGATTATTGCAAATTTTTTCATTTCTTTATTATTAGTTATGTTCCATAAAACAAGGTCAGGTCTATTGTAGGCTGTTTCTCTGTCTATTAAGATTGTGCTATCCCAATAAAGCTTAAATTCATTATTTTCAATAATACTAATTGGCCTGTATTTGTATGTTGATTCTGTGTATTCTGGTAACAGTTTAAATTTAAGTCCAATTGCGCGGTGTACTATAGCTCCAATTGCACCATGCCTTTCTTTATATTCTTTACATCCTGCAGTAATATGTTGTGTTGTTTCTTTGTCTTTTTTACATGCTCTGCAATTGTCATTTTGCACATTTGGATCTTTAATAATATGTTTTAATAATTTGTTTTCAAGGTCTTCAAGGTTGGTTTTGGTCCATTTGATAACGCCTAAAGAATATGTCATAACTGGGATTGTATAATATACTTCAACGTTTAACTTCGGGTTTTTATTTTAAGAGATAAATCTTCACAAGTATTGCAGATGTCTACTTGAGGTCTTCCAAAATGTAGTTTAATATAATAACTGTACTTCACAGGTGAATTTGGGTATTTTTCTTTAAAGACTGTACATAATTTTAACGTTAAGTCGAGCATCTAGATATTTGTAGTCTTTATTAGAATAATGGGATGTTTTAATCGGAAAACAAGAAATATGTTCCCTTATTTCTTCTATGTATTGTTCACCCACCAGATTTGATTTAACATTTTTTCCTCTTTTGTCCTCTGGAGTTTCATTATTACATAACAATAGTTTTATTCTCTGTACGCGTTGTTTTGAAACTGCATGGATACTCAAAAAGCTTTTAGGCAAACTTTTACATTTTGCCATTTATCTTACCAAAATGGTGATATGAACGAGCCCTCTTTTCGCTTTCTTGAGCATTAGGTGTTCGTCTTCGAACACTACATACTTCAATCTGAAATTGTAAATAGATATCCTGTTCATTTTTAGTTGCAATTTCGTAAAATATTTTAAAAACGTTATTCCTATTTTCTTCATTAACTTTTTCAAGGCATTTTAATGGACAACTAAAACGAAATAGATAGTTTAATATCAGCAAAGAGTACGTAATAAAAGAAGAACTTACTTGCAAGAATTTCCAATCGCTTTGGCATGAACAACATGACCTTTGTAGTTTACGTACTCTTTCCCTTGGGACCTGGAAGATTTTATTCGATTTCGTTGATATTTTGATGGGTTTACAACACCCCTTTTTCTTTTAATCGGTGGCTCCTGTATTACGTCCATTCTTTTATACTTAAATATTCTACAAATCTTACTCACTTCGGTTACACTAACTTATTAAACGTCAACGTATTTTTAGGTTATGTAAATAATGCACTCAATATGTTCCAGTTTACTGCAGAAACAAGCCAAATGCTGTACTTGGATTGTTTCTGCAATAAATGACTTGGATGGTACAGCGATATTAGTATATAGGCTATGTGAACTTGGATTCTTTCTGCACTAAACGATGCGTCTACATGTTAAATGTTGATTTCCGTCAAAAAACGAAAATGTCCGAAAATGTCACTTAACCTGTTTTAACAATAAACGATTCATATGTATTAATTGATTTGGATAGATTTTTGAGTTTAACCCAGTTTTAGTAGTTTTCTAAATCTGCTAATGAACTCTTCTTTTAGACGTCGTTTAACCATGATATGATTTATTGTTTTATTTCTTTGTATAGCTAAATATTTATACATTTCATTTTCTTCCATTGATATAATTCTATATTTTTATTTTATATTTATCTATTTCAAATTTCATATATATATATATATATATATATATATATATATATATATATATATCATCATAAAATCACTTTTTCATTATTGTTTTTAAAAATAGATTACATTCTGTTTATTATATATATATATATATATATATATATAATATCATATAATATATATATATATATATATATATATATATATATATATATATATTAAAGCAAGTAACAAAATACAAATTTCTATTGCAACGTCGTAAAGGCACGAATACGTGTTCATAAAACCTAACCCAACCATAATATATACTAATAATGTTCACTAATTAACTATGAAATATCTTAACACTACAATAAGTCAATTATCACGATTTTTTCGGGATAAAAAAATCACAGCAAAACACGTAGGTTCCTATGAAACACTAACACAAGTTGTTCAAGATCAGCTGTTAGAGGCGGAGCTTGTGACGTCAGTGTGACGTACTTGAAAATACCTAATAAAGGAAATCTGCCTTCCTATCCTTAATGTAATCAGTCAGTTTTGTTTATATCAGTCTTTAAATTAATAATATTCCGATATCAAAGTTATTCATTTTAAACATCCAATCCTTTAATTGAGTGATATCTAATCGTAAAGGTTATTCATCCTAAAACGGATTACTTATAAAATAATTTTAAATTAGTTGAAACATATGGGTACGAGGTATTTCATAATTTGATTTACGCTAAATTACTTTATTTAAAAGTAATAAATATAAGTATACTTGATTTTGCAATTATTGTTGGGAATTTGATGCGTACAAACTTTTGAAAGTGACCCAATGTGACGATTACGCTTTTAAAAATTAACATTTACATTCGGATAAATAATAATCTATTATATTTGCTCTTTATCGTAATAACATAGTTTTATTAAATAATACATGACATGCAGAGCGAATTTTCAAGGTAAGTATACAAATATAATTTTTGTCATTAGGAATCCGATTATGAAACAAAATATCTGGCGTGGAACAACAAATGACCTTCTAACCTACAAAATGTAAATTAAAAGAAATGAAAGAATGTTAACAATAATTTTTATCTTCAAGAGACTAATAAACTTGTCATTATTACTGTCAATTTCGATAGCTTAAGTTATCTTTTATTAGTGTATTTTAAATCACATATGCCTTACGCCATTATTCATTTCCACCTAATAATAAATCTGAAGCTGAGACTAATAATGGGGCTAGGACAATGCGATTTTGATAAAAAATTGCAGATTGAAGCTAATAATGGGGCTAGGAGAATGGATTTTGATAGAAAATTTCAGATTGAAACAATCTGTCAGAATGACGAACACTTGTCGTCAGCCATCACTCCGAAGGATACTTATTTCAGGCTTGAAGATGAAATAGTATCTTGCGTTCGACGTGTAAGTTGGTTATTATTTCGTTCAATAATGATCAACTTACACGTCTTACATAATAATTTACTATTTTGGGATAATTATACATCTTCTTTTTTAACACGTTCATAACAAAAATAGGCAACATTGTAAAAACAAAAACAAGAATCTATGTCAGATGGACGTTTAAAACTTCATGTCAGATAGAGGTTAATAGACATACACATATATGCTAACTTAAAGAATTCCAAAGCCGCCTTAGCTATAAAAATAACGATAATACAGATTAAAGACATTATTAATCCTATTTAATTGGTTTTTAAACTTAGTTTGCTTGATATAAGAAACTTTATAAAGAAAAGTTTTGTAAAACTAAACTTTCTTTAAAAAATATGTCTGCACATTTTCTTATAAACTTAATCGTTATTAAGGTATTGAAGAAAACTTTAACATTTAAACACTACCTTAGGAATTTTTTTGTCGTTAAAATACACTCATCTACATTTAGTGATCCATTATGTATATTGTTCAATTTATCAATTACTACATCTTATTATCCAGGTATATGCCCGCATCTGTCCAATACTAAAATCTGGTGACCCTACAGATAGTGGCAATTACAGACCAATTAGTATTTTATTCACTTTTGCGAAGGATTTTGAGCTTGTTGTTTATTCTCGTATCTACTCATCCGTACATCTCACCCCATAAGCACGGGTTTACAGAACGTAGCTTTAGTACGACTAATTTTATGTGTGGTACGCAATTTATATCGTACGAAATTGATAATCGTTCTCAAGTATACGTAATATATACGGATTTCTCCAAGACTTTCGATCGTCTTGCTCATAGCATCTTCATTAAGAAATTGGATAAATTTGGTTTTAGTGTTAGTCTACTCTATTTCTTTATTTCATATTTGTCTGATCGCTATAAATGCGTTACGTATCGTAACTACAGATCTGTGCAATTTACTACACCATCAGGTGAACCACAGGGTTCGAATCTAGGTTCCCCATTATTTTTGTTATTCATTAACGACATGCCTTCTGAACGGTCCTGCAATGTTCTTATGTTTGCAGATGATGGTAAACTATACTCATCCATTGTAAATGATAATGACTGTATAAATTTACAATTGCAACTGAAACAATTGATGAAATGATCCTTACCTAAAACCGTCAAATGTAAGGTTGCTTCCTCTTTACTCGCAAACTAAATCCCATTATATATCATTACTTTATAGAATCGGACCAATTACTACGTGTACCGTCGGTAAAGGATTTAGGTGTACTTTTCATTACTCTCTAACTTTTTCTTCTGATCACATAAACGAAATTTGCTCTTCTGCAATAAAGATGTTAGGCTTTATCATTAAAACCACTAAATCTTTTACTAACATGTATGCTCTCAAATCGTTCTTCTCTTCACTTGTTTGTTTCAAGTTAGAATACTCTGCTTTAGTCTGGCATCCTCCTAACAAATATCAAATATCTAACATTGAAAATGTACAAAGAAAGTTTCTAAAATTTATTAGTTATAAGTTAGACTGTATTTATCCGGCACAAGGCTGTTGTCAAAATGCATAAGATTTGATAGTAGTAGATTTGATATGAAGAGCGTCGAAGAAAGAACTTGGTATTACATTTTTGTACAAACTTCTTAACAGTCGCATTGACTATTCATATCTCTTACAAATGATACATTTTCACGTGCTTAGAATGTCATCAAGAAAGTCTGATACGTTTTATTATTCTGTGCCGAATACAAATGTACTTGCTGGATCACCTACGTATTTCATCTTTAAGGATCTTAATGCTATATGCAACTATTGTGATATACACCATAGTTCACTAAATCAAATATTACGTAATATACAAGTTATGTATCCTACATAATGTGCATTTTGTTTCTTTCTGTTTTTCTCAACGTGGTTAATCTCTTATGTATTGAATAGTAAGAACTAAGTTGAAATTCTCCCTTTGTTTTACGTTGTGACATTATTCTTTTTTTTTCATTTTCTTTAGTGTTAATTTCCTTTTTAGTTTATATAAGAAAGTACATATTGTACATATTACTGTCTAAGAGAAAAGTGAAGTATTAATTTTTAATATCTGTTTATCAATAAACGGACAGCCGCCATTTTGAAAAATTATTTTTAATGGGATCGTATGGCAAGTAATACCACATTTGAAGGCTCGTTCCAAGACCTTTTCAACTACATCAACCGCATTGAAATATTACTACTGATTTATGAGTTTCGACCCAAACACCTCAAAACATTAATTGGAGTTTTTGTGTTGAAGGTCATGAATCAGTAGTAATATTATAATGTTGTTGACGTCGTTGAAAAGGAATCGGAACGAGCTTTCATATGAGGTATTACTTGCCATATTATGATCCCACTTAAAATTATTTTTCAAAATGGCGGCCCTCCACCATTTTTAATGATTACGTCACTGAATACCATCAAAAACGTTGTATATGTGCCTTAGTTCGTTTTCCCAAAATTTCGGTTTTATGGTTCAACAATAGATTGGGGTGGGGAGACTTTAGACATACATATGTTTATATATATATATATATATATATATATATATATATATATATATATATATATATATATATATATATAGAATCCAAGTAAAATATTTTTTGCCATTTTTCGTAACTTAAAAGAAGACAACAATAAGTGAACTTAGTACAGAATGCGTAGATCACTAGTAATCGATCATTCAGTAAAAATTTAAATAATGGAATAGGCATATGAAAGTAATAACAGGAGCTGAAATTAACCACGTTACATGTAAAGATAACAACAGTTTTGAATTTTAACTTAATTTTGTTACGGACGATAATGTCAGTAGATCGGAAGTAACAAATAAGGAAAGGGTCAATAGCGCAGTGGAACAAACGGGTGGGCGTGTTATTAATTTTTGCGTTTCAGGCAGCTCGTAATACGTAAAACACAATAAGGGTAAGTCTTAAATCATATGGGCGCCAGAATGTTTATAAATGTCAATATACCTAGATGCGAATGGTTCACAGCTAAGTTCCAAACAAACAAGAAAACTTCCTTACTTTTTGTTGCAAACCAGGTAAATCAGTGAATTAAATCTTAGGTCTGATGTTTCCAATAAATTAATAATAATAATAATCATAATAATAATAAAGTTTATTCGCGACACACAGGCAGCATAAAAACTATAAAACAACTTTATATAGAACAAAAAAGGAAAGTATTTGATACAGAAATCTTTATCCACTATTGTTTGATGCTGCTCCGGGAAGCAAAATGGAATGAAATTCAGACTTACTCAAGGCTGTCTGATCCTCAACTCATTCCAATTAAATAACAGTAGCAATTATAACACACTAATCATTTAATAATTACTCTTAAACATGAGTATTACATTATGCCGCAAAAAGCATATCAAAGACTTAACCTCTCTCTTACATGAACCCATTTAAGTTTATACGGTAACAGGAATATCTATGAGATCTTTGAGTCCTAGGTTTATGCTATGAACATCAGTCCGAAAGCTTATCTTTTGATAAATGTATTGTGGGATTTTTGTTAGTGTTTTATGATAAAAACACAGAGAGTGAAGCAACCGGCAATCACGCATGCATAACGATCCAGTAGCCTTAATTATATGAGAAATTATGTTCTTTCGTTTGAGCTCGTGTATGAACCTAAGGCACGCATTTTGTACCTTTTGTATTCTTTTACTATCATAGAGCGTTAAACAAGAGTTATAGACAACATCACAAAAGTTAAGATAAGATTAGAGAGCCGCATAGCAATTCTTTAAGATTCTGATTTAAAATGTCTATTCGAATATAAATGTTTTAGAGTAATAAATGCTAAATTTATTAACAAAACGTTCTTTGTGATTCATGATGATGAGAGGAAAATGTTTTAAGGAGATCCAGTAGGCCAAAATAAGCAAAATAAGCTCATATGTTCTAGTCTAATTTTTGTTTGTTTTAGAAATAGTTTGATTAATTGTAACTTAAAAACTGAAGAAATATTTATTACAAAACTAAACAAAGAAAACAAATAAAAAGTTAATCAACTTAACTTTGACAACCTTGTGCCAAATGATAATTTGAAGCACATAGTAGACAAGAGTCTTAAAAACTGACCGTTGTGCTAATTTTATAAGATTGTCGAAATGCCTCATAAATAATAAGTCATAGGTCACAAAAAATATGCAGATATGATGTTTATTTATGGTTTCTGAAATGGTAGTACTGTTCATGCAGCAGAGGAGTATCGACGTACTTTTCCACATCCCCGAGTTCCTAACAGGCAAGCGTTTCAAACTGTTTTTAGACGTGCTGGCGAAACTATGATGTTTCCATGTGCAAGTATTTTATCTAACAGACAGAGCGGGCGCGGTTTGGCACTTAAAGAAGATAATTTGGATGTTGTAGACAATAATCCAGAGATAAGTACAAGGCGTGTCCCATTCCAATTTCAAATTCCACAAGCAGTAGTTTGGAGAACACTAAAACAACAAGGTTTGCGAGCTTTTCATGTGCAATATGTGCAAAATCTCCAAGAAGGCGATTTTCCTTTAAGATTACAATCTTGTCAATAGATTCGTGAAAAAAGAAGATTGCTTAAATGCTTAGTTTACTCGAGATGGAATTGACAATTGCCACAGTAATCATCGATGGCCGGAAAAAAATCCCCTTGCTACGCAAGAACACAATTTCCAACATCGGTTTAGTATTAACATATGGTGCGGCATTCTAAATGATCAGTTGTTTGGTCCCTTGACATTTGACAGACACCTTACTGTGGATAGTTATTTAAAATTTTTTGGAAGATCATTTAGAGGAAATATTGGATGAAGTTCCTTTGAATATTCGATAATTCGGAGATCTCTGGATTGGAAGCGGCGACTCCCACCCTGCGCACCGAGGTCACCGGATCGCACTCCTCTGGATTTTTGTCTTTGGCGATGGTTTATGCTACGAAAGCGGATACAAGGGATGTGTTACTAGATCGCATTCTTAATGCCGCAGCGCTCACTAGAGCGAATCATCGTTCGCTAACACTCGTCACTAGATCAATTTATAAACGCGCAAATAAGTGTATCGAAGTGGGAGGTGATGTTTTTGAAAATTTGCTATGAATTACTATTTGTTTGTATTATTTGTTTTCTATTTACCTTCCAACCTACATATACGTATATAGGTATGGAAGGTTATGCAATAGACTCTTTTCACCATCCTAAAATCGACTGTAACGTACCAATTCTTGACTATCGTTACTTCAAGTTTTGAATTTGTGTTATTGGTAAATATCATTATGTTGGTATCTTTTTTCTTTCAATAATTAAATTTTGGTATATGTCGATATTTCTCTTTAGTGTGCGTAATTACGAGTTTCTCTGTATATATTGTTATCGTGTACGATGGCTATGTTGGACACATCATGTTGTTCTTGGCGCGAATGCGAAATGAACACGCTTAATTCATTTCCGTTTCTTGTACCGTCCCGTTTATTACGTTATGTTTTTTTAAGTTTTGCTTGCCTTGTATGAGGCATGTAAGGCTTATGATTAAATTTTTGTATATTTATATTTAACATTAGCAAACATGACCCCTACGTTAAGGGAAACCGCATGTGTTAAGAAAAAGCTCTTATGTTAATGAATATCTTATCGCTGCAAAACATGGTGGATGGCGTCACGAAGTTAACATCCATAATACGGCGTGGATGATAATGTAATTTCCTCTTCAAAAATTATAAATGGAGATACCTTTGTTTTGCATCAATTCTTCGTCTAATGCATGTTTTCGTTGTCCGAAGTCTTCTTTTGTTGTCTCATCTAAATTTCCTTTATTCGTATGTGGCAGACAAATAAAAATTAACATATTTTAAATATATGGCCTACATGTAGTTTATTTGTACGTTGAAGACAAATGAAAATTACTTTACCTTACCGTATGTTTATAATATTGATGGGAATTGAAGTTCTCAAGTTAAAAATAAAGTTAATACGTTATATTTATTTTGAGTACAAGAAAATGTAAGTACGTATCCCTTTAATGCAAAATACGCTTAACATTGGTTGACAGTGGCCAAGTATACGTTTTATCATTAAATAAAGTGTTGATCATATTCTATTTTAAATTTTAAGTAAAGACTATATGCTTGTATAGTTGTGTTGATTTAGTAATTATTTAATATCGTAAAGCTTTACGAGAAATACCATTTTAATTATTTTATGCTGAAATTAGCCAGACATACTTTTTTCTTAAATATACGTATAAATACAGCTGTTTAGAGTTATGCAGAATACCTATGGTATTAATGTACAACTTTCTCCATTTTTGTTGTATGTTAATTATTAAACCTATAAAATTGAGTGGCGCCCAACAAGAAAAACGTTTTACTCTAAACGTCATTCTGACATAGATTATTGATTTTGTTTTTACAATGTTGCTTGTCTTCGTTATGAACGCATAAAAAGAGGTTGCATAGTTGTCCTAAAGAAATTGAAATTAGAATTATTTCATTTCTTTTAATTTAAGTTACCATCTAGATGTCTATTAAACTCTGTCTGTCATGAAACTTTAAACGTCTATTTGATACAGATTATTGTTTTTGCGTTTGCAATGTTGCCTATCTTCGTAATGAGCTTCTTATAAAAAGGTTGCATAATTATCCTGAAAAACATGTTATTAGAATTATTTCATTTCTTTTAATATCCATTTTGTAGGTTGGAAGGTCGTGTGGTGTTCTACACCAGATATTTTAAATTTTGTAATAAATATATCTTTAGTTTTAAATTACAGTTCAAAGTAAACAAACAAAAATCGGACTGGAAATATCCTTAAAATATTTCCATCTCCTCCTGAATCACTCTGTATACACAAATTTTATTAAAGCGAAAATTTGTATTTATAGCAATTTTTCTATTTATTTGAATAGCTGTGTACTCGGGAGGACTGCGTGATAAACAACTGGTTATACTGAACTTGCAATATAAGAATCCGCAAAAACGCAATCATATTTCAATAATGGGAAAATGGCAATAATTTTAAACACTAATTCCTCTTCGATGGACCCGTATAGATGTCACTACTGACTATCGATACACAACATTGCAATGTTTCCGGGCAGCTGAATACCTTTTAATTACGCCGTAGAAGATTGAGTACATCTCGAGAGCACAGCCCGCGTTCAACCTTTCTCGTCGGCAGCTCGTCTTAGACTCCCTTACGAATTTAATAGACTCCGCCATAACGTATCTCACGCCAAATTACCAATCATAAAAACCATTCCTTCAAATCGTAAGGGCAGTGAAAACGAGATCGCCAATATTTTAATTCTGTAAGCTACCTTTTCCTGCAGTAATTTTAATTACAAAGCAATAATTTTTAATAATGTAGTTTAACCCTAAACTAAACTATAATTAACGATTACCTAAAATAGGATTATCCATTATTTAGTATTTTATGAACGTCAACGCGTGGAACCTAATTGTAGTTTAAAAAAAAAGCTTCCATCAGTTTACAAACAAACAAACTGAAAAATATATACCCCATTCACAAAACTGGGTATTTTTCGTATAATTTGGCTTTGTTTGGAAGGTAGTGATTTTCGTAAAATAACTCCCGAAAATTATCCTGGTAAGTAAAAACTAAAGAATTTTTTGGTATTATTTCGTAAGCTGCATGACTATTGAGGTATTCTAGGCGTTATATATTTAGTTGTGAGCCATTGCCTCAGCAGTATTTAAGTTCTGTAGAAATTTATAAGGCGGGGTGAGATTGATTGAGCATGTGGGGCGAGATCAATCATATTGAACATTGAGCTCGCGTCAAAAAGCGGCGGTCAAACAATATTTACAGCTGAAGAGGAACGAGCCTTTGCAAGGGCTGCAAATATTTGGGGAGAATGATCTACGTTACATCGCTAAAACTTATTTAGATAGCCAAGGTCGTACTGTTGCCAAACTTAAGTCAAATATGCCGGGTATGGATTGGGTGCGTTTTTTTTTAGAAAGACAAAGGGAAGAAATAAGTCCAAAAGTTGCATCAAACATTAAGAGAGCCGGAGCTAACGTGTCAAGGTAAACGATTATAGAATATTTTGATAATTTAAGGAAGACACTTGAAAATATACCGGCTTGCAATGTATTTAATTACGACGAAACGAATTTGCAGGATGATACCGGTAAGCAAAAAATGCTCTTTCGGCGTGGGACAAAGTATCCCGAACGCGTTTGCAACTTTACCAAGTCTGCAATAACAGTAATGTGTGGTTCCGCCTCCAGTATACTGCTACCTCCATATGTGATATACAAAGCGGAAAAAATGTGGCAGCAATGGATTGAAATGGGTCCCAAAGGTAAACCTTGTTGTAACGATAGGTGCTATAGTGTAGGATCCCGATTCAATCGTACACAACACGGATGGATGGGCGCCCAAACATTTATCGATTGGTTTGAGTCAGTTTTCTTGCCACACGCGAAGAGGCTTTCCTGGCCGCAAAGTATTGTTGGGCGATAATCTTCATTTTACAGAAAGTGTTTTAACACAGTGTGAGCTGAATGACATCAGCCATTAGATGTTGGATTTTTCCGACCTTTTAAAGTGGCCTGGAGATCTGTCTTAACAAACTGGAAAAAGAGTCATCCCCAACAATATTCACTAGACAAGAAGGATTTTCCATACTTATTGGCTTCTACTCTAATTGAAATGAATAGCATGTCTGACAAGCCACAAAAAACGATCTAGTAAGTTCATTCAGAGCAACCGGGATTGTTCCTCTTGATCCTAATCAAGTCTTGCAAAAGATTCCAAATGAAAACTCTAAAGATCCTAATATTTCTGTAAGCAATGTTCTTGTTAGCTACTTGCAGCAGCAACGGTTCACTGCTGCAGCAACTAGAAAAAACATTAAACGCCAAAAGTTATCTGTGGAACCTGGTAAAAGCGTTGCTCTAAGTAATGATGAAGATTCTAGTGACTCGGATGTAATAGATCAAGTTACCAGTGACAATTCTGATGAAGATTCGTTGGAAGATGAGAATGATGATGTGAGGGCAGACACGGAATATTATGAACCAAAAAAAAGAGGACATTTTACCTGGAAAGCATGTTTTGGTGAAAGTTCATGGTGGCTTAAGAAAAAAAAACAGTGTATCGTTATACAGCAATTGTGCAAAATGTATCAAACGATGAAGAAGGACAAACAGAGATTAAATTACTAGGACTGAAGTCGTTTGATAAAACCAGAAAAGTTTTCATAGTTCAAGAAGGTGACGAATTCACGGCAGATTTTCCCATATACTTGTCATATCGCCAGACCCTCAAACAACGAGTAATGATGATGGTTCTGTTGTCTACTCTTTTAAAAAAAGTGATCGATATATTTAAAGTTTAGGAAGGAACTGTCTGTTATTTTTTTTACCAGATTGTGGTGCTTACAAAATGACGTTTAAGTTTGCAAAAAATTATTTTTAAGTTGTTATATTTTTCTATTTTTGTGTTGTCCAAATAAAGTGTTTATAACCATGTTTTTGTTGTTTTTTACGAGAATAGGAACATTTACCAACAGGTGATCAATCTCACCCACACTGAACCATCTCACCCCATTTCATTCAAAATGCTGTATCTCGAAAACGGTTATAGATAGAACAGTATGGGTCGAGATTGATCCTATCTAACTTGATACCTTTACTTTCCGTGTATTATAATTTCTAGGAACAATCTTATCCCACAATAGGTATGAGATTGTTCACGCGGTTTTGGCTTTGCCACGCCTCTATTTTATGTATTCAACATCGCAAACTTCTAGAAATGCTTCATATTGTATATTTCTGGGTAAATAATTAATTTATTATAAAATAAGATCTTTATTTTTCACAATATGTTCAAAAATAATAATTTTTTGATCAATGTCACCCCATTTGACGGTAAGTGATTGTATAATCATATGTAATGTTGCAAGGGAATTTCTAAGTTTAACGTAATTTATGTTTAGTAATACAGATTTTAATCAGTATATTGCCTGATCCTAACTCTTTCTATGTTTTTTGAGTTTTATCGTTTACATAGTAGTAGTAAATCAACCGATTATTCTGATACTTATAATTATTTAAAAATCTTGAAATACGGTCCAAGTACCTGTCCCTCCTACTTAATCACCATAACGAATCCTTTACTACTTTACAAAATTTTACAATAACATACACAACCGTAGGTTTTCTCATATTCTACAAAAATCATGTTAGCAAGCCCAATTATTAAGTTTCTAATTTAATTTGGATGTCGTTTTTAAGCTTATTGCGTTCTCACTAAGAACAATAAGTGCGTTTGCTACTGAAACGTTCTAAAGTTTCTAAATTGAATTCCAGAAAAGAAAAATACATGATTAACTGACACAAAAAATAAGGTGTTCTTCCTTTAATTTATATTTCATATATCTCTACATATCATTCCAGAAGGATATAATTTTGTAAAAACGAAACTGATTTAAATACGTACATAGGTCGGGACAGTTTTTAATTTCTATCTTTTATTGGCCTCCACTACAAAATTAATGATTAATTATATCCTTCATCAATTTTGCATTCAAATCATCTGAGTTGTGTTACCAAAGTAGAAACGCCGACGATTAAAGCATAATAATGAAAATAATTTCACATTAGGTTTAATATACACTAATTATGATTTTCTTATCTATTATATTTGTTACACAATCTATCAATCAAGGCTGACTTGTAAAATTTTAGCTTTGTCATAGTGGAAAGGCTACTGATTAATAGATTAGCGTTAGCACTTCGTCATTACAACAACTTAAAAATGTGGTAATAAGAGTTGTACAGATTTTATGCACAGTTCATAAACTAAAATAGCTGGTGTGGAACACCACACGACCTTCCAACTTACAAAATGGAAATTAAAAGGAATGAAATAATTTTAATAACATTTTTTTTAGGATAATTATGCAACCTCTTTTATTATTATTATTTTATTATTACGAAAATAGGTAACATTATAAAAACAAAACCAATAAAATAATCTATGTCAGATAGAGATTAATATGTAAATGTTAACTTAAAAAAAAATTTCAAAGCCGCCCGCTTCTATAAGATATCAATAATGCAGTATAACCATTTTCACTCATATTTAATTAATTTTTAGACTTACTTTGCATTATATTCAGAAACTTTATAAAGAAAAGTTAAGTAAGATTAAATGTTCTTTAAAAAAATATGTCACTTTTCTTATAAAATTAATCGTTATTTAGAAATCGAAAAAAATTTAACTAACACTAAATTCTACTTTAGGAATATTTTTGGGGCTAAATTACCCGTTGAGTCGTTTCAAAAAATTGCATAGAACATAATTAATCGATGTTTAAGTTCTATATCTAGGTATTTTTATATCTTTGAAATATGCTTCTGTTTTAGAAATATTTGATAAGAAGAATGCCCATAATAAACCCCGTCTCCGCCGCTTAATCACCCAAAACCTAATCAGCTTCAAGCGAAGTGAAAACAAGCTTAAACACAAAATATTAAGTACGTAGGTGTTTTAATTCTGGAGTTATCGTGCATACTAGCATACACATACACGCGCGCACGCACACACGCACGCCCGCAAGTACGCACACTCGCACGCATCCACTCACCCTCACATATACTCACATACCCACTCATCCTCGCGCGCACGCATACGCATGCACCCTCGCACGCATACGCACGCACACGCTCGCACACGCACACTCTTGTTGAAAGTCACACACACACACACACACACACACACAACACACACACGCACACACACATACACGAACACACACACACACACACAAACACACACCCAAATACCCACTCACCCTCGCACACACGCAACATACTACCCACCCACTCACCCACTTACATACGCACGCAACCACGCAAACAACGCACGCAAGCATGCACCCACGCACGCACACGCACGCACACACGCTCGCACCCGCACACACACAAACACACAAACACGCACACACACAAGTACAAACACACACGCACGCCCGCCATACGCACGAACCCACCCACTCATCCTCGCACGCACACGACTTACCACCGGCCCACTCAACCACGCACGCAATCACGCAAACAACGCACGCACGCATGTACCCACGCACGCACACGCACGCACACACCCACGCACACACGCTCGCACCCGCACACACACAAACATGCACACACAAACACACACACACACACACACACAACACACACACACACACACACACACACACACACACACACACACACACACACACACACACACACACACACACACACACACACACACACACACACACACACACACACACACACACACACACACGTACACACACACACGTACACGTGCACACGTACACATACATACACATATACCACACACTCGCGCGCATGCACACAACACAAGGACGCACGCACGCAAAAACACACACACACACACGTACTCGGTCTCGCACGAACGCACGCAGCAAGCACTCACGCACGCAATAACGTACGCACTCATGCAAAATTCACACGTACATACTCACACACGCTCGCACGAACGCACGCACGCACACACCCGTACACGCACACGTGTACACATGTACACACGCACACGTGCACGCACCCACCCACGCATATGAGCACTCACGCACATACGTACACATGCGATTTTGGCGAAAATTTGTCAAACGTTGTAAAAGTAGGTAATAAATCTATTTAGTAATAGTGAAAAAAATGTGGACCAACGTATGTATGTGTAGGTTGAAAAGTAAAAATTAATGTGAAAATTTGTATATAAATATTACATATCGTTATGTTTATTTTAGTTGTGTATATATAATTAAGAAAGAAACAATCCAAAAGAAGGCAGAATAATAACATATTAATCTAAATTGTATTGACATGCAATTTGTTTTATTAGTTATTGCGTTATACTATGTGTAAATAGCAATGCAAGTTGAAAAATAAACTGCAGAGATGCAACATTCTTTAATGTGAAAATGTAAACTTTCACCATTATCACACATAAGAAAATACTTATCTTTTTTGGATTTTTTAATGGTGTATTTTAAATTATACAATCTAAACGTTTCGATAACACTTACAGTTATCTTCGTCAGTAGTAATATCTGCTAAAAATTGTTAAAGATGTAAAAATTTTTTGTCAAAGTTGAAAAATTAAAACATAAACATCAGCCTGCTATCAACATAACAGTTTGAGAAACGTATAAAGCCAACTATAAAATTAAATTTTAGTAAAGAATCACTAGGTCAATAAAAATTAAATATTGTTAAACTGCCTTAAAGATGACAAATCAGAACACTCTCTACGACGCAAGCCAACAATGAAATTTGTCAGCCAAAAAACACATTTAACAAAATTTAATCGAGTTAAGATGTAAGTGTAAAGGTTGTGAAAAACTTCAATTTGAAAATGATAGCAGCATTCACAAATCCAAACATCACATCAAATAAAATAGCGCAGTTAAATCTAACAAAGGGATATCTTTATCAATAAGTGGAAGTTTTATTAACAATGAAAAGCATAATGCAGAACATTTTTGTAATTTTAATTTTAATTTAATTTCAATTACTTATGTTAAATTACAGTGCTGTGGTAATTTAACATATAATTGGTAAAAGGAAAAGGAAAAGGCCACGTATTTCATTCCCTCCTCAAGGGAGGGCAGGCTGCTCGAGCTTTCCAAGCTCCTTCAGCCAGAATCATGGATTCCCAGCATACACACATACATTATGTATATATGCATGGTGGGATTAAGGATGGGTGGAAAGTACTACCCCGGCATTCGCCTAAGCAGCCGCACATGGTGTGCATATACGCAGTGACCATGCCGCTACATGTGTATGAGGAAAACCCCCTGAAAAAACCTCATACAAGGTAGACGGTAACGGGAATCGAACCCATTACCTCCCGAATGCTAAGTAGGTCGTGTCACCACTGCGCTACCAGCTCTATAATTGGTAAAGCATTTGCTTCAAGGTCTAGGAAACACAGCAAAAACCTAGACATACCAAAGTTAAAATTACAATCAAAATTAAGACGTATCATTATGCTTTTTTAATTATAAGATTCAAAACCTATTTAAACGGAGATTTTCTTCTTGTCTATTAAAATTATTAGTGTGTTTATATATTTCAACAGCTTCACGTTGTAAACGAACATAATAATGAGTTTGTCTTGACAATATTTCCATATTGTCAAATTGAATGTCATGATTTAGATTATTCAGGGCATGGTGAGCCACAGCAGACCCTCTGGTTGACAATCTACAAAATCTCATATGTTCTTTGCGTCTTGCATCAAAGCTACGTTTTGTGGTTCCGATGTATACTTTTCCACATGACCAAGATAACTTATACACTCGAAGATGATAAAGGTTTGACACTCTTTAGGTGATCTTAAATGTTCTTTAATTTTTCTTGCAGGTTTAAAAATAGTCCTAATGCCATATTTAATTAGGATTTTTTCAATTCTATTTGTAACATTAGCTATAAGAGGAAGAAAAGCAGTACCAACATTAAGAACTGGTTTTTCTTTAAGGTTACGCCTAGAAGGGGTAATAACATTATTAATTTCTGTAAGTGAATATTCATTATCTTACAAATAGAATTGAAAAAATTCTAATTAAATATGGCATTAGGACTATTTTTAAACCTACAAGAAAAATTAAAGAACATTTAAGATCACCTAAAGATGTGTCAAACCCTTTATCATCTTCCGGGGTGTATACATACAAAAGTATACATCAGAACCACAAAACGTAGCTTTGATACAAGACGTAATGAACAGATGAGATTTTGTAGATTAGGTCAGCCAGAGAGGTCTGCTGTGGCTGACCATGCCCTGAATAATCTAAATCATGACATTCATTTTGGCATCTTATAATTAAAAAAAAAAGTATAATGATACGTCTTAATTTTGATTTTAATTTTAACTTTTGGTATGTGTAGGTTTTTTGCTGTTTTTCCTAGACCTTGAAGCAAATGCTTTACCCATTATATGTTAAATTACCACAGTACTATAATTTATCATAAGTAGTTTAAGGTTTAAGGTTAAAATTAAAAATTACAAAAAACGTTTTGCATTATGCTTTTAATTGGTAATAACACTTGCACTTATTGATAAAGATATGTCTTTGTTCGATTTAACTGGATTATTTTATTTGATGTGATGTTTAAATTTGTGATTGCTTCTATCATTTTCAAATTGTAGTTTTTCACAACTTTACACTTACATCATAACTTCATTAAATTTTGTTAAATGTGTTTTTTGGCAGACATGTTTCATTGTTAGCTTTCGTCGTATAGAGTGTTCTGATTTGTCATCTTTAAGACAGTCTAACAATATTTAATTTTTAATGACCTAGTTATTCTTTACTAAAATTTAGTTTTATGGTTGGCTTTACACGTTTATCAAACTGTTATATTAATAGCAGGCTGATGTTTATGTTTTAATTTTTCAACTTTGATAAAATTGTTTACAACATCTTTAACAATTTTTAACAGATATTACTACTGACGAAGATAACTGTGTTATCGAAACGTTTAGATTGTATAATTTAAAATACACCATTAAAAAAACCCAAAAAAGATAAGTATTTTATTAAAATTCTTTAATGACTGATTTTAAGTGTGCAAGTAACAAAATTGTTTTGGAAAGCAAACTGTTCTATTTCATTAAAGTGTAATAGTAAAAATAGAAAAATTATTTAAAGTTTGTCTCTCCCATTATTGGACTATAAGGAGAGAGTTTTATTATGGTAATTTTTTATGCAATTAAATTTAATATCTTGTCTAATGAACTGATGCATAGTTATTTATCTATTAATGTATTTCATTAACACTTATAACACATGCTAACAATAAACATGATACTTTATTAATTTGACCTATTTATAAAATATTAAATATAATTAGCAGCTAACAGGTTAGTGACAATAATTATCTGTAACTTGACTTACCTTCAATTGATACAACAGATTGAATAAAATTATAGTGAATAAATGTTTTCGTTTATTATTTTATAAACACTGAAGAGAAACTAGAAACTCACGCTTCAAAGTTATTTTAAATGCTGTAATCTTGTGATTAATCTATGATGGACGTCATCAACATACTTACTTTCAATTGGTTGATAACCAAGGTTATGGTTAGTTTTTCAATTGTTTTATACAAATCAGCTTTGTATAGTATTTTAACTAGAAAGGAAATTAATAGTATTAACGCCATTTTGGCTAACACTAAATAATTAAGGAGAACCAATATTTGACAGTTTAATTTTATCGTGAAAAGTTTTATTGAGGCGATACTAAATTATACCAATTTAATATTAAAATCCAATCACTTTCACTATCAGAGTTGTTCGAATGTACTACCGGTACGTACTTAAACTAATCTGATAAATCTTATTGAACTGTTGTAAATATTAAAAATGAATATCTACATATAATTCCAATAAAATATGCGTATTTAAATGGTGTATTTGCTTTATTTTCTTTGTTAAAAACCGTTAACATATTACGTAAAGCAAAACCTCCGAAGAAGAACTTATCCTTTAATGACGCCGTGCTCTATTTGATCTTGACGTAATGAAAATATACCTTTTGCTATTTTAAATACCAATGACCATAAAAGTAGAACAACTGTTGGAACCACAAACTTATCGTGAACTACCAAAAGATCCTACAAAAAAGTTTGTTTTGAAAACTAAAGGACTTACTAAATTATCATCTATTCCTGAAAACATAAAAAACTCAACAGTTCTTGCACCAAAGCTATACGGTCAACTAAAAAGCCAATTCTTTCTTGGAAAAACATTTTAAACTTATACTACAACCTTATATAGATAAAACACCCCATTGTATTAAAAATTTTGCTGACTTTTTACAAAACAAACTATTGAATTTATTGAAAAATCGAAAAAAATTAATTGCGTTATTTTGACGTTTTACGACTCTCTAAACCCGAAACAAATTTTAGAAGATTTTTCAAAATGTCTGTGTTTGTATGTCTGTGGTCACTCGCTAGCCGAAACTATACGGACGATTTTCATGAAATTCGGAATGAAGGCCTACGAGACAATTATGTCGACAAAACAAGCTTTTAAACGCAAAAGGTATACAGGGGGTGAAAATAAGGGTGTTATTTTGGGGCAAATTTTCAAATTTTAACATAGAAGATTGAAATTCAGGTCATCAATAATTCGCATGAAATGCAATTTTTTAAAACTTTCAAAATTGAATATGGTCGCAGTTACAGTCACATATACATCTTTTTGTAGAAATATATATTTCCGATATCGTTCAAGATACAAAAGAATTGGAAATAGATATGCGTAGTTAAATAAAGGTTCTTTAAAGAGATTTCTTTACGTAATAAATTATGTTATAAATTTGCCTACATTTAAAGAGTCACGCGCCTCTATACAGCTGTAAACATTTCGGATCTACTCCTTACTGATAGGAAATATACATATCTCAATACTCCCTGAGGAATAAAACTAAATTTGTTGAAAACGTCTCTAGTTCCACATGTATTTGCATATACGTTGTATTGTATACATCGCTGTTGACGTAGCACATCTTTACCTGATCCGGCAAAATAACAACTACTAATCCTCTACTGCTGAAACTGGGGATAGCGAAACCAGTTTTGTAACTTATGTGGTTTATTGTTGGAAGATTATTGAGTGCATTGCCTTAGAAAGAATTTATTGAGTGCATTGCCTTAGAAAGAATTAAAATCACACGATTACCCTTACAATTTTTTTGTTGCAACTTGGTTCTCAAATTTGCAAATTAATAGGTTTCTGATAAAAAAAAAATTAGATGCTTTGTGAAGATCGCATTTTATGATTAGTGTAATTAAGAACCAATTTTGCATACGAATGTATAAATTAAAGTTTATGTAGAAATAGAAATTTATTTTCTCACATTATATTATTACACAATTATCTTAATTGATAATGTATCTTTATTGAAAATAAAAGTAGATAAACATTTCTCAAATTGAGGAATGAATTGTGCTTAATTGATAATTAATTACGAAGCATATTAGTGAAATATTTGTTAATTGACGGTTACCATTATAAATAAATAATCAGCAGTAACTAATTATATTGGTATTTATACAAAACGTAAAACATTATTTTTATTTGCATTTGTCATGTTTACACTTCCGTCGCCATCTTTTTAACGTCAAGGCCACGTGGAGACTATTTTCACCCTTTTTTATGGTTTCTATTCGAGGCCTTTTTCAACCCCTTGATGGAATTCTCATCCCTAATTATGGTCTTTTTGTCGGCCTTATTTTATGGTTTCTTTTCGGAGGCCTTTTTTTGCTCTTGAGGGAATTTTCAACCCTTTTTGTTATACTAAGAGCCTTTTTGACAACAATTTTTTGTACTTGCTCACGTGAGGGGTGTATTTAGGGTTTGGTCTTGGGCTTGGGGTTGGTCTTAGGCTTGGGGTTGGTCCAGGCGTTGGTCTTGGATTTGGGGGCTGGGGCTGGGTGATGGCTTCTTTTCGGGGGGTCTTTTTCAACCCTTAGGTTAGGCAATTACACGACACGGTAATTCGAATATTGTTTTTCTAAACGAATATTAAAACTGTTTGCTTACCTTTGAAGTATCTTTAATCACCATTCTCTCGTTAAAATTGTTGTATATACACGGGTCCTCGGTTTCTAAACACTTAATATTTTTAAAAAAGATATGTTGTTTGCACTAGCTGTAATTAAATCTGTGCAACTAAATAAATAAATTAACGTTGTAACTACCGTTTTCTGCTACACGTATAGGCACACTAATATCACTTTCTATGTTTTGACTTATGCTTAATTGATATAAAACTGGTTATCGAGTAAAAGTAATTTTTGTAATGTAAATAAAATATATGCTGTACATACACACAACATTGTTTTATAGAAAACGAATTCATTGTAAAATCCTCATTAAAATATAACATGGAGTTAATTACAGTTGGTGTAATTATATAATACCCATATTGAATAGCATACTTTATTTAATAATAAGTGCTAAAAATCATAAATTTTTATAAAACAATTAAAAGAAAGAAAAAACAGTAGGTATTGCGTAACGCTTAATTAAAAAAGAAAGTAATAAAATTTCTTTTTATTTATCAGACTAGAGTAGTAGGAAAACAAAAATTGTACAATAATTTGATTATCTCGTCATTTAAGACTAAGATACAGTGAAAAACTTATTTACAAAATCAAACACAGGTAAATTATGTAATCTAAAATATAGAAACATTAACGTATAATGCCCACACACATTCGAATGGTAATCTTGTCGAGTCGTTTTGTTATAATGGAACCATCTAGAAATTTTCTCTAGGAAGCGTAAATGATACCCTTGCGGTGCTCGTCCATAGGAATCTAAATATTCCCCGTTACCATTCTCGCCAATGTAGATAGCAGTCCAATGCTTACCTGGTTCGTTTGCACGCTAATTGCATACGGTCTAGGTGCGTGCCTCGGTAGTTGATTAGAAGCACATACAAGCCGAAACACATTCTTCTTGTGGCTGGGAATCGATTTCAAGCATCTCAACACTTGTGCCGCATTCATATCTGGAATTGTATGCACCCAATATTGCAATAGTTTATTATCGGTTGGTTAAGAAACCTTAAAAACTGCACGGGAGCAGCACTTTCATCAACTCCCCACGGAAATTGCTGTATTGTACCTAACCTAATCACCATTTTAGTCCGTGATAATTATCCTCCAAAAACTGTATCTATTGTGACATGGATCTTGATATAGAGTAAGCTCGAGGTCGTTTTATCAGTATCAGCGATAAACGACGATGATCTATAACCTCGGCAAATTCTTTCGGTATGAATTCGTTGTTAACACCACTAAACCCTTGTCCGTCCAAGTATGTGTTCATCTTCTTTCACTTGCTTCTGGATACTGAACTTTGTGATCTAGAGTTACTCCTTTTTAACAGCTAAAATCCACGACCACGTTCCGATGTTTATCGATCTCAATCACGTTATCGAATTCTGCATCGACCAAACAGTTAACGGTTTCAGCGAGCTCTGCACCAAAGCCGACTTCCAGCCGAAGCGAACCGTTTCTAACTAAATTCCAGTGCGTGCTAGCGTTTGCAGACAAGTCAGGTGTTAGGTCGAAGGCCATCAAACAGTATCCGTTGGGGTAATCGCTTCTTGATATATCGTTAACCTCATTTAAAAAATGAATACCAGTGCCAGAGAATAAGGTGTGATACGCCTTTACATATAAACCATTAGCTGTAAAGTCTGGTTGTAAGGGCTTCGAAGGAATTCGTTGTCCATCAATATATAACGACACGTCGTTAATATTGCAGTGATGAAAATTGAACGGGTTTGAGGGGTAATCACCGTTGAAGGCTTTATTTGGTACAAAGCCTACGATGCATCGTTTAGTTAACTAACCCAGGAAAACATTATCTAATGATTTTAGCTGTATGCCTGCAGGTATAGTTAACATTTTTACGTGGGTCCTTGTAACAGGGTATTTTGCGGCGGTTGTTACGTCTCACCAGTAAACCAGCGTCTATAATTCGCGTCTTGTAAGTTGAAGCGAGTTCAGCCATTAGGACTAAAAGTATCTCTTGATCGCACAAATTTGGTCTTTAGCTCAACACCGCTTATGAGAAACTTTTCTTGATTAAACAAATCCGAGTGCACGTGACCAATCATCTCTGAGTCTAAGTGCTAGTCGCTGCAAGTACTTGACGTTTTGAGAAACCGTTATTTCCGTTTCCCAGTGTATTCATCTGACCGGCTGTGCCATTGTGCCATAAGGTACAACCTAGATGCGAACTATAAACCTCCTTTCCATAATTTAGCAACGTTTCGATATATGAGCGGTAGGCGTAAGTGTTGTTTGGTTGTGACACCATTTTCTGATTTAAGTAAACCTCCACTTGTGAGAAAAGCGAATGCATCCATTTGTTTACTAGTGCTACAGCATCTGCATCAGTAAGTGCTGCATCGTCTTGCTTTAGAACTTTAGCTGTGATGTACCACATGGTCTGGCTTACATCTATGTAATCGTTTCCATTTCCGGGCACTCCAAACTCTATTGGGGCATCATCACTCAGAGCTGATAAAGGTATGTAAAATATCCATTTACCACTCTCTATACTTGTCTGCGTCGACGGTAAAGCGAACAAATCCAATTCGGACTTGACGCATTCACACGAGTGGGTATGTAGAATATCCATTATCTTGAAAATATCTCGTCGTAAGTAGGAGTCTTCTTCTTCTTAGCGACAGCTCTCGGTAGAGACTGGTTATTATCGGCCAGATGTACTCCTTTATACCCCGAACCCTCCATCATTCCATCATTTTATCGATTTTCTCGCCGGCTTTACGGTTAAGATTTCTACCTGTCTCGTGGAATCTTTCTTGAAACGAATCCTTAATAGGTCGATCCTCTATGACGTCACTAAGAATATTGGCACCCGTTAGCTTCTTTCCCTATAGCCTTTGCACCAGACGGTATTATACTTCTAAATATACCACCTAGCCAGCTTCCTAGTCCGCGACCACGTTGATAAGGTGCGCCTCTGTAGATGGACCCAATGCCGTTACCGGCCTGATTCATATAACATTGTTGATAAGCACAAACCATTATTGCACTTTCTTAAAGTGTAGCTTCAGAACCGACGTCCCAAACGTGAATGACATTTCTGCACCCGCATCAGTTTCTATATTAATCTCAAGGTTTTCAAATTCCCGTGTCATCACGGGCATGTAGTGTGCAGATGAAAAAACCACATCTTTATGACCTCCGTAAGCATAGTTTTCAGAAGTAATAGTTATTATACGCATAAGCGGAGACAAAACGTCGCCCACAATTTGCGGTTCAACGATATCGCAATAAACAAACATTTGCGTTGGTAATCCTGTCCATATACTAGTGGGATGCGGGAGTATTGGTTCCATAGATATGTTTTGGTACGGCCGATAACCCAGCTGTAAGGCTAAACGTTGTGAGAAGCCGAATAGTGAGAGGGTGGTTTTCAATTTTGTAGTGACGCGCTTAGTTAGATTATGGTATTCGATTGTTAGCAATTTACTTATTAGCTCGTGATTATTTAGCTCACTGGCACTTTCTTCTATGTTGGTATAATTCCCCTAGGCAAAACGTCCTCGGTATAAATGGCTTTCTCGTTGTCGTGTTGAAAATGCAGTTTTTTTTAATATCGTCTCTAACACATCCTCTTCTCCTGGGGGTGGGTCACCTCTATAATAAATTAAATTGTCTGTCGCACTTACTGCGGCAAAATAACAAGGGTACTGAATTTCCGATATGCCTACAACCCATGATCCTGCTAATCTTATTCGTTTTGGTAGCTTCGTAATAAAACTTGAAGTCATATTTTCGGGAAAATATGTCATAAGGTAAGTTAAAACTCTATCTTCATGTATTGCTCAACTGCGATGCTAGTACCCAGCTATTAAATTTGTCGCTGTATCCATCACCACCAGAGATATTGTTTATATCGTCCGCTACCCTTCTCTGCTAAAATCTTCTCGTCTTTGAATAGAGTGTCTTTATCGACCGTAACAACTTGCAATTCTTCTTCGTAAAAGGTACCTTCAACAGGGTCGTTATTAAGATCGATTATCCGGTAAACTAGTGGTCTTCTTTTTATCACTGCACTAATTGTAAAAACTTCCTCGTTCCAATTCGCTTCATATCCCTTTTCAAAAGTGTACTTAGTTCTGGCAACTCTGACATGCTGACCGACCTTATATTTAGGATGACGTGCAGTGTCTAAACCTTTCGCGTACAGGTTATTCCACACTTCCAAAATGTTTTGATCGTTTACAGCAGCAGGGGCGATATTTATACTTGAATGAGGGCTATTGTTGTAAGCAGTCACCAGTTGTTGGAGTACATTGATATACCGGTATGAATTTTTGTAAGTGAAATAACGCCACATCCTTGTTTTCAATGTTTTATTAAATCTTTCAATTACAGATGATTTTAAATCAGGGTTATTTGTTACATAGATATTGATATTTTGTTTCTTGAAAATGTTTTGTGCACTGCCCGCCTAAAGGTCTTTGCCTTTATCCGTCTGTAGATTTGCCGGGTATTAACACTTTCCTTAAAAATATCCGCGAATGCTTCAATTACAGATGCAGCTGTCTTTTTTAAGTATCTCGCTCAGGCCTTCTTGCTAAACACATCAATAACCGTTAGTATGTAGTTGTATCCACTATTGTGTTTACTTAAATTTTGCATATCACAATGATCCGCTTGCCACAATTCGTAAAGGTTACTCACAATATATTTATTTCGTGGAAACTTTTTTCTGATAGGTTTATGCATCGTATAAGCTTCTAGCCAATTTTTCATTTCACCATATTTTTTATCTTTTACAACATTAGCTAAAGGTGTTACACCCGCAAACCCCGCCGGATGAGAGGGTTCATAGTATACAGAATCCATATTATGTTCGCGAATCCTAATCTAGTGAAATTCCTCTTCTTTGAGAGATTCTTCTCGGTGTTTCCCGCGATTCACCATCAGCATCGTAATTCTCACCTGTGAGGCTCCGTTGAGCATAGGGTGATACAGTAACATAACGTCTTTGCGCATTTCCGATAAACTCTCGTGGTATACTTATTTCTTTAATGTACGTCGCAAACTGGCGCCAACCGTGTGGATTTGTAGTTTTTCGCTTTCTTAACGTCTCGTGAACCAAATCGATAATGTTGGAATGTGGTATGATCTCTCTTTTTATTGTGACAGTACCCCTTTTATCCCAAAATACATGACTGCTCGTATTCAGTATACGCAGGAAAACCTCGCCTTTTCTCTTATATGAAGGTGGAAGTGTTGATACTATTTCATCGTCCGCCAAACCTTTGCGTTGCGGTGACCCTCTAATATCATCATCAGCACCACCCCTGATTGCTATGCCAGCGGGTTGACGTAATTGATTGGAAAAGTGCAGATATCTTTGAAGGACTTGATTGTATTGCTGCCATTTGTCATGATCAATCATTTTGGTTTTTAAAACTTTATCCATACCGTTACCTAGCTTCGTTAAAATGTTGTTTTGTGACATCTGGTGTCTGTAATCGCAGTATAAAGTCCAGCGGTAGAATAATCATATTCTTCATGTTGTTGTCGTCCTTGGTTATGGAAATAGATTACTCAGAATTCCACCGAGTAATGGTCCTAACAAGAGTGGTAGAAATGCACCGCCTTTCTGTACAAGAAACTGTTCCTTCTTTTTTATAGATTCACCTCTCCGTGCCAAGCGTCTTAAAGTCTGCTTATGCTGAAGGAGTCGCTGCTTTTGATCAGCTGACAGAGGTACACGACCTTTTAAAATGTTATGTGCACACTCGCAAATACATTCCACTTACTTACTATCCAGATATTTCAATAAAGCGTCACGTTGACTTTTACTTAATCTGGCTATTGCACGCAGAATATCGGTGTTTTCGCTTAAAACGTCAACCATCATATATGATGCAATCTTTATGACTGTGAGGCTATATATACCTGGCAAATACCTTAAGGCCCGAATATGTTTGTTCTATATAGCAGCACATCGGGTGTATTCTGTTTTAAATCGAATAATAAATATCCGTGTGGGTTTGGCATCTTGGTATGCTGCCTCTAAAAATTTCGGGTTGTCCGGTGAAATCGGTCTTGCTAAATTCTGTATCTGAGCTCTGTTACGTGGGTTCTTAAATAAAATTATGTAGTGTGCATTGAGAGAAATATCCCGCTGTCCGCGTCCTTGATGAAATATGTTTTTAATTAAGAAAAACACACTTAGGTTTCTATGATGACAGCCCTCTGTGAAAATATCAACCACTGAACCATTAGTTTCGCGCATTAGATCATCAATTATTATTAAGACCAGTTTTTGGCCGTCAAACTGCCCCATATCAAGTAAACCCTTTTGAAATTTCACAGAGAGATCTTTGAACAACGGCTGCCGCTCGCTGTAATACCAGACATTTTTTTCAAAAGATGTATCACAGGCACTTTCGATATTTTTAGAAAATCTACAACCAAATCCCACAACCAGATGGCCCCGATACTATTGACGAAAAGGGGTGCCTAAACGAATCCTCCATCTTGTATCGCTAAGCGATACTGAAGCGTATCTGTCATCATCTTCGTTTAAATACCAAGTGATCTGCGACACCGTTATATTTTACTTTTTAATTAAGCGTTACGTAATACCTATCGTTTTTTCTTTTTTTTAATCGTTTTATAAAAATGTATGATTTTTAGCACGTATTATTATTAAATAAAGTATGCTACTCAATATTGGTATTATATAATTTTTTGTGTGTATGTACAGCATATATTTTATTTACATTCCAAAAATTACTTTTACTCGATAACCAGTTTTATATCAATTAAGTATAAGTGAAAACATAGAAAGTCGTATTAGTGTGCCTATACGTGTAGCAGAAAACGGTAGTTATAACCTTAATTTATTTATTTAGTTGCACAGATTTAATTACAGCTAGTGCTAACAGCATATCTTTTTTAAAAATATTAAGTGTTTGGATACCGAGGACCTGTGTATATACAACAATTTTAACGAGAGAATGGTGATTAAAGATACTTCAAAGGTAAGCAACCAGTTTTAATATTCATTTAGAAAAACAATGTTCTGATTACTGTGTGGTGTAATTAACTTTTAAATCATTTTTTGCATTGCGTGTTGAGATTAATTTAAAAATTTTATTATTAGAATACAACCCCATAGAATAAATACATTTTCGTATAGGTAAAAGATCACAAGCAGTAGATAAGAATTTAAAAAAATCTCATTTTATAAAATAAAAATGGGTCCTAATACATACTAATAAACAAAGCTTAAATAAAAATCTTTTTGGATCACAACACGTGCAATTGCCTAACCTCCAAGGGCTGTACTGCTCTTAATAGTACCAAAAGGACCTTAATTAGGGTTGAAAAAGGCCCCCCGAAAAGAAGCCGTCACCCAGCCCCAGCCCCCAAGTCCAAGACCAAGCCCAACCCCAAGACCAAACCCTAAATACACCCCTCACGCGAGTAAGTACAAAAAATTGCTGTCAAAAAGGCTCTAAGTATAACAAAAAGGGTTGAAAATTAGGGATGAAAATTCCATCAAGAGGTTGAAAAAGGCCTCCGAAAAGAAACCATAAGAATAAGGGTGAAAAATATGGTCCCCCACGTGGCCGGCGTTGTGACGCCAAAATCTAAGATGGCGGCGGAAGGTGCCTGGGTTCTACAGTCATGCCGAAAAATAAAAGAAGCCAGGTTAGTAGAATATTTATATATAATTATACCAAAACATACGCATCGTTATAAATAGGTAATTCTAAATGTTTGTAGGATCCGATACTGATCACGATACTAGTGATGATGAAGAGATTATGAGATAGAATATGAAAACAAGAAATCTGAAAGCAGTCACGTCACTATTGGACGTAGAAAAATTAATGTTTCCTACTTTCGTGAACAACTAAAAAATATATCGCACGAAGGTACCCACTAATTTTTTTATATTATTGTCCTAGTGATTAAATATAATGCTTTTTAAGGGTTTGGTTGCAGTTTTTGAAATGTATCCCTTGTGTCCGAAAAAATTGAAGGTCTGGAAAGTATATTTACGTTTAGGTGTAACACTATCAGATCGGATAATATTAAAAATGGTACCGTAACAGGAACTGATTTATCAGCTATTTTAGGTACAATATACAGTCGCATTGGCTCTCACAATTGAATAAATTACTTTCGGCTTTGGATATACCATCTTTCTCAACCAAGACGTACAACAAATATCATTCGATGGTTTTCGAAGCCATTGATTGTGAAATTTTAGCACAAATGAGACAGGCTGGTGAAGAGGAAAAACTGCTAGCAATATACACGCTCGATATGACGAAAGACGGTATACCCATCGTATCAGTGATTGTTGACGGAGCATGGAGCAAACGATCATATAAGATGAATTACAACGCTTTGTCTGGAGTTGTAAGCATTAAAATATTAATTAAATAATATAATGACTACATTTTATTTTCCGTAGGCTTGCATTATTAGAGCAAAAACCAAAAAGATATTGTATATGGGCGTAAAAATAAATATTGCTTTGTGCAAGAGCAAAATTAACAGAACTACCAACTCATGTTTGTTTTAAGAACTGGACCGGCAGTTCAACAGCTATGGAGGCATCCATAATTACGGAAGGTTTTCGACAATCTATCCAGATGCAAGGATCAATTTACGGCAAGGTTATAGTTATAATGTTCACCGAAAATTAATAGAAACGGCACCATACGGACCTACCCTTATGATCGAAAAGGTAGAACGTAGAAATCATCTCCTGAGTAGTTACACCAATAAATTGTTCGACCTTCCCTATCACTCTTCGAAAACAAGTCACCTCAAGTGATTCATTAAGCAGGTTCCAATGTGCTGTCACAAAAGCTATTGCCTTTAGAAAAAATGAGAACAAACCTTTTGCAGAAAAACAAATTCTGCTTAGGAAAGACTGTAAAGGGACGCCGTCAGATATCCCAATTTTTTACTATTATTAACTAGTTTCCTAAAGTTTATTAGCAAGACGCCGTCCTTTATCAAAATTTTCCTGTCACGATTAATTATTTGCTAAATGAAATACCAGTACTGATATAAAACTCGCGGAATTTATTAAGATAAAGTGAATTGCTAAGCGCACAGGTGCAAGAAATTATAAAAATTCGTAGAATTTATAGTAAAATTTAAACATATTTCATAACGTTGCAGAAAATTGCACAATAATTAATCATGCATTCTCTCCCCAGACGTAAATCTCAAAAACGTTTAAAAGTTTGTATACGTCAGATAATCTTCCGCCAATACTGGCCTACGGAACCTCACCCCCAAAGTTTTGTAACCACCCTTGCGAATTCTTTATAAAAACGCGGCACGCGCCGCCAGCTAGAGCTAGAACTCTACCAGAAGAATCCGTATAGAAATCGTCTGCTCTATCGTCGCGCTCGCGCCGACTACTACCTGTTTAAAAACCGCCAGCCTGTAAACGCCGTCCGAAACAGAAAACGCGACTCCGCGACTTGATATCATCACCGAAGCCAAAGGGTTAGAGTTGCAGAGATCTAACGTGGAACGTACGTAAGTTGAGATACCTACAGCACTGTATACCTGGTGAGAGGGATATGCAGGGTTGGAAGCCCGACATACTCTTTCCTTACTAGACACCTATACTGTGGAGTCTGGAGGGTGGTTGCCCTACATTCCATTGACCGCACGAGATCTTATTGTTTGGTTTAACGGGTAGTTACCCAGATTACTAACAAAGGAGACCCACCTACACAAATTTACACTAACACTAAAACAAAAACACCTCGTCAAACGTACTAGAAACCGCAGATTACCTGTAACTAAAACCTCGCCCGGGGATTAAGCTGAACACCTAGTTTACGCCGTTAATCCAGTAAAATCGAAGCATAGCCGTACTACTAACAGTACTAAATTATCGCCTGTAATTAAACCGCCGCCGCCACCACCGAAAAACATAAGTTATACCGTTTGCACTTAGTAAGATTGTTATCTGTAAACCAGAAACCATCCGGTGATCTATTTCGCGTTAAAACATTAATATCATTATTGTTAGACGCGAACGATTCTATATTTTAAACCCGGCCCACATAACAAAATTATTTCTTTTAAATAAAAACCTGTGTACTAATATAATTAATATTGGAAAATAAACAAATACTCCGCTGCTACCGTACAAAATTTACCTTCAAAACGAAAAGCTTTTATTTATTTAAAAGGGAAAAATTGAATTTAAACGTGAATGAGTTTATTTTCATAAGAAAAGCAGGTATAAAATTATATTATTCTTATACGTTTGAAATCCGACCGCTTTAAAATATCGATTATTTCTTTGAAGGCAGAGCACTGAACTCGGCGTCTTATCTCACGCGTGTTTATAACAGTTTTATCTTGCTCCCGACTTCTGTAGTTTATACAGGGACGCATTTAGGTAAAATTATTTATTTTTATTTCGGTAGTTAAACAAGTAAATTCAAACCAGTCAAAGGACGTAGATTAAAAGTCATAAACCAACCCTTCTATTAATGTTACATTACAGAAACTCCAGAGTACCACCTAACCATCCTCCCAGGAGCAACCCGAAAAGGAGAATCCACCTGTAAATATGTTTGTTTATCTTACTTAAGCAGTTTAAAGTCTAAATATTTAAATTTCTAAAAAAATAGGAAATAAAGGATATAAACTTTTTAATCAATTTGTTCAGTGTTGAGGGCCTTAATAACGAACCCCGATCCTTATTTTGCCAGTACAAAATACGACTGAGCTAAATGGAAAAAATGAAAACTATTCATTTTTATTAATAAACTTGAACAAATAAAGCGTAATATAAGATGTTATAAATGGTTCCAATCATATCTCTGGGGAGCACTTTCAATGTGATAAGTATTTCTGTAAAGAGGAAGGAAAACAAAGGGTATTTGAAAACAATATTTGTTATTAATTGAACAGTAACAATAATACTCTTTTAGGAGAATCTGGTTCCTGACTTAAAACTAAGCGGATTATATGACACAATAATAAACAGTAATAGAATATTGGCTCAAAATGTGAGCAGTTTGCTGTATGATCTTGCCAACAATCCTGCTTAAACTTTTAATTCTGTGGTAGCTAAATTTGTAGGAGGAAAGAGAGTAAACTTTGCATTGAAAGGTTCATATGAATGCAGATGCAAGTCCTCTGCTGTATCGTTTAACAGCAAAGGTGAGTAGTAATGTAAGGCCGGAGCTACTACACTTTTCTACTATACTTTTTCTACGAGTGTTTCTGCTCAAGGTCATGGTCATCGTACACATTGCATATATCGGTAGTAGTAGTAATGTAAGGCAGGAGCTACTCCATTTCAAGGTCACGACGATCTCGTAAGCTATGCATAAAAAGTAGGTCATGAGTTCATTGAAGGTGAATACTCCACTTCAAGCTAAAAATAGAAATTGCAATGTCACCATTCTCATCATATTACAAGGTCACTCTGCGGTCAAACGTTTTGGCGGGGAAATTTCTATGTCAAGGTCAGAAGCTAAAAATAGAAATTGCAATGTCATCATATCATCATATTACAATTCTTAGAAGTCTAAAAATAGTGTGGTCAAGGTCAAAGGTTATTGATCTGTAGGGGTATCATATGATACTTCTTAGTATTTCCAAACTAAAAGTAGGACAAGGTGGGTATTTAACAAGTTTGAACATGTAAGAGATACTCAAATCAAGGACACATTTAGATCAAAATTTAAAGCTAAAAATAGAAGTTGCTAGGTCATCATACTACAATTCGTAGAAATTTAAATCTACTCCACTTGAAGGTCACGACGACGACGACGACGACGACGACGACGAGGACGACGACGATCTCGTAAGCTATGCATAAAAAGTAGGTCATGAGTTCATTGAAGGTGAATACTCCACTTCAAGGTTACGACTTTCAAAACTTCAAGATCATTTAGAGGTCAACAAGAGTAACGACTCAGTGTTAAAATGAGAGGGAATATATATATATATATATATATATATATATATATATATATATATATATATATATATATATATATATATAAGATTTCCTGTTTGTGAGAAAGATATCATTGATAAAGTTTAGCAAGTTACATACATATCTTTTAAAAGAAACTTTTAAATTTAAGGAAACATTAATTTGATCAAGTACATTTTCTAATTCTATATCAGTTATAAAAGCTTTTTCTATACAAACTTCTAATAACATTTTAATATAACTGTCTAACTTAACCTTTACGTTAAATAACGTGTTAATCGTATCGATACACGCTCCTTCTGCATTCTCAGCATACCACTTAAAGCATTCATCAGGTATTACAATATTCCGAAGTATGTTAAGAACTAGCGTACAAACCTCTGCAGATCCCTTTCCCATTAAGGCACGCTTCAAAGATTTCTTATAAATTTCTTGCGAAGAATGTTGCAAAATGTATTAACCTTTTATCATCATAAGGACTAAGAACCACCTTATTTTGTTTTATTGTAAACACCGAATGTTTCTTTGATCTTATAAGACGCTGGTGGCGCTTTACAATCTTACAGTCAAACAAAGCCCTTTTATAATCATCTATTGTAACTTGCCTGACACTAGCCGATGTAGAACCTTTTGACTTCTTTACAACTCCGTGCTGGTTAACAGAGTATGCATATATTTTTGAGCGTAAACCAACAAACTCTAACATAGTTTTACCGTGATTTTCGTCTTTCATTAATCCTGGCACTTTTTTGTTAACTAATGGAATGCTATAATCGTTATCAAGATCATAGTCTGAGGTATCAAATCTATTAATATCCTCTTTCATACTCTGATATATGTCGGGTACAGAGAAGGCATACACAAGACTGTCTGTGTCTGTATATAAGAGTTTGACATTATTTTAAATTTCTTTAAAATATAATTATAATGAAAATCATACAAAAGGTTTTGAAACATCTAATACCGAAAATCCTGCATATATAGGTTTATTCAAAAAACTTCCAATTTGTTCATTTCTATTATAACCATGTCGTTGTCAAATATAGTACAATTGTGAAAATTGGGTTTGGATATAAGTGCGAGCCCCAAAGCGATCTTCCCATTTTGCAACTAAACCCACATCCTTATATTTGCGCACATTTTCCATAAGTTTACCAAAAACGCTATTAATCATTAATTTAAAAATTCTTATCGAATTCATTTTTGATGCCTGTCTTAACATTGTGTTCAAGTCTATATATGTTTTAACCACGCTGACTGTTTGAAACGCAAAACCCGATTTACTTTAACTAGTCTTAATCCCTGCTCTAAATACATTTTAAATTCCTATAGTGAAGAACGTAGTTACGTTTTGGATACAATGTGAGCAATAATTTCCTCAATTTGGATTTGGAATACGGGGCTGGGGTATCATGTCCTCAGATGCCAAAGGTAGATCGCTATGGGACTCGTGCAACTCTGTGGGTAACCCAAGTCACAACCTATGATGCAACCAATGTCTGAATCGTTAGGATTATTTAATAGACGTTCAATATTGAGCTCGTCAATGAAAGAAAATTCACCATATGGTAAAAATCCTTCCATTGTTCTTCCATAAAGGTTGTTAACATCATAATAAATTAAAAAGCTCGTTGGGGCACTAGAATCGTAGATTTCACCCATGTATTTATTATTAGCTTTCGCGTAACGGTTAGAACACTGCGATACTCCTCCTCTAATACCTCTCTCGATGAACATAACCATGTCGATATCGGTTAAAAGTTCTAATCTAACTTGAGAAATTTTAGCATTGCATCAAATGCCAAATCTGGTGCGGTATAATAATAAAGAGGGTCCAGTTGATATGCACTTAAGCAGGTTTGACGAAAATTTTCAAAAACATCCGCCAAAAGTAAAACATCTGTTTTAGATATAAATCCGAGTATTGACCTAACGTTTCGAGTCTAAACGTATTCCAAACATTAACGGCATGCATATAATCTTCATCCGTAACATCTTCGTTATGAAGCTGACTAAAAATGCAGTTTTAGGAGGTAAAATAGTTTCATTAAGTTTATCCCAAGAGTCAACATATTCATACGAAAAGACTCCTTACGTACTAATAAATTAAATTCATTATCATTAGTGCAATTTGATCGGGTAATATTTTTTATCATTTTCCAAATATGATGACAATTTCTCAATACTGCTACCCATGAACCTATAGGAGTCAATAAACCTATAGTGTATCCTTGTATTGTCTACCAATTTGGTGAAAGAAATGTATTTTCTTTATTTAACGGTAAAATTTTGACCTGGCCCGGAAAACCCTTTGCTAAATCGCGAATAATAAAGTGTGACTCAGAACTACTAAGATTGTGAAATACTACAGGTATAACATGAAACGCCTTAAAATTTAAATTACAACTTATGTGTGCCGCAAATCTATACTTTCCTGTCAAATGATCGTGGTCTCTAACGTTAATATCATTTCCGTAAACGGTTTCCTACAAATATGACATGCCACTGCGTTCTCAAAATCTTCAATCTGATCTTGTGTTAGATTGTCTATTGGTACAACCGTATTAAATATATTGTTAACCCAATACGCCAAATTTAATAATTCATTAACAAACCACGTAATACAATCCTCACCCTGTACAATTGAAATTTAGATAGTGTATTGTTATAAGAACATTTCCAATAATAAGCTATACTAAAGGGAACATGTTTTTCGCATACACGTGTATTACTTCCTTCGTCATATACCAGAGAGGATTTTTCGTTATTTGAATCGCAAGGTAAAATCAGTAAATTAATTGACTCAGTTATTTATTTGGTTCTTACTTAATAAAAATGGAAACACTTTTTACCGTTTACACAATATAAGTTAATGGAAAGGTTGTTTAGCTTTTCAAATTTGCTGATGTTGAATTTAATAGGAAACTGAATGGATTCATAATTTAAAATATCTCTAAAATGAGGATAACTGTTAACTCTATCGTAATGATTTTGTACTGGGAATAAAATAGATGCTATGGCCCACAAGAAACAATATTCGTCATTATTTTTACATTAACAACTGCCCTCTTCATTGATATGAAATTAGGTACTTTAACATACGTTAAAACGCCTCCCTTATAGTAATGTAACTATTAATATTAACCTTTAAGTGTAAAATTTCTTGCAACGCCCATCCCGAATCCCTTTCCGCAAACTCTTCTAATTTTGCTTGCAGTTTATCGAATACATGAGTTTTGTACCATTGTTTAAGATCGGTACCAACATCTATAATTGCATTTTTGGATGCAAACGTTTTTAAGTCAAGCTCAAGATTTTGGGGTTGAATAAAATGACACGCTAAAACAACATTTACTTTCAGCATTGATTGCCGTAACATTGCATTAATTTTTCTCGAAAACTTTTATAAGCACATTTCAAGAATACTAACGGGTCTTTAATATTTAAATTGACTATAATACCTGTAAGTAATCTACCATTGAAGCAGGATTGTACATCGTGCCACTGCAAATTACGTGAACTGATTGCTATACCAGCGCCTCTTTTATCTAAAGTGTACCTTAATTGCTTTAATTTTGTCAGGTAACATTTGTGAATTGATAAATTAGTCTACACGGATTTTCATTTACAGTATACATTTGAATTTTAATAAATTTTTTAAATACCTGATATTATTTCTTAACATACGAATATGTCTGGTTATTTCGTCCTTAGTTTTCAATAATTTAAGAGCATTGCGAATTACCTTAATTGATTTAGTACTTGTAACCGAAACCGAATTTATATTCATATCTAATTATTTTAATTGCTTATTTACCTTAGAAGCTATAATATTCAATGCAAACAAGTATTATTTAAATTCACACACACGAACAATTTTAAATCAGCGTAACTAGGGAGTAACCGTTTTGTTAACTATTTTCAGACTGCAAAAACACTTTAGGACTATTACAAAGACAATTTTCGGACGGCAATCGCTCTTTAAGTTTAAGCTGCGATATCTGTCATCTTACCGTACATCATCGGTTTATATACCTTTTCAAGTTAACGATAGAGGGTACAATAACCCGAAGGTCAACGAGTTCATGGCACATTAATGTCCTTCAAAAGATAAAAATAGAGCAAAGTTATAAAATAGTAAAGCGCATAAGACAATACATAATGTACCATGACCGCTTTTCAATGCCGTAAGAGATTGTCAACCAAAACGCTTAGAGTTACCTTCCATGGGTGAATGACCCCAAAAAATTGCCAAAAATGTAATTTGACACCCAAAATTGCGAAAAATGTAATTTGACACCCAAAATTGCCAAAAATGTAATTTGACACCCAAAATTGCCAAAATGTAATTTGACTCCCAAAATTGCCAAAAATGTAATTTGACACCCAAAATTGCAAAAATGTAATTTGACACCCCAAAATTGCCAAAAATTTAATTTGACAACCCCAAAATTGCCAAAAATGTAATTTGACACCCAAAATTGCCAAAATGTAATTTGACACCCAAAAATTACCAAAACTGTAATTTGACACCCAAAATTGCAAAAAATGTAATTTGACACCCAAAATTGCCAAAAATATAATTTGACACCCAAAATTGCCAAAATGTAATTTGACACCCAAAATTGCCAAAATGTAATTTGACACCCAAAATTGCAAAAAATGTAATTTGACACCCCAAAATTGCCAAAAATTTAATTTGGCACCCCAAAATTGCCAAAAATGTAATTTGACACCCAAAATTGCCAAAAATATAATTTGACACCCAAAATTGCCAAAAATGTAATTTGACACCCAAAATTGCAAAAATGTAATTTGACACCCAAAATTGCCAAAAATGTAATTTGACACCCAAAATTGCCAAAATGTAATTTGACTCCCAAAATTGCCAAAAATGTAATTTGACACCCAAAATTGCAAAAAATGTAATTTGACACCCAAAATTGCAAAAAATTTAATTTGACAACCCCAAAATTGCCAAAATATGTAATTTGACACCCAAAATTGCCAAAAATGTAATTTGACACCCAAAATTACCAAAAACTGTAATTTGACACCCAAAATTGCAAAAATGTAATTTGACACCCAAAATTGCCAAAAATATAATTTGACACCCAAAATTGCCAAAAATGTAATTTGACCCCAAAATTGCCAAAAATGTAATTTGACACCCAACAATTGCCAAAAATGTAATTTGACACCCAAAATTGCAAAAAATGTAATTTGACACCCCAAAATTGCCAAAAAATTTAATTTGCACCCCAAAATTGCCAAAAATGTAATTTGACACCCAAAATTGCCAAAAATATAATTTGACACCCAAAATTGCCAAAAATGTAATTTGACACCCAAAATTGCCAAAAATGTAATTTGACACCAAAATTGCCAAAAATGTAATTTGACACCAAAAATTGCCAAAAAATTTAATTTGACACCCCAAAATTGCCAAAAATGTAATTTGACACCCCAAAATTGTCTATACTGGATGTCGATAAAAATTTTAGGTATTTACTACTAATTTTATAGATCACGTATTCTCCTTGGTTTAGTCCCTTAACCTTATTCAAGTTAACGAACTATTCCACATATGTTTGATCATTACCCTTATCATTTCCGTTTGTTTTACCAACGTTAACAAAACCTATACGTATAAAAGTTAACAAGATGCTGACACATATGTTCGTTCATTATCCTTATCATTTCGCTTGTTTTGCCAACGTTAACAAAACGTATACGTATAAAAGTTAACAAAATGCTGACACATTTGTTACATACATATGTTCGTTCATTTCCGTTTGTTTTGTCAACGTTAACAAAACCTATACGTATATATAATTTGAACATTACACTTCTTATTCAGTTATTATATGTACGTGCACATAATAGTCTGTATACATATACATCTTACAATGGCATCATCGTCTAAGAAAACCAAATTGAGTCTCAAGAAAACCAAGAATAACGAGAAAAACCTCAAATTCTACAGAATTTGTTACTACAATCTTCTGTATCGCTACCTCAGCCACCGCCCGCTGATATCCCGGTTATCAGCATCAGGGATAGCGATATAGAGGACGATTTTACCCACTACTTTGAAAAGTAAGTTACTTATTTCTTAATGTATGTTTAGTTATTGCATTATTAATGTGGTTCATTTTCCACTTACAGCATCACTCCTGCCACTACCGTGGCTGCAACACCGGGTGGATGCGTGGGGAAAAGATTTAACCCTACTGGACATACCGTCCCAAGGACAGCAGCTCCCGAGACAGGCCAACCCCTCGAGCCTGCTGTCAGGTTAAATCGATTAAGGAGACGAATTTAGAATAGCTTCGAGAACTATGCATCTCAAACCAAGAGCGGGTGACTGAAAGTCGAAGAGTTGCTGTACGCTGAAAAGACGGGGCGAAATGCCGAATTAGTGTTTAGGCCATTAGATAATATGGACCCTTAGTTTATATATTAAGTAATTAGTTATAGGTTAGTTTTTTAGTAAAGTAAGTAAAGTGTAGATGTTTAAATAAATAAATGTTTTAATTCTTTTTACTTTTTTCCTTAAGGTAAAATATTCACATCATCTATCACTATAAAGTGTACAGATTATGAATCAAAAAAGTATTGAAATTTTACATGTGGAATTAAACATAAACTGTAAATTGTATGATACAGTTAAAAGTGATACTTCATTGAATATATTACTCACATGCAGACACCTTGCGCTACAAACAGTTGCATAAATAATTTTTTTTCGTTACATGATTATCCATTTATTTCATTAAATATTATACCTAAATACAGTTTTTAAAAGATTCTTCTTCTTATAGGATATAAATTTCCGTAATGAATGAAACATCTAACTCGGTAACGTAATATTTAGAATATGAACAAAATCTCCAAATTTTACATGATTTAAAAATGTACATACTTTTCTTAAAACAAGCATTAGAAATTTATATGTGAAAACGCGAACGATTTTATAATATAGTTAAATCAATCTTCATAACACATTACTTATTTATTTTGCAACTATATATCACTTCATATTTTTAAACTCTTCATCTTCAGGTTCACCTCGTACATTTCCAACGTTCTCATTACTTCTCTAATTTTCTTTGAAATATATTTTATGTGAATAACCAGTTACGTACGTTCCTACTTTATCAATGATATCTTTCTCACAAAGAGGCAATCTTATATATATATATATATATATATATATATATATATATATATATATATATATATATATTCCTCTCATTTTAACACTGAGTCGTTACTCTTGTTGACCTCTGAATGATCTTGAAGTTTTAAAAGTCGTAACCTTGAAGTGGAATAGCTCCTACCTTACATTACTACTACTACCGATATATGCAATGTGTTCGATGACCTTGACCTTGAGCAGAAATACTCGCAGAAAAAGTATAGTAGAAAAGTGGAGTAGCTCCGGCCTTACATTACTACTCGTGTCCTTGTCCTTGTCCTTGTACTTGTCCTTGTCTTTGTATTTGTCCTTGTCCTTGTCCTTGTCCTTGTCCTTCTCCTTGTCCTTGTCCTTGTCCTTGTCCTTGTCCTTGTCCTTGTCGTTATCCTTGTGTGCTTGTCCTTGTCCTTGTCCTTGTCCTTGTGCTTGTCCTTGTCATTGTCCTTGTTCGTGTCGTGTCCTTGTCCTTGTCCTTGTCCTTGTCCTTGTCCTTGTCCTTGTCCTTGTCCTTGTCCTTGTCCTTGTCCTTGTCCTTGTCCTTGTCCTTGTCCTTGTCCTTGTCCTTGTCCTTGTCCTTGTCCTTGTCCTTGTCCTTGTCCTTGTCCTTGTCCTTGTCCTTGTCCTTGTCGTTGTCCTTGTCCTTGTCCTTTGTCCTTGTCCTTGTCCTTGTCCTTGTCCTTGTCCTTGTCCTTGTCCTTGTCCTTGTCCTTGTCCTTGTCCTTGTCCTTGTCCTTGTCCTTGTTCTTGTCCTTGTCCTTGTCCTTGTCCTTGTCCTTGTCCTTGTCCTTGTCCTTGTCCTTGTCCTTGTCCTTGTCCTTGTCCTTGTCCTTGTCCTTGTCCTTGTCCTTGTCCTTGTCCTTGTCCTTGTCCTTGTCCTTGTCCTTGTCCTTGTCCTTGTCCTTGCCCTTATCCTTATCTATGTCCTTGTCCTTGTCGTTGTCCTTGTGATTGTCCTTCTCCTTGTCTTTGTCCGTGGCCGTGTCATGTACGTGTGAGTGATTTTGAGCACAAGTGCGCGCGCGTGTGTCTGGTGTGTATAATAGGCTGTGTGTTGTGTATTGTGCCTCTCTTCTACCCGTGTCCGCGTCCGTTTCAGTGTCATTGCGTGTGAGTCTGGGCGCATGTGCGTTTGTGTGTGCGTGTAAACGTTTGTGTGTGTGAGTGTGCGGGTGCGTGTGCGTGTGCGTGTGCGTATGCGTGTGCGTGAGCGTGTATGCGTACATGCGTGCATCTGGGTGTGTGCGTGAGGACGTGGGTGTTGCTTGATTGCGTGCGGTTGTGTTTGTGTGCGGGTGCGCGTTCGTGTGCTGGTGCGTGTGCGTGTGCTTGTGCATGTGACGGTGTGCGTGTGCGTGTGTTGTGTGGATTGTGTGTGTGCGGTGTTCTTGTGCGTGTGCGTGTGCGTGAGCATATGCGTGTGCGATTGCGTGTATGCGTGCGTACGTGAATCTGGGTGTGCGCGCGAGTACTGCGGTTGTGTCTGTGTGCGGGTGCGTGTGCGTATGTGTGTACTCTCCAAATTAGCTAGCAAAGGGTACAAAATTAATGAATGAATCCTGAAGGAAGTAAGCGTAGTTAGGTATGCCTCCGCTACATACTTATGATAACCAGGTATCACTATTCTATTATTTCGATATTAAACAGGTTTTGGTTAAATGCTTTTTATTTCTGTGGAATTGTTTTTGTTACGGAGACCCAGACCTTTAGTAATACCTCATATAAATATATTGGCAAAATGAAGCGGTATGTATTAAGGTTGTGTACGTATTTTAAGTGTACTTTAAAAAGGATTTAATTTATTCATAAAAATTTATGAAATATAGTTGAATTTTGTTCATTAAACAGTCAATTATCTAAGCATAGTCATGCAGTACCTATAACGGTTATGATGAATTGAATTTAAAGCGTGTAATAGTATCAAATATGCAAATTAGTACGACGTGTAATTAAAATAGTTTTAGGTAAATCGTATTTTTTAAATAAAAAAAAATTATGATCTAAGACCTAAAAACAAGTATTTTAATTATGTGTGATAATCATGAAGATTTACATTTTCTGATGGTGCTTCATATGTTTGGGCGTTTATTACTGGAGATAAAGAAGATTAGATTGGTAAATGTTATGGTCATAATTCCGTAACAGTTTTTAACCGGTGTTCTATGTATTATCGCTTACAAAAATCTATATTAATACTTCACTTCAATCATTCAACATAAATTCCCATCTAAAGGTACAACAAAAAGGTTACAAAAACATGCATTTTATCATAAACATAATTTTAGTATATATTCTTTGCATTGAGCATACAAATGTTGAAAAAGTAGCTGTATCTTCCAATGAAATTTGAAATTCCAAGAGTTATAATACACAAATTTCAAACAAATGCGTTATATTCAAATAACAGCTTGGTAAGTACCTAGGTAGAAATATTTTAAACAGTATCTCAACTGTATTATACACGAAATGATATACAAAGCTTAAATTTAACAAGAGAACAACGGTGCGTCTCAAGTGACACTTTATTGTGATCATGTTGAATGGTTTTCGTTAAAAGTATTTTAGTGAAAACACATTTTTTACATTAAAGCTGTATGAACTTTATTTAATTTAAACAACCAATGTGCTTACAGTGTATTAATTACTAAAGTATCAGAACCATGTAACGTTTTTCAAACATACTTTTCCATTATGTACTAAAAACGTTAAAATCATTAATTCATTCAATAATAATAGCGCTAATGTTTTAAATGCAAGATTATTCCACAATTTCGTTTATATAATTATAACTTATTTCTCTACGCATTTCAATACATGTATCTTTATCAAAAGAAAATATATAATGATACATGTAGTATTGAAACGCGTAGTGAAATAAATAAATTGTAGAATTATGCTGTATTTAAAACATTAGTGATACGTATTAAACATGGAATTCCACGGACTAAGATTAATGATAATTGTCAATAATAATTTCGAGCTGGGTTTTATAAAAATTAATGCAATCATGTGAAATAACTTTTATGCCAAGTTTACATTTACTAATTGAGCAGCATTTCAATAATACAACCGTCCGCTTTAAAACAGTTTCAGATAATTCACTTCTTGTGTACTTAAATTACAATTTAAACTGTTATAGGTATATACTGTGGAGGTTTTTTTTATAGAATAACTTTGAAATGGCCTATGGTCTTTGATTTCAAATCGAAAAATATAGATACGAGTACACGAAACTACGTGATATGTTAGTTAATTACACCAAGCTTACAAAAGAACCCAATCGTTATCTTGGAAAGTCTCTTGGTAATATTAGTTTTCGTGGTATTTACTTACCCTTAGGAGAACGGATATAAGTACGTACGAAACATAAATTTCTGTATTGTTCCTTTTACACAGCAGTTATAAATGCATACAAGGTGAAATATAATATATTATTGAATTACAATGTGGAGTAAATTAACTAATATAAATCATAAAAATAATTTCAGTTGAAAATAAATATGTATTATTATAAAATTACGTTTAAAGTAACAGCAATTCGATTATTCCTTTAAGCAATGACTTCTCTTTCAGGAGGTTTACTGACGGCGATAACTATAATTGTTATCGAAACGTTTAAATTTACATAAAAAATAATAAAAAACACATGATTTGTTACCCAATAGAGAAGTATTTTAATATTTTAATTTCGTGTCATAATCGTGAAAGTCTACATTTTCAAGATGAGAGGTTTGCTCAAGTGAGTCAACGACTACTTTAACAAGAACATCGAGGTCGACATTTTTCGAAGGATAAATTCTGAAAACTGAACAAAATATTAACTGCATTACTATTGTGAATGTTGTGACATTTTACATTTTCTATTTTTAAATTTGATGAACTTACAACTTGCACTCGGAGGTTCCAGTACGGATTTGCGTTTTAAAATTGCATTTAAACTTTACATTTACCTACATATTACCCCTACCATGACCTAGTATTTTATTGTCACTATTAATGTATTAACATAAAAAGGTGACTAGTTAGTGTACTATCATACAATAATAGTTTAATATTACTATTTTTATGGTAATCAATCAAAACTTTGACCCTAGATTATAATTTGAACTATGTATCTAGTGTATCGTTGAAGTTCTCATAACAGCTTGTATTGTTACGACGACGTTGCGGCAAAATCATATTTGTATCCACAGGTCGCTAGTACTTTAATCTCCGCTTCTCGTTACTACAACTGAAGTAACATCTGACGTGGTATCCTGATTGTAGACTGTTTTGATGGCTTTCTTTGCTTTCAGTTTCTCCGATTTCTCATTTTTACTTTCACTTTTCTGCTTTGCGTTGGTGTTGCTCTTGTTTTCGTAGCTGCTATCGTGTTTATTCTAGGACGGTGATGTTTTTATTTGTTGAATACTAGTTGTTTGGATGTCTTTCAATTCTAATGGCTTCCATTGTTATCCTTTCGATCAGATGGTCAAACATGCTATTCTTTCTGGTTGCCCAAAATTGATGTTGTGTGCAGTGCTCTGTACGTGTTGCGCCAAACATGATGTTGTGGCGTTCTTCCTTACCGCTAGCCGATGTTAATCTACTTTTGTGCTTATTAATCTATTGGCCGATGTACTCCGTCACGATCTCCGCAGGGGATTTTATGGATACCCTGATCCTTCATATTTCGGTATAACCATGTTGTAGTAAATCTGTTTTTAACGTTTCCATCCCCTTTGTCGAACATTGCTTATCTGGATCCATAAAACTGGAGCACCCCTGAGACTTATAGTGGGTACAATCGGATCACCACGACAAGAGAAAAATATTTAACAAAGCAATTACAACCTTACACTGAAGACTCATCGCTATATGTCAAAAATTCGACTCACATTGTGGACGTAATTCAAAAAGAAAGAATTAAACAGGATGACCTACTCGTGAGTTTCGACGTGGTGTCTCTGTTCACAAACTATGGAAGCGTTGGACATAATTAAAACGAAATATAACTTACCAAAGGATACTGTTAACCTAACGAAGCACTGTGCAAAAAATACTTATTTTGTATATGGATACTAAAAGTACAAACGAGTCGAAGGGGAACGTATGGGATCACCATTATCACCGGTTCTAGCGAATGTATTTATGACAGAATATGAAAACGGCGAACCACACCCCAACATTGTGGTTAAGGTACACGTTCGTCATTTAGACACATGGACGAGAAGAATTGGACAAATTTTTGCAACATCTGAACGAATCACATCACAAAATAAAACTCACAATGGAGATCGAGGAAAATGGAGAATTGCCGTTCTTATATGTGTTGGTATGCAAAAAGACAATTACCTTGGTCACACAGTATATAGGAAAACAGCACACACCAACAGATACTTGGATGCTAAATCTTAAAATCATCCGGCACAATTGCAAGCAGTTTCATTTCTACACAACCTTGGCTTTTCGGATTTTTTGCTAGTCCGACGAGTTGTATTCCCCTCCTTTACTAATAGCTGTATATTATCCCATTGGATGCGGTAGTCCTTGCTCCAGATATGTTCGGCGATTCTTGATCGTTCTGTTTCGCCTTAGTTGTTGTTCTTATGTTGAAGTTGTAGTGTAGGTACGTCTCCGTGTAGGTATGATGCCACAGTTACAAAACACTTATAATACAGAATAAACTATTTTAAATCACCATATACTCTACTTTTTACAATATAAGGTGTGTATTCACATTTTTATGCTATGTATACCAAGTGTGATTAAATAATATGGTAAATGAACGATCAGTTATTACAGAACTTATAAACGTGATCTAGTCTTCTCGTAAGGTGCATTCACACTGGTGATGTAACTGTCTTAAAAACGAGTTGCCGACTAAGATCTATTGAGAAGATCGTGGGTGTACTACTATGTTGAAAAACTGAATAAATTTGAACTTGTCAAGCATTAGGTCAAAACCGATAGCATTCACTGATAGCTTCATGAAATATTCCCAGATGTTCCTAAATACTCTTACTGATTATAATGTGGGTCAAAAGCAAACATTAACCAATCCTAAAAGGTGCACTATAAATACGAAAACATCAACTTTGTAATTTTACGCATGTACTATAGCGAACACCGTCAGGGAAATTTAATTATTAAATTTTTTACGTAAAATAAGCCTCACTTCAACTTGCATCGTTATGTATGTGTTCTATTTAGACTGTTTATACTCATTTTTAGACAGTCCCTTTTAATATGGCATTCATTTTGAAGTATTAATTCGTATTGGACCTTGATTGCTGGCAAAATCTCTACAACCTAATGAAACAAACTCATTATTAGGTTTGTTTACAACGTCAATCTATTGAGATGTATAAACATACGAATAACTTCAATTTAACTGTTGGTATGTCTAGGTTTTTTGCTGGTTTCTCCTAGATCTTGAGGCAAATTCTTTACCAATTAGATATGCTAACTTACAACAGTACTATAATTTAACATATGTAGTTAAAATTAAAAATAATATTTAACGTACTGCATTTTGTTTTCGCTGTACAATAACAATTACAATTATTAATTGGTGTGTTAAGTTTCTATTTGTGAATGCTATTATCAATTCCAAATTATAGCTTTACACAACCTAACACTTACATTATACATTGATTAAAATTTTTTAAACATGTTCTTTGATTGTTACATTTTTTACTGTTAGCCTTCGTCCATTAGAGGGTGTTCTATTTGTCATCTACAAAGCAGTTTCACAATGCTTAATTTGTTAGACGTAGCTATTCTTTACTAAAATAAAATTAGATATCACAGTTGGCTTTATTCGTTTATCATAATGCCATATTAATAGTAGGTTTATACTTGCGGTTTCATATTTCATAAATTTATTTTGACATCTCAATTAATTCTTAAAGCTATCACCATTTAGTGATGACGATAGCTGTAAATGTTATCGAAACGTTTAAAATTATACAGAAAATAACCAAAACATACACGACTTAATAACCCAAAAGATAATTTTAATTTATTATTTAGCACATATTTAGTTCAATAAGCTTATCTAAAAAGTATAAAACAAATATTGTACGTTTCCTCTGTGTTTTCTCAAACAGTTATTGGATTAAACTTATATAATATAACTTTACTTCGTGGAATTCTATAATTAATAGAACTAATGTTTCAAACATACTTCCACAAATATTTTACATAAATATTTATTTTTCAACACGTGTATTACTATTGAGACAAAATGTATAAGTAAAATAATAAAAAATAAAGCAGTGATGGTAACATCATTAAGGTAAAACAGCAAACTTGATGTAAATTATAATTATATATGTTGTAACAACCCTTTTTGAGTTGTTTTAAAATACACCGTAATTTAATGTCTTTCATTCATTTAGTTGTAAAAATAAGAAAAATTTTAATTATTGAAATATAGGTAAGAGATAGGCAACTTAATTTGCATATCTTCTTAAGTGCATATTTCTTGATGGTTTATATTACCTCTTTAAATTATTTTTCTGATCATTTTATTCGCGCATTACGTCATCGTGACTTAATTCTTTGCGCAAATCCTTTAGCGCACGAGTACATCATCTACTTCCAAAGCATCCATTTTGGTTACTTCCTGATGAACGTTAAGAGAAGCAGAAAGTTTTTTTGGGTTTTCCCTAAATTTTGTGAAAAAGTACCATTAATTTGATGGTAAGATATTTTAACGCATTATACAAAAAATTAATACATTTGCTCTTTTCAGGCACTTTTTTTTACTACACTTTTATTTTTTACTGTTACTTTAACTTTTACATTTACATTTAATATTACCGCTTTGGATTGCACAATTAATTTTACTGTTGCGTACGCTTTCATTTTATGATTGCAATTTTTACATTCAAAACTTCAAAATAATGCAATAAATAAATTTCAAGAAGAAATTTGAGACAAAATTCCTTTCATGGGTTGGTTTACTACGTAAAACATTATTTCAAGAGATTGCGCAATAATGGTGCAACCTTGGTTGACCGTTTCGTAAACATTAAGATACTAGAGGTTATTGAAAATTTGTGTATAAAAATTTTACAAAGGTATTTATGTAATGATTTTTTTTGTAAATTAAGGATAGTTTTAAGATATATTTTATTTAACAATATCACATTAACTGTTAATAAACATATTTGTATATTTTTTATTTTTGTACATTTTGATAAAATTTTTATTGTTAACAAACTCGGTTTAGTTGTTCCGACATTATTAAAAAATAACTTGGCGCTCGAGATCATTTTGTTAGTATTACATTAATCTTTTATATTGATGTTCAGTGGAAGTAAGCTAGCAGATATTGTGCTAATTAAGTAAATCAAAATTATTGAATCGGCCCAACTGAATTTACTGACTAAGTCAAAGGCATTATTTGTGGTGAATAGTTGTACTTCCAGTCAGTTTGACGATTTGTGTTTTGGAGAACATTTTTACTTATTTACTCTTATTTCTTTATTTCATTATTATTTTTTATTAAATTTGTTACACCATTTACACCACACTTTATTATAATGTAAAATGCCTGCTAACTGTTAATCTATAAGAGCAACCTGTTTTGAAAGTATCTCCTCAAGAATGTATCCGTATGTTAAATAATTTTTTTTTTTAATAATAATGTTGAATCAGTTACTAGAATAGAGCTAATTCAATTATTTGATATTTGTGTTCAACAAAATGGGTTCACATTAACAAGATTGATTTACAAACAGATGGTTAACATATGGGCAGTCCAATATCACTAATTTTATTAATAATAATAATAATTTAGAAGATAAAATTTTTGAATTAATTGTTTTGGATAAGATTTCAATTTGGTTATGTTATCTTGATGATATTTTAGCATGTTTTGATAGTCATCAGATTTTAATGACGTTTTCTTAATTAATATTGACAATTAAACCTTAACATTTATTTTACACTAGAGAAAGAACAAAATGGAGCCATTTATTTTATAGATTTAAACATAGAAATTAATATACACATCAAGTTTGAGTTCTTCATATTCAGTACACCCACACATATAGACATAATTCTAAACGATTATTCATGTCACTATAAAATACATAAGTTGGAGACATATAGAGCATTAGTACATAGAGCAATGTCATTACCATTAAGTCGATTTCAATCGCACTCAAGAATTAACAGCTATAAACCAAATAGTACAAGCAAATGGTTACACTTCAGACATAATTGACGCTTTGGTTAAAAATCGAGAGTACAAAATCAAAAACATGCATTTACTTAACTCAGAAAATAAATATATATGAGTTTCACAATTTGGAAAAAATCATAAAAGAAGCACACATATTACAAAAATAAAAAGTTCAAAGAAGGGAGAGAGAGAGGAGAGAACAGATTTGGAAGGAGGAAGATGAGCGAGAGGGTGAAGGAGATTAAAATGGAGAGAGAGAAGGTAATGGAAAGTACGAGTAAAGTGAGAGGAGAGAGAGGAGAGGAAGAGAAGGGAGAAAGGAAATAGGAGAAGTAAGGAGAGAGAGGAAGAAGAAGGAGAGAAGAGAGAGGTAGTATAGAGAAGTGAGAAGGAAGGTATGAGAGAGAGATAGAGGTTAAAGAAGGAAATAGTATTTGGAGAGGAATGAAGAAGAAAGATGAAAGAGGAAAGGGAGAGATTTACAGAGGAGAGGTAAGAAGTGTGAAGGAATATGGTAAAAAAGTTTGGAGAAAGAGGATGCAATTTATACAAGTGTATAGAATGACCTAGGGACGATGGATCTATTCTAGAGGTTACGGAAAGAGTCCAAAACTTGCAAAAGCGCAGTTATAAATATTAACCCAATCAACCGTCAAGTGAAGAGGGACACATCAGCTTTTTCATTTGACCTTAACACCCACGTGGGAAGGAGTAATTCGGTCTGTGACGTTGCAGGCCTATCGTAATATGGTCCCGCCATTTCCGTATTTAAACCTTTGGTAAGTATTTAGGAGTACTAAGTACGTAAATAGGTGCCCTTGGCAGTATTAAGAGCCTTTTGGCAGTCCAACCCATGGAGGGTAGGCTACTGTGGCCTTTTCTACATAGTTCGTTCTTACGCGCGTTTACAGGCTCGTGTGTGGTCATAATTGAGAAGGGCCTAATGTTTTCTGTAATCATGGTTACAGCAGTGTATATTTAAAAGTAAATTTGATTGTGACGCAATCTAGTAGTGCATTTTAAACTAGATAATATTTTCTGTAACAGAGGTTGATTGTGGCTCCACCTAGCGGTAAGTACATGCAGATCGCTGTAATCATTAGGGCAGGAGATTTTCTGTGTGGCCTATGAGAGATCAAATTACAACTTCCACGTGGGAGTCAAACTCAAAAATTAAAGCGAAAGTGCCCTCTTCTACTACCGTCTTATATGTCAACAAAACCGCCGGTTAAATGAAAACATCCAGATGAAAGGCGAAGGGCTTGGCAAATCGACACGAAACTAATTTTAAGGAATGGATCCGTGGTGATGAAGTTTTAAATTTCGACAATGCTTTACTGAAATTTAAGGAGAAACATTTATTCGACTTCCTGTTTCAGGATTTAAAATACTTAGAGGCTTGAAAGTTGAATTGTTTTGTAATAATAAACTTATCCCTGCTTCAAAATTTGAATCGATATTAGGAAACGACTTAATTTGCTCAAAATGGCCACAATTTGTTTGTTCGAATGACATTAGCAAAGTTATTGACAAAATTGAAGGTGTAAAATTAGCTTGCAAAGATTTAGAAAATGAATTAACCGTTTAGATGATATAAACGTAAAGGATGAATAAAAAGATTTCAGTTTGTAAAGGATCAATTGATTCTACCTATGACGCATCATTCTAAATATTCAACAGAATTTATTTATTATTACATAAAAATTTAAATTTATCATGTTTCTTCACACGTCCTTGTGAAATTGTTCGGTTTTAGTCATAGAAATCCAAAACCTTCTTTATAGTGTGCATTACGAGTAAAAGCTTTACAGTAAATAGCCCACTCTTGTGACGTCACTGTTCCCTGTTCTCGGCCTGTGTTTCACGGAAGTCACCATGCATGTAATCATGTGCTAAAGCTTTGTTAGAAAATGTATAAAAATATACCAAAAGTAATTAATTAAATTGACTAAACTTTTATCTATTAAATACCATAACAGTTCGTAATTCGTAATTATTTATGTATAATCTTCATCTTCATCACTACAAAAATGGCGTAAACCTATACGTAAATAATGTTCTAATATGTTACGAACTTGTTTGATTTTGCCACCAATCAGTCACTCATTTCTCGCCCTCACTGTCTTCCTATCGGATTAAAAGTCCCAAATTAAAAAATAAGATGGCTGGGGTTTCTAGGGTAATAAATTCCGGACGTAAAATCCTGCCCCATTCGGATATATGGGAGGGCAGGGCCCAAGCGACCACGGTCATCGAAAGCATCAACTTTCTGATTCACTACTGCAACATCCGCGGTATCAGGTCTAGTATTAATGCTATTCACCAACATCTTGATCAATTACAACCTGATATTTTGTTTCTATCTGAAAAATAAGTCTCCTCTGAAAGCTCCGAGTCACCCGACATGCAATTTCCTCAATACCACCTTCACTCTAACTTACGATATAAAGGAGGCGTATGTGTCTACATTAAGGACAGAATTGCTTGCAAGAGGGTTTCTTCCTTAGAAAATAAAAATTTTGACGTGATTTGGTTTAAACATTCTGGTCTTAATTTTTTGAAATTCTACTGTTGCATGTATTGGCCTCTTAATGACAGCAACTTTCAAGACTTCTTCGATTATCTTAGTGTGAAAGTTGACTATCTCCTGTCTAAGTTTCCATCTTGCGATATCTCAATTGTAGGCGATTTCAATGTTCATAACTTTAATTGGCTTCAGTTTTCATCTACTACAAATCCTGCTGGCCATAGTGCAGAAACATTTGCTATTTCATGTGATCTCACACAAATGATTACTGAACCCACAAGAATCCCTGATAACCCTAATCATACTCCACATCTTCTAGATCTCTTTCTTACATCAAACCCTCTTGTTTATAAAACTTCCGTTCTTTCGCCTTTAGGTCTTTTCGACCATTGTCTAATAAAAATCATTTCTACTGTACCTAATTCCACTGTTGTTCGCAAAACCGATAGAACCTTGTGGTGTTTCAAGTCAGCTCGATGGAGTAATGTACGGAATTTCTTTACAACCTTTCCATGGCGTGAATATTGTTTTAAGTCGTCCTCTTCTTCGGACATCGTTTTTTGAGTATCTGAAGACCTCCTCATGGGAATGGAGTTATACATTCCCAAAAAACAGTACCGTATAGGGCATTCACGTTCCCAACCCTAGTTCAATAAGGCTTGTGCTGATGCAATATCTTTAAAAAATAAATATTACATTAAATGGAAATCTAATAAATCGGCCGACAGTCATGTAGAATATGTTGGTGCTAGAAATATCTGCAAAAGTGTCATCACTAAAACTAAAAAGTTGTTCGAACAACGAAAATGCAATGAACTAGCTACATCTCCTTTAGTCAGTCATAAATTTTGGTCTTTACCTAAAGCCATTAGTAAAAACTTTGCAACATCTTCATTTCCCCTCACATCTATTGACGGATCGGTAGTTGCTGATTCTGTAGACAAAGCCAATGTTTTTGTGGATCTGTTTGCATCAAACTCGTGTCTCAATGATTCTGGAAAAGATTTGCCCTAGTCAACTCTTCTTCATACGCTATGAAACCAATTCATTTTTGGTACAAGCTCTTGGAATCGATCATCAGGGCTTGATCTCAATAAGGCGACTGGCCCAGACGGTATCCCAGCTATTGTCTTAAAGAAATGTTCCCCGAACTAGTACCAGTCCTATCTAAGCTCTATACGATCTCTATGTCTTCTGGGAATTCCCTTCATCATGGAAGTTAGTAAATGTTCAACCTATTCCCAAAAAGGCGATAAGACCGATCTCTCAAACTACCGACTAATTGCCATCACTTCCATTTTGTCTAAACTCATGGAAAAAGCCATCAATCAGCAACTGCTCACGTTCCTTAAAACTAACAAACTCCTTAGTGACCACCAATGTGGGTTTAGGCAAAGTCGTTCAACAGATGATCTTCTTTCATATGTGACCCAAGTTTGGAACAATAGAGCAGACCAGTCCGGTGAAACAGTTGTAGTCGCTTTAGATATCTCAAAGGCATTTCACCAAGTTTGGCATAAGTGTAAATGATGCGCTCATCAACTGGGTTTCTAGTTTCCTTGATAAAAGACGAATACGTGGCTTTTTTTCAAAAGAAGTTAGCATTAACGCGGGTGTACCACAGGGATCCGTTATAGAGCCCTCACTTTTCTGCTGTACATAAATGACATTATTTCTTCAACAACTAACCCCACCCATTGCTTTCTTCACTGTAGTTCATCTTAGTCTACTCATAGTGTTAATCCACCTTCTATGTCAAATCAAGAAATTAAAGCTGAAATGGCAAATTCAATCAACAAAGACATTCAACTTATTCTCGAATGGGGAAGCAATGATCTAGTTAAATTTAATGCTAACAAAACTCAGTTTTGCCCTGTGTCCGCCAAAAAAGATCGATCATTTCCTGTTGTAACTATGAATGGCTCAGTTCTTAAGTTTTCAGACTCTATTACTCTGTTGGGTATGACTGTATCTTCAAATCTCTCATGGGTTGACCATCTTCTGTCAGCTATCCAAAAGGCTGCTCGTAAAATAGGCTTTTTGTACAGATCTAAGCAGTACTTTACCTCTCTACAACTCCTTCTGCTGTATAAGGCCCAAATTCGGCCTCATCTGGAATGTAATTCTCACCTCTGGGTTAGTGCTCCCCAATACGCTCTCGATATTGTTGACTGTATTCAAAAGAGAGCGATTAGGTTTATAAATGACCCGTCCTTAACTTCTCACATGCAGTCCCTTGAGCACGGAAGGATGGTTTCAGTTCTTTCTTTGCATTATCGTTATTACAACGGCTATTGCCGCTGAATTATATTCTTTGATACCGTCTCGGGCTATCTTTGCGAGAAGCACTCGGTTCGCTCATTTACATCATCAGTATGCAGTACAAATCTCAACTTGTCGTACCAAACGGGGGCAATCCACATTTTTCTACACGGCTTCTAAACTCTGGAATGATCTCCCTAGTTCCTGCTTTCCTCTCACTTATGATATCAGAAAATTTAAGGTAGCTGTTTATAGGCATCTATTGGCAATTTATTATCTCTATATCCATCCTCCTAAGTGTTCCTGAGTGCTTCAGCACGATAGGCCAAATTTAGTCTGTTCAGGTCCACAATCATAAAAAAAAAAAGGAGAAGCTACTACAATTTATTAAACTGCTACAAATGATTATTTTTCGGAACACTGTATTTAAACTATAGATAATTTTCAAATAATTCGTTTTTACTACATTAAATATTTTTGTGCTTTGATGTTTCTCATGTTAGTATTTTTAAAGACAGTTACTAATTTTGTTAATCAACTCTGATATTAGTTAATTTTTATATGTTATTGTTATTGTTTTTAAATATCCATGTAAATTTAGTATTTAATTGTAATTGTAATTGTAATTATTATTGCATAAAAAAAAATTTTTTTTGGCACAACTGGTTTCTTTTATAGCCTTGAGAAGGATAGCGACCGCTGTCGAAACGTTGGTAGATTACAGAATTCAGTAATAAATTTTGTCCGATGCTAGGTTGTGAAGTTCTATTTAATTATTCATTACAGTTCTACACATTTACACGGAAGGAGCACTGTCTATTAAAAATCCAGCTAGCTTTATAATTTTTTGTTGTCGGAAAATAAGGCGATAAGTCAATTTTTCTTCCTAATCGGTAAGATAGATTCATTTTATAATTAAATATGATTTTAAGCATCCATTGATGCTTTGTTTACATTGTTAGGTTAGGTAGCTTGCTAGCTGTATTGATGATTGTCATTTAAGATCTACAGGGGTAATGATGCGCGCTGAAGCGAATCATTACCTCACATGTATTTTAATCTTTCTTTGTGACGAAAACGAAGTTGACATTTTATTTATCTATTTATTTTTCACATGGAGAGAAATTATACTAGACGAACTCATATACGGCAGAAGATTTACAAAACGCTTTATTCACAATCAGGAATGATGACAGAAAAATAAGGGAAGCAGCAAGGACCTTCAATACTCCTGAATCAACACTTAGAAAAACACTGTCAGAAAGTGATCCAAAACCACCTCGTTTAGGTTGCAAGCGTATGTTTTCAGAAAAAGTAGAATCTGATTTAAAAAAGTACCTTTTAATTCTAGCAAACCTATAGTATGGCCTAACACCAAGGTGTCTTAGACGACTAGCGTTTGAATATGCCGAGCAAAATAAGATTGTCAAGAAATTTGACAAGGAAAAAGGATTAGCTGGGAAAGACTGACTTTATGGATTTTTAAGTAGATCACCTGATATAAAGCTACGTCTGCATGAAGGAACCAGTTTGAATAGGATTGTAATTTTTAATAAGGAGTCAACTAATTAAATTTGAACCCAAAGGTATTTGCAACATGGATGAGACAGGAATCACCACTGTGCAGTTGAAGTGCCCTAAAGTTTATGGTCGTAAGGGATCTAAAAAAGTAGGAGCTGCAATCTCCGGTGAAAGGGGAAGAACAATAACAGGTATTTTCAATGAACGCAGCTGGGAACTACATTCCTCCTACGATGATCTATCCTAGGAAAAGGATGCCCAAAACCCTTGAGAAAAATGGACCAATTGGGGCGTTGTACAAATGTTTTAAGAACGGTTGGATCAATTCCGAACTTTTTCTTTAGTGGCTGGGCCACTATGAGAAGCATGCTAAGCCTACTGCTACTGATCGTATCCTTTTTTGCAAAAAAATAATATCCATATGGTCTCACTTCCTCCACACACATCTGGTGGTCTTCAGCCTCTGGATCTGACTTTTTTAGTCTACTGAAAAATGCACTATTGAGGGAATATGATCATTACTTAAATACCGCCCATCAAAAAACAACTGAATACGATATAGCCGAACTTTTAATAAAGCCTTCTTGAAAGCGACTACAATGGAAAAAGCCGTTTCATGGTTTCGTACTTCTGGGATCGTTCCATAGGATCACGAGAAACTTACCAATGCTGATTTTGAACCTAGTCACCATGTAGGAGCACTCACAGTAGAAGCAACATCTGAACTTCATTCAACCAAAATGGTTCACCCACTATAATAGGTAATCACTCAGATTTACAACATCAAAGAGATTCGAGCCCTCATCTATCTACATCTAAAGATACTTTTATTTGCTACGGCTGCAATACCAAAAACAAAAGTAAACGGGACAATAAAAAGAAAATCAAGAAACAGAGAGAAATCGGAAATTCTTACGAGCACACCCATCAAAAGAAAACTAGAAAAAGCTGAATAGAAAAAGAGACTACGAGAAGAAGCAATTAAGACAATAGAGAAACTGAAAGATAAGTATAAGTTAAAGGAGTCATTCGTAAATGTTTTGACAATGAATCATCAATTCCGTCGTCTTTAAAGAAAAAACAAAAGAGATCCCCAACACCAGAATCATCCAGAAGATGATGGGTTCTATATTTGTGACGACGATAAGAATTATTGTATAGATGTGTCCTCTGTTCCATATGGAATCATGCCGAATGTACTGGCTCAGATGCTCTGAACAATTATAAATGTTACCTATGCTTAAATTAGAAGTTAAGTTACTTTGATGTTTTTTTGTATGTTCCAAAACTTACAAAACTAATAAACCTTTTTGAAGTTAGTATTGATTTTATTTAATAATTGTTTTAATGCGCACAATTCACCGACATGTGCGCATAATTAACCGCAAGGGTGGGGAATAGTGCGCGAGAGCACTTTTATGCTTTTAGCTATAATGTGGTTGAAATACTCTACTTTTTCCTAATATTCATTTACATGCTAAAAGTAAACTAAATAGCACTCCTATTACGGGGTTTACATTTAAATTATCCAAAATACTATTATTAATGAAACAATTTACGCTTATGTGCACAAAATTCCCCCACTCCCCCCTAAATAAAATTATCCGCTTAAAAGAATTAATCCGAAATTAACCTTATAAAATAATTAAGACATTGTGTATCATGAATAAAAATGGAGCACTTGCTCAAAGTACAAAATAAAAGCAACAGCAAATCCTTCGAAGCAAAGGGTGGAAAAAAAGTATTTGCTTCGTTTATAATGAATAATGAATTACTTTTGCTCCGTAGTAAATGCTTCGTTATTTAGACCGTTCGCTACACTTTTTAACAATCCTGAACAGGAATAATTATGATGTTTGGTTGAATACGCTTTGTAGTATTTAGTTAGTGCGAAAGAAGAAGCAACGCTATGAGCTCTGACGAAGAAAACACTAGTGAAGAGAACGATCAGGTGAAATTTGTAAAGTTACTGTATAATTATAAAGTGGTACCAGAAAAATCGCATGTACCCACTATAAAAAACCGAAAGAGAATGCGTTAATAATGTTACAAGCGGAACAGCAAGCGGTGAGCGGAAAAGCAGTAAGTGTAAATCAATTATCTAAAAAAATCAATAACCTGAAAACAAAAATCACACAGAAAGCAGATAAAAGTGGCAACAAACAAACAAAGTTGAAGTCATGGGAACAGGCATTTTGGAAGTTAATGGATGGTGACAAAAACCCGGCCTTGCACAAAATATCAAGTAAGAATCGAATATTTACTTGATTACAATACATTACATGAAATTAAATTTCATCAGGTGTTGTGCAAGTTGGCGTGCCACCACCGATACAGACTGCTGTTTCTGCGGACATCTGCCCGGAGCCTGACTCATCTGTTCTGGTTCCAGAAACTGCAACAAGCACGGTATCCAAGAAAATAAAAAGACCTCATCTGACGGAGACAACGGAAATACAAAACTTATCAACGGCTGAATTATAAAGATTAGTTTTGTTAGAACAGTTGGAAGTCCTGAGGCTAAAAAAAGAAAATGATGAGAGAGTTACAACAGGAAGTTATTAGTAACTGAAAATGATAAAGTGTATATACAGTTGTAAACTATTCCATCGTATTGTGATAGTGCGATATTTAGGTTCAGGCTCTGCATTTAAGTATTTGTTTTTTATTAAATCTTATATAAATTTTGTGTTCCCTCTCTTGGATTATGATTATAAGTTTCAACTTACCCTGCAAATTTTGTTGAAAAATCAGATGATTAATTTTCTCCCGTCTTCGTATTCCACTTCTCCTAATGTTAATGTCGTCCTAATTTCTTTCAATACGGTTATTTTGGGTGTTATTAACCTCCACTTCATTTAATTTGAAGTTTGGATCGCGAAGTGTTTTTGCGATTCTGTGCAGAATAATGCAGCACACTGTTAGTTTAGGAATGTTTTCCAGCTTCACCCGAACTGTATATTGCAGCATGGAATGTTTTTGCTTCAACTATCCAAAGCAACGTTCAATGCACACCCTTTCCTTCTTCAACAAATTATTGTATCGGATTTCTTGTGATGTATTTGGGAGTCATTAAACGGGGCTCTATTCCATACCCTTCATCTGCCAAGTGCAAAACTGTTTGTGTATTGAACGCATAACAGCACAAATGTCAGACCTTATCCAGATTCTACTGTCATGGATAGAACCTGGCCATTGTACATTTAAACTTGTAAATTTGTCCTTTGCATAGCACGGTGCTTGTACATTGATGCTTGCAAAACCTTTTCGGTTTATATATTCATCTTCAAATTCGGAAGGCTTTCGAATACCATGTGTGCAATCTAGAACTCCATCCGCTGCAGGAAACGTATAAAGGCTGCCAAAGGGGTTGGGCTTCACGTATTTCGTCACTGGAAGATGGAAACTTGATTCATCATTCATCAATGTTTTTGACACAGTACTTTTGTGAATTCCAATTATTTCTCCAACGCCGTTTTGGTAACTCGGATATAACGTAAAAACTTTTATTTTCTGAAACGGTGATAATGCACTACCTCGTGTCCCATTATTCTTCTCACCAGAGAAATGGTTGGATGAGCAATGCTCGTTCGCTTCGTTGAAAAGAAAAAGGTGTCTAACATAATTCGTGACGTTTCTAAGCGTCTTTTGTAACGTTCTAGGACCCTTGGATTATTTAGAAATGCTATAATTACCACACACGTCTCGCTTCCTCGAACGCGAAGTCTGCGATGGACGTACCTTCAGAAAAATAAAGAATTTGCTTTAGACACCTAACAAAAGCGTGACTTTATTCATATAAGCTGAAGTATATGTTTATGGTGCAGCAAACTCTTTTCCTACGGTTGTAAAGCAAACTTATGTATCATAGACATTGTAACAAGTAATTTAAAGATTTTATACCAAATAAAACACATTTAATAATTTATATAATACGTTGCAAATTACACTATGACAATTTGAGTTGCGTATCCTGAAGGCGCTCTTTATTCAATATACATTTAACAAATTCAAAAATTATCATAAAGGTTATCCTTCGGGTAAACCTCAAAAAGACCTGGTTTCACTATCAAACGCCATTTTTGTTGTTAAGATAAAGAGTTGCTAAAGGCTTTAGAATGGTTTTAATTAATTATATAGTAATTCATTGTGTATAGGATTTACACTCTTCAGTCGTTAAGATTGCTACTAAGTTTAAGAGTAACTTGTTGATTAGCCTTCTTCTGTTAATTGGATCAAAAGCATTACTTTTATCTCGAAGCCATAACATCTGGCTTCACCGTTTTCATCACTCAACAGTCCGTCATTTTAATGTTAGTTTGGACAATATGGTTGTATAAAGTAATGGTAATTGGTGTACAATTAGTTCGTAGAACACATCGTCCGTACAATCTGAAGATCAGTGCATCGTTGAACCTGTCATTTAAGAACGGCTTGGAATCGTTCAACCCTCTACACTCTGCCCGTTGTGATCGAGCAGGTTAATAACGACTTAAATTGAGAAACTATCAATCAAAGGTTTGAGATCTATGTTATTTATATTAACCTGGTATGCTTTTGAAGTTTATTTATCCATTAGGGACGCCAATTACAAATGTCAATAGTAGTATTAGTTTTGCCTATCTTTAGATAAAAATTAGTTTTGAATTTAGCTATTCACAATTGACCCGATTCACTTTACATATGACATTGAAAATTACTGTAAAGGGATATTCGTGATCTATAATTATTATTGGGTTTTATTAACCTCCGTTAGGCGCATGGATTACAAATGTACTCCAGCCTTCTTTTAGAAGTTCAAATACACAATCGGGCTTGGGAGAGGGGCGTCCGCTTGAGTAGCTTTTGACAACATATACAGGTACCTGCTCAGTGTAAAATTGTGTTTCGTAGTGGTTGTTTATATACGAATTAACAGCTGTGAAAAACGACTGGATTACAATTGTAATCCACGCGACTAACCACGTTACATTTTTTGTAGTTCACAATAGATTTGAAGTATTTGGGCCCTAAAAGGTAAATTTTATTCAAAAATAAATGTGTATATGTTTTGCGCAATGATGAGCCTTTGCTAATTTGTAGATTTGCAGTTTATTTTTCGACCAGCGCGTATTATATACTTCAAAATAATATAATTTAGTGTTTGCGTGAACTTACAATTTTACTTTCGAGTTCTGTCTACACCAAGTTTTAAACAAATAGAAAGTAATACCATAGTAATGCCATATTTTTATTGTAGGTATGGAAATGTCTAACAGTAAAAAATACGTTTGGAAAAGAGTAGATATCCTGAGTTTGGATGACATGTTATAATGAAACTATATGTAGTGATGAACGTCTTACAAACCAAAGTGAATCAGAAGAATAAATTATAGAGCAAGATGCAGATGAAGACGAAATTATGCAAGACGTCTCCGCTGAAAAAAAAACTAGTAAAAATGTATACATAGGCAAAGGCCAGACAAGTAAGTGGAAAAGAACTATGGCTAATTTGCAAGTACGGGTTCGTTCTCACAATATAATAAAGCTACTACCTGGCCCAAAGAGCGACGCTCGAAATGCAATTTCGAAATCGATTGCATAAAGCCTTTTCTAACAGACAGTATTGTTAAAGAAATAATTGTTTCAACATATATATATATATATATATATATATATATATATATATATATATATATATATATATATATATATATATATATATATATATATATATATATATATGTGTGTGTGTGTGTGTGTGTGTGCTTTTAAGCACAGCAAGAGATGGCGTGAAGATGTTTGCATTAGTAGATGCAAAAGTGCGTATACACTTAATTTGGAATCCTCGGTAGGTACTCAACCTGACGGACCATAGAAGGTTACTAATTCCCCAGAAAATATTGTTCTGCGACTGATGCATCCTGTAGAGGGTACAAAGCGGAACATAACTGCCAACAACTGGTTTACAAGTATACCCCTAACAATAAAATTACTAGAGGAAAAGAAGCTTACGTATGATGGGGCCTTACGGAAGAATAAACGCGAGATACCACCTGAATTTTTGCCAAGAAGAAACAGAAAGAAAAGACTTCAATTAGACAGTGGTATCGTATTGTCCAAACAAAAGGCCGTCATACTAATTTCGTCAATGCATCATGACATTGATTTGGAAACTGGCAAAAGGAGTTACCTAAAGCAATATCTTGCTATAATAAGACAAAATTGGAGTTGATTTTAGTCGACCAGATGTTTGCAACATACAATGTAGCGAGAACAACAAACAGATGGCCAATGGTCGTATTTTACGTCTTGCTGAATGTAAGTGGGATTAACGCTGCCTGTGTGTACAAAGCTAATCACCCTTAAGAAAAGGTCTTGAGATCTGACTTTATCGAAAGATTTGCTCGCGAACTAATAAAACCCCAAATTGAATACAGGTCAACTGTTCCAAATGTATCAAGAGAAATTCGCCGGTGAGCACGATACCTACATGTATTAGGCGAGGTATTACCCTCCTCCACCCGATACACGACTAAACTGCATTCGTCGTTGTCGCATTTGTCCCAGAAGCCGTAATAAGTCCACTAGAAAAATCTGTTAAAAATGTAACAACCATGCATATAAAGATCACATGCGAGATGTGTGCACAGCATGTTTTCAATCTAAAAAGTATTGTATGTTTGAAATCTATTTTCTCGTATATGTTTATTTTTCTTTGATTTTTTTATTCAGTTCAGTATATTTATGTGTTAGTCGACCTATAAGAATACTCGTTTCAAGTTTTTTGTTAAACAGTTTGATTTTCGAACCGTTTTCTATAAGCGTGCCAATAAAACGTTAAAAAGCATAATTTATCTTTTAATTTTCTTATTATAAGATTCAGGTAAAATTTATATCTTAATGTATTACATGTTATTAAACAAAGGTATAACAAACATATAATCAAGAAATGGTATCAAATTTTTTCAACAAAACGAATTAACTAAATAAATTGGATTACCGTTGTAATCCACGCGCCTAACCGCGTGAGTAAAATACACGCGCCTAATGGAGGGTTAATAGTATAATTTAATATAAATAATCAATTTACTTACCGTAACCGCCTTTATTTACTGTGATGAATTTATAATTGTATAGGAATAACTCTACTGCACAGGTCCTACTATTGTTTAGTTCAATCGGAAAGATATACCGTTTTGCGAGATTGTGGGTACGGGGTGTGTCGCAAGCAATTGGCAACAGAACCAGTACGAAGTAATCGGCTTAGTTTAAGTACACGGCTTCCGGTTAGGTTACGTAACGATTACGTACTGTAATTCACTAAGATTTACGATACCGCGAATACCCCTAACTTTATGTATGTTTTTTTTTATTTTGCAATATTAGTTATATTGGAAATATTCAGACATTAGACGTTTTTAAATTAATCTATGAATCTTACGGCTCCAAAGGGTCTGGCGGCTACTAAATAAATACGATTGAGCCTTATATCGTCTCTTCTAACTGGTCAGTTATAGTATTGCTCACGCCCGCACTTAGTTGACTGGGCGATTTTATGCTACCGTCCTACAGCGGAGCGGAGTTGTATTTAGTTGATGTTTTTAATAGTATTATGCATTAGTGTTGGTAGCAACGTCGAAAGTTTTGCTTCAGAAATTTGAAGTAAAAGTATTTGCTATGTTTTATTTATGAAACCCATTAACCGTTAAATATTGGTACCGTATCGCGTAAAGAATAGAAATCATTAGTGCCTAAAATGTTATGCAATAAGAAAGAAAAATAATGTTAAAGCTTGTGTATTTGAAATAACATTGTTCATGATAAACAAACTTAAAGATAATTATTATTAGTTCTACATACATAAAGACAAAATTTACATCAATTGGGGCTTGAATCTTGATGGCGCAGTTGGTCAGCGCGGTACTCCAGCAAAGTACAGGTCGCAGGTTCAAATCCTACTCGACGTAAACTTTTTATTTATGTATTTAGTAAAATTAATAATAATTTTTAATTACATGTTTACCTTTGAACTTCAATCTTCAATCTTCAATGGAAAATTGCAATCAAAACATTTTGTATTAATGCCAGTTAGAATTGAGTATAACGCAGCATTCAAAAACAGAATTTGCAACCCGAAAAGTATAATTAATAGATACTGAACGAGCAAAATAATTAAAAGTAACACCGTCCCTGTAAATTAATTCATTTATGTCTTAAAATTGCATTTATATAATAGTAATTTGACCGTGATATCACTACGTTTTATAAGTAAAACCTTATTTAAAAGAAACACATGTCATTATCAAATACTAACACATTTTGACATTTGCCGGATACCGTTTAGGTAGTATGATGATTTCGTAAGTCAAGGCATATTGTTAACATAGACAAAATATGTTTTATTAGACCACATTCAATGACTTTGGAAATTAATAATCAAATTTCAATATGCAATAACTTCTATAACGTTAGCCAAATAACTTTAAGATAGTACAATGGAATTTAATCTACCAGACATTGTGCAAAATTTAATACACTTTTAAAAAGTACATTCAAACGCCATCACTGACGCAACCAAGTTCTGAAAAATTTGGATTGTGAGTTTACAGAAGTGTCTGTAATTATTAATCAAGCCATTGTATAGGATAAGTCATTTTTTATGTAGAAAGTGGAAATTTTTTGTATCAACACCTCCGTTATTTAATAAGCAATAATTTTAGTGTACTGAGATAAGAAGAGGATCAATAATTAATTTGCAATAGCACCGACGTTATATAGGTAGGTCGCGCGGGCTTTCCTTCAGGGCAGTCAGAACCTCGGTATCGAACGTAAGCCCCTTCTCGCGAAAGAGCTTTTGTGATTTTCATTACAAATCTCCTAATTCCAAAAAACAACTTTTTACGTTCATCGTTCCGGCATCATGATCGCCGCTTCGGAGTTAGATCTGTCACTGCTTGCATACAGATAATACGAAGAAGGCGGTCATCAGTAGAGGAGCCACAGCCTAGCAGCAAGCGGCAGCCGCCGTAATACAGCAGGAGTGAAGAACGAAAATGAAAGTAGCATCTAGGACACCGCCACCGCCTACTACAGGTTTGACGTCGGGTAAAACAACAGGTACCGCTTAATAAAAAATATTTTTTAATTAATTTAAATTTATTGTTTTATTTTAACACTTGTTTTGCTCCTTCTTCTATTTGGATCTCTGCTTTCCAAGTCTCCATTCCTCGGGGTGTGCCACTGCACCTCGGCGGAGACCCGACCTTTCTTTAAAATAATACCTTTTCTTTTATTTTTCAAAACCTAACTAACAACAACCGCGATGGTTAAGCTCGGTTTCCACCGTGCTGCCGTAACGGTTTTATCTACAACCCCGATGCTGCCCTGCGGTGACTGATACACCGCTACCTCCAATCCTAATCCCACCGCTCTCAATCCAGAAATACCTATTCAGTTCCTTAAACCCCTAAACCTTCTCTGGTTAAACGCTTAACCTCAACCACACCTGTCTCTTAGAGACCATCCCTTGTCGGATGTACACAGCTTAGGCTGCGACACCATTTCGGTGAACCTACTGTAACCCTATCCCAACTATCCGGCCCGTCTCTCCAAGTACAACCTTAGACCTCCCACCTTTTCCTGCGTGATTCGCCATATCCTAGCCGAAGACATCATCGGTGCGATCGATCTTTACACGTGACGAAGACCGCTCGCGTCACCTCTAAGGCGACAAACACCCCACATCCTTAGTCCGCATCATCACCCGTTCCAAAGCCACCCTCGCACGCGGTGTGATCATGTTCGGCGACACTACTGTTGCGATTGCGAACCCTCCTTTATCTCTCAATCTCTCCCCAAGTATTTCTCCACTTGTACGCATGTGGGGCATACTGCTGAGGAGTGTCCTACCCGCTCTATCCTTCTCCTGAAAATCCTTGGCTAACCCAACGTGTAATAACTGCGGGGATGCTCACCCTATCTATTCCTTCAAGTGCGGGAAGCGGCGGAAAATCCCAGTTCCCTCGAACCCCTCCTGTCTTCCGAAGTGTCTGACTCGGAGGACACAGCCCACCTTAAACCTACTCCCGATACGGAATCCCTTACCATCAAGGACTTCCTGCAAATCCTTAACCACTCCCTCAGCCAGACGTTCCCTTACCGGCGAACTAGGGTCGCCCGCGCCCTAGATTCGTTATCCCGAAACTTCTTCCAACGGAGTATATACGTCTGCGTATTCGGTACGCGGATGAATGTCGCCGTAATCCGTCAACCTAATCCTTAACTCCTTCCAAAATAGACATCCTAGCAGGGACAGTTAATGCCAGGGGCGTTCGTTGGAAACGCCCTTACTTAAACACTTTTACACACACACACAATGTACACATCCTTTCCATCACGGAAAAAATCAGAAACAGATGCACACTTCCACTTCAACACGTATCACACATTCCTAAATAATAGCCACCACGGAACCACTGTCTTAATTAAAAATTACTTCCCATCCACTCCTTTTCAACTTCCTGCGCACCTACAGCATCTCGAATGCGTTGCTGCGACGATGCACTTTCCCACTCTTATATTATTTATTTCTTATTACAACCCGCCCGGCCACACCACCCTATCTGATGACCTATTAATCTACGTATCTAGACTCCCTAATGCAGTTATTATAGGTGATTTCAATCCCCGCCACATCCAATTCGGTGCATCGCAACGGTAACAGGCTATCCTCCGCTCTGTTGCAGTTGCCGTTCTTGCGAATCGCCAACACACACACATATTTCGAACATTTAGGTGCCTCAATAGTAGATCACATCATAGTTTCCAAACCCATAACTCACTATTTTGACCGTGAGTGCTTTTTAGGAACCACGATCACATCAGATCATATACCCCTACTGGTCAAAACTTCATTTTGTCCAGGTCTGCCTACACCTCCTCAATACACAGTCATTAAACTTTTCTTGAAAGCAGGCTGGAATTTGTTCTCCGAACACATCTCCAACAATCTTCCTACTCGAGAGAGCATTAGAGACCTACACTCCATAATTACGGAAGCGGTCGATATCTCTGGAAATCCGCCTCCACCGTGATGATACCCAAACCCCACGCCGACCTAACCTCACCCTCCTTCTATAGACCAATCTCCCTCCTGAGATTCCTCCGAAAATGCTTTGAGTACATTCTAGCCAGGCGACTCAGGGACTACCTCGCATTTTATGACCTCCTTACCAACAGCGAATTCGGCTTCCATCCCAACCGAACGTGTCACTATCCCTTGTTGAAGCTGCTTGCAGAGACCACCAGAGCATTCAATCACAAACAATGTAATCTGGTTGTGTTTCTGGACATTAAGCAAGCATTCGGTAGAATCAGAGGTTGCCACCCCAAAATACTACAACACACTTACACAACGTATATTCGCCCTGTTATGGATTTCCGAGCACATACACACACTAACATAAACCACAATCACCTTTCCTCTATTGCTTTCTGTGAACACCGAATACGCATACACAGGTTACATCTCAGGTGCCCTAGAGACCTCACAACACAACACTCAAACATACGAACCATCACACACAGACTCCAAACACTACAGAAAAACTATGCAGATAAAATAATTTTCGGCGACATTATCCCTATCAAAGAGATCCTTACCACTCCTTACAATTACCGTTTTCCCCAATTCCCATGAAGAAAACCTAATTAAAATTCAAGCACCCCCTCCCCCCGAAATCCTTACACAACTCCTTGACGACCGCCCCGAAGAGACAGAAGAATCCCTAGATAGCATCCCCCGTCTATTCGATGACGACCTAGCATGAAACCGGCAACTAATCAAATTAACCACACGCTACACCCCACTAAACAACACTCGCACTTAAACCAATTAACATATTATCAAATATTTAAATAAATCTAAATCTTTTTTTTTACACCAAAAATAACCACCTCTCATGATTGTAAACTATACAAGAACACAAAACATCGCAACACCAAAAAGCATAGATTGACCAGGGCTGGAGAGAAGAAGGTCTCCGAACATTCTACGACTAAGATATAAATAGTCTATAAATAAGTGATCACTAACCATAAGCATGAGCACACTAACAAAAAAAAGGGATTTTCTTCATCTTTGTTCTTCCTTCTGCATGATTGTACAGATCGATGACAGTGAACGTGTTTGAAAGTATGAGGTAAAATAGTAGTTTTAACTTAGTTAATTAAACTTACTTTAATCTTTAATAGATACTTGCTCTGAGGTTAAATTTGATTTACATTTATACCTATAGTAAAGATTTTTTGCTACCAGTAATCGTATATAACCACGGAAACTTAATTAAATTGGCAGAACTCGTATTTATTAACAATCATCCATTTAATCATCAACCATTGGTGAGGGATCCGTGTTTGCAAAAAGGGACTTGTGCCCTTTGTCTACTTCCTAAATCGTCCTTCCGCCCGAATTAACTTTGTTTTATCACATCTTCAACCGCAGTAGAAAACCCTGAATTTATTCTCCACTGAGAGTCCGTTTTGAAGCCATACCGAAGTTCAGAGTTGGTCCAAACACACCCTGAACAGTCACGTGTCTTCGGGTGGCGCCCAAATCCGTTTAACCCGCTTCAGCCCCTGTACGGAAGAAACCGTCATCCGCATACGCCCAGGAGTTGAGACTGTAAAATAAATATAATAAGTTAAATACTTAAACCGAATAAATCAAATTTTCTTCCAAGGGAGTTTCAATTTTTTTGTATCGGTAGAAGCTGGCTGCAAGCTTCACTTGCAATCCCGCAAACACCCTTACACCTCAAGTAGTTATTTAAATTTACCTCCAAACTTATCAAATTTAGTAATATCCTGATTGAGACGTGCTGCCTCAATTTGTAACAATGTACTTATAATAAGATTGATTAGTAGTGCCTCATTACTTTTTACATTTTATAAACTGAACTTAATAATTTTTATTTATTTAAAATATTTATTTATGTACCATTTAAAACGATTTAACAGTCTAAACGTTATTTCAATTATTTATATAGTTTTAATATTATTAATGTCATATTTAGGTAAAACGTTTTAACTTATTCACAATGTATTTTGAACCCTTTTTCAATGTCGAATATTTTAGTTTAAAAAAATAACTTATTATTAAGTCAAATAAATACAAACTTCTTCTTGACTAATAACAATAAAAAACAAATACGTAAATCAACTTCCCTGCACTTAATCAACTTGAAAATGTTTGGGGGTAAAATGTAAAACAAGTAGTTTCTAAATAATAATTAGAGATTAATAAGGACCTACATGCGATTTTATCAATAAATTGGTATAATTAAGTGCAACAGATTGTGTTAATTAAATCAAGTAATCTCCTAAGTGTCTATAACGTTTGCAGTTTATAGTTAAGTCTGACGTTGTTCACATTAACTTCTGTTAAATAACATGATGTGCATCGGCCAAACAAGTAATTAGGAAACCACTTGTGGACCTTGCATTAATGGACTGTAATGAAGCTAAATGGATTTATCAGTTTAGTAAATACATGTTTTGGGGATGTCACAATTTGCAAGATTCAACCCAGTAACACAATAATTCGAATTACTTTGCATCACTAACCATTTTTGATAATATCTTGAAATGATGTTATCTTAAAATATGAATAAAGCAAATAGTTATTATAAAATATATTACTGTAAAAGCTTGAATTCTGGAAAAATATTAAAAATCGCTCGAAATTCCTAATATACTTGTGGTAAAAATTAAAATTTAAGCGTCTGCCTCAGGACTTTCGGACCTTTAGAGATTTATTTCAGAAAATGCTTAGATTTACCACTAACATTTGATAAAAATTTTGTTAATAGAGAGTGTCTAAAGTGAACATTTCGTATTTGGGATTTCTATTAATTAAAAAGGCTTTAGATGAATCAAGTCTAAGTAAGTTAACTAGTTAATAACATACAACAGGTGATTGTGGAGCACTCGCCAATAAATGCAACGTTTGTTCTAGGAACATAGTGAATAGGGTAGTGGAGGGTAAGAGTGCGCATATTTTGCTTAGATAGTTATAATTTCATTAATAAACACACAATGTTTATTACAGCTTTACGTTACATATAAACAAAGAAGAAGTCAACTAAAAGATAAGAATTCTTGTTAAAAAATAATAAAAAAAGTTGCTGCAAATGCACTCTTAGACCATTATGCGTAAAAGAGTACGCGCGCCAGCCTTTAAAGAGCGCATGTTGGCAAAGAATATGCATGTGTAAGGGTCTATTTTTAATTTAACATATAAAAATTAAGAAAACACCCGCTCCCGATGAGTTACAATAATGACGAAACCTGTCGGGCGGTGGTGTGTTATGGCGTTCTCGTCTCTGTACACTAAGGAAGTTAACTCATCTGGTGGGCTTATTTTAAAAAAGTTGTTAATAATCAAATTTTAATTTAATATTAAAATTTGAATACATTTTTAAAAAAAATTTACTTCAGGTCAGATTTTCTATAATAGACGTCTTTAGTAATATCAATTCTGAATTTCATTTCAATACCTTGATCCCTAGGTCAAATTTTATCATTGATTGTCAAGTATTAACACGCGTATTTTGATTTTGTTTAACGTATCATATCATTTTTTTTCCTTGTAATTAACTTAAATTAGTACACTCGGCATTGGATTGCCGAAAATCATTTTTTTACGGTTTTATTCAGAGTGCAGGAGGGAGCTACGCAGAGTCGTTTATTAAAATTTTCTCCGCTGTTTAATTTACAATAAATAATTTTTTTTTAATTTAGATACCCAGTACATAATCGATTCTTTTATACTGTGTTAACCATTTTGTATGTGTATTTGTATTTCAGCTTAATTATAAATTTACGTGATTGGTTATTTTCTCCACTTTTCAAATTACTGCTACTGGCAACTAATTCTGAGCGATTAATAACAATTATAAGAAAACCGCACCTCTGCCGCCCACACCCAATTGCTTAATCCAACGAACCAGTTGCTAGCCTGGGTGAGTATATACTGCGGTTAACGCCGTGGCACATGTTTATAAACTTATATCACACTGAAATTCACCAGTTTTGTATGCTGTACGAACTTCATGCCACCATTTTAAACAAATTTTACACTAATCAGATCTAATTCAGAATAAGTATCGCCACAGCCTGTATAAATGCCAGTATCTTCGTCAACTTCATTTTTCTTTCTGGAATTCTCATTCTGTTCTTTTTGACTTGAGTTTCTTGATGAGTTATTTTTGATTTTTGCGTTGAGTGGTTCTTTTGCCGTTTTCTCTTTTTTATTATTATCTACTTTTTTGGCCTGTCTTCGTGTTCAGTTTTTTCACAAAATACTTTTCTTTTTGTTGATTTTGGATTTTTTTTGCTGTCTGCTGTCTGCTTTTCTAGAACTATTTTTGTCTGTTTTTTGGAAAACTGTTTTTCGAACTGGGCATACTTTGAATCGCGGCATTTGTCGGCATTGTCGGTAATATCGGTTTGGTTGTTTACAAAACTGTCTTTACCATGTGCGTTTACATGATCTGTATAGCTTCCTTTTTCTTCACTACCACGTTCTATTTCAGCATTTGTGCTAAGTTCAACATTTTCTTTATGCCAAATAGCAATTTCTGAGTGATTAGCTTTATGCCAAATAGCAATTTCTGAGTGATTAGTAGATGTAAAACAATAGGCAAGCTGGGTTTTGAATTAAGGAACATATTCCTTAGTTCTGCATTTTCAAATGATATAGAAACATTTTCAATCACTTCTATTTTTTACACTACGTCACTAGGATACTCCACTACTTCGTTCAATGTCTCATTTATCGTGCGGTCAGTTACTGTTGCTCCCATAAAATACGTCGGGGTTGAAAGGGTAAACACCAGTACATAAAAATGCTTTATGAGCTTTCTCTAAGTTGGCGGTTCGATTACATGCAGCGCCAAATAATGATGATACCTGGTACATGGTAATTGGTCTTCCATTAAAACTGATCCATCAGGAGTGACATCAAAGAGTCTTTGTTTGTCCCTAAAATACCTAGAACAAAGACATTACTTTTAATAATTATTGTCTATAAAAGCAGTTTACTTCTTTCAGCGGATACAATTTTTTCAACAGATTTCTTCCCTTTGCTAGTTACTACTTTAGAAATCCTATATGGTACTGTGAGAAGCCCGGTTTCATCCATGTTATAAATTTGACCTCTTTCGAATTTATGGGTTTCAAGTAAATTCTTAAGATTGTCAAAAAATCTACAGACTAATACTTTGTTAAAACCCGTAGCCCTTTCTAAACTACTTTATTCAGGTTGCCTAAGTATAAGCTCATGGCGCTTTTTGAAAGTTATAACCCAGTCCTTTCCAGCCATCATTTTACTTGTTAAAACGGCAATGAAGTTTCCAGCGTTTTTGTGAAATGCCATAAAACATGGAACCCAACTTTCTGATACGATTTGCCAGTTCTATTACCTGTTCTGGGCCAAATACTGGAGCAAACTTGCCAAGAGATTCAAGAACTGTTGCACAATTGAGTCGTTTCCGGAAGGTTGACTCCGGTATTCCAAAGATCACTGCAACATGCCGCTTACATTCCCCGTTAGCGATTCTCTCTTTAATATGTTGTAGAATGTTTTAGGTAAAAACTAGCTTTAGTTCACTTTCTCTTTTGTATTTACCCATTTGAAACTTGAAAAAAAATCAACATATGGTCATGCAAGTAGTGGTCCAAGAGTACGCATATGAGTGCGGACTCAGCCGACATAGCATGTAAAAATAAACTAGTTATTTAAAATTCTCGAGTTAAACATAGCGCTTTGATACGCCACAACTTGTATACCGATTGAAACGGCAACATGGCCCAAAAAAAAGAAATATAATGATTTTATTCTAATGGTAAGTTTTTTTTAGAATAAAAAATAACAAAAAATACATGCTATCGTTTTTACAATATAACACTAATATTTTTACCCGGGATAGATGTTATCATACCACAAATGCTGTTTCTATTATCCGGCAATATGGAATAATTTTAGGTTATTTAATTCTGATTCGTAATCCTAACCAACGCGTACTCTTAGCCACCGTAACCTAGTCATATGTGTTCTGGCCCACATAAGAAATTTACACGTGTAATATTGGAGTGATGTTATATATTATTTTTACTGAGAAAAATTCAACTGAGTTATTCCTCATCATGCACTAAGAGAAATGAAATCAATGATAACAAATCTCGTGTGGAGCATAAACATGTTTTACTTATGTTGTGTGTTGCAAACAATGCTATATATGTAATATAAACTGGATTATAACAGTGCATTTAGGCAGACTTGTTATCTCCATAAGTTACACTTAAGACTATTGATTCTAGGTAAATAGACCGAACTCAATTGACCGAAAAGCAATAGACCGAAATGTTACCTAACCGAAGCAGCAATAGACCGAAAATCACTTGGTCGAAAGTATATGACGGTTAAAGTGCACATTCGGTAAATGTGCACAATACATACCTCAATTTATTACGTGTCATACCTTCCGGATACTGCAAGTCGAATATTTCAGCTAAATTTCGCATTGCTACGACTCCTTATCCCTATTTTGTTTTACTACGTGGCAGTGCAACAAATACGTATTCATGTTCACTAGAAATGTATTTTTCTCTATACCTTAATAAGATACTTATAAGCTCTTGAAGCACTTCTGATACCAAAATTACCACCCCTCTGGACCCTTTACCACTGTTGACAGCTTGTTTATATTCCTTTGATAAAACTTTTTCGGAATCTGTTAAAACATTCTCAAAATCTTTGAAATTGATTTTCGTACGTTGCAGTAGTCTTTAATTTTAAGATATAGAACATCATCAATTCGTCTTCTGTTAAACAAAATTAGCAATGACAAACTACAGTTAACCAGTAATTTGTAAGTTTCAATGTCATCCTTGCAATCATTACATTTTTTTTTTGCATTCAACAATTATTTTAAAAGTTTCGTTTTCAAAAATTTGTATGCCACTGACTAATGGCACCAGCAATGGTTGATTCAAACGTTTCTCCAGAAGGACTTTATTCGCCGGAGAAGATATTACGATATTCCAACGAGTTGTTAGCAGTTTTTTGAAATTTTTAATACCATTTTGCCAATTTTTTATTTCTTCTTTCGATTTACATTTAAGCCAGGATTTTCTTTTAATATTAAATGGTTAAGTTCATCGCAGACAGCTTTTAAATAGGTACACGTGTCGATAGTCAATCTAGGTGCACCGAAAACCATTTTACTGGGGCCATATCCAGAAATTTGCCTTGCTGCTGCCTAAACATTGTGAAAATTATGTGGTATTAATATTTCTTTGAGAGTATTTTGAGTAATCTGTCGATAGGCAATTAAAAGTCGGGACAGTTCGGGCATCCTATTGCTACATGCATATACTTTTCGCTCTCTTTTATGTTGTTTTAAATAAGATTCCCCAAAATGAATAATAAGGAGATCTTTTTTTGCCTCGAATGACATTTCGTCTCCTTCCATAATGGAAAATATCTGCAAATATATAAATTTAAAATTTTATTACATTTTGAAGTATAAATACACGTCAGTACTGTAGCTCAAAAACGTAAAAGGTAAATTCTGTAATGTATCTTTTTTGACTTGGGCACCAGAGGTTTAAAATCAACAAATAACATTTATAAGCCTTAAAAACATCCTCTTAAAGTTAGTTACCTGTTGTTTAACATCAGTTGAAGATAGTAGTTTTGCATCCTGACCATTCCAATACTCCTTAGGTCTATCCCCATTGCGTATATATTGTTTGTCTGACATTTTAATTCAAAATATACAGGTGGACTACATTTCGTACTTTTCATTTGTAACTCCCAGGTTATTACAGATGTTAGTTACCATAATAGGCATCACTGGAAAAATGCATGCTCTCTAAAACATATTGTCTTTGTTTGTTAGGTAAAACATTAAAATTAGAAATTAATTTTAGGATATTTGGGATACTGTTTTTGAATAACCTTGTAAAAATGATACAAATTTTATTATTAAAACAGGTAGGTATAACAATTATTCGACTAAACTTACATTGTCTTTAGGTTTGTCTACAAACAGGTTTTCAATTGCGACATAACTCGTTTCTTGGCTATTATACTTTGATAAACAAGCATCAATACTTGTTTCTGATATAATGTTATACGTCCAAACCGCACTAGGCGTCATGCAGGCTTACCGAAGTAAGCGGGTTGCCAACCAGCTACAGTGGAAATGGGTGTGGTCCATATAAGAGTAAAATGATTGAAGGTAGTTTCAAACACCTTACACTTACCATAAATCTACAACTCACAAAGATCAGTCCGGGAAATATTGTCTCTAGGCGCTACCACAATCTCAAATTTTGCTGAAATAAATAGTCTTAGGCGGGATGTTAGATTAATCCTATCTGACTGTGGAAGACAGGATTCAACCTACTCAATAAAACCATTTACCATTCAAATTCAATCACACTTCAAAATAAATTGATCCCTAAGCTTAAGAAAATTCTAAAATACAAATGAAAATTTCCAATTCGAAAGACGTTAATTTGAATACTTTCTAAGTATCCCTCGTATACCTGTACATTCATATTTCTAACTGTTACACAACTTTGAATTAAACAAATATTTCCAATTTAGAAAATTCTAAATAAAATAAACGAAATGTGTTTAATAATAAATTGTTATCTCAACAAAATGTTTGTTAATTGCTGAATAATTCAAACATAGAGCGGTTAGTGCTTGTACCATCAATAATATCTATATATTTTATTATTACTTATCTTTAAAATCGTATTTAGACATTCATTAATAGGTTTAAACTTGAATACTTAAAAACTGTAACGTATGCTGAATAAAAATAAGAAGTACTTTGTTAGTAGCGTTCTACTGTAAAATGTTTCAAAGCTAAAATGAAATTTTGTGATCGATCTGGCTCATTACGCAATTTCCAATCGATCCTTAAATTCGAAAATATGCAAAGACTAATTTCATTTGTCAGGTGTAACTGTTAGGCACATAATTGACACCAATAAACGACAAAATGAATTGAACAGTGGATATATATATATATATATATATATATATATATATATATATATATATATATATATATATATATATTCGATTGTAAATATATACAACGGCGTGGTTTAAAGAAACCACCATACACATCAATACGTTAAGACTAAAATTCCCCAATTCGTAACATAAACAGCAACGAAATAGCTAAAGTTCGATAACCTTTTTCCTTTGAATGAACCGTAATTAACGCAACGATAGAAAAAACACTTACTTAAAAGATAATAGTACTTGTCTTGGTACAATAGAATTTAAATCTAATTCTTACGTACTACATTAATTGATCCTTTTTCGGCGCGGTAGTTGTAGTCCATATGATCTGTTTTCGGTAATACTTTTTAAATTCTTAGATGCACTTTGCACAAAGCAAAAGAGGTAGCAATATTTGCCATACGCAATCGGCTGCAGTACTCACTAAAGAAGTGTCTGTGGTTTGTTCACTCGCATACCTGGTATAGGGGCTTTTTAGCCTAACATCACATCACTTTATGCCGTGATGTTTGCCCTTCAAAACGTTTACCACAAAGAAAAATGGTTCTCTCCATATGCACATTAAAGTTCTTATTTGCTTTTATATACTTGGTCTGCCTAACGATTGTACACATTCAATGTCAAATATCTTAACTAAACTTTACAAATTTTTATTTCGGTTACTTAAATGGTTACCTTCAGTTTTCTTTATAATAATATTAGGTCACTAATTAGGACCACTAATAACAAAATATTTGCTGTGTTAACTTCTAATCTGCCTAATCACTTTTTATTTCTTGAAGAAAATCACTAATGTTTTCCTTCAACTCAAAATATATTAATTATATAAATTATTTATCCCCTTATGGTTTAATGCAGTCGCCACACATGCTCTGCTGAAACTATAATTTTCACCAATAAACTCCCACACTAACCATTCTAATGGTTACGCAAAGACCAGCGCGCGCGACCCTTACTCAAGTTCTGCTCGAACTATCTGAAACCTCTAACTAACTCCTCAAATTTGGCACTTGCTTATATACCTTTTTCCATATTGCCAATACGTTACAAAAAATTTGCGCTAAGATCAAAATTCACCTATCCCAACCGTGTATTTCGTGCGTGTCTTTGCTGCGTCGAAGGTTCCAACGTGGAAGAAGACGCCAACGATGCGAAATAAACGTAGCTATCTTGAATTACTTACTTCACTGAAAGATTTCCGAAGAAATCATCAATTGCAATTACATTCACACTGTAGACTAACCAGATTATATCTCAACTCTCTATGCAAATTTCGCATGTGCACGAATCCTACTTCCGCACAATCTAGACCACTAAATCACATTCTATCACTTCATTCTTGAATATGCATAGATTTACCATTATTGCACCATATTGCAAAATTTCTACAAACAAAAATATGCATACATATTCCTTCTTACTCTACGTTAATAAAATATCAATATATCATAAACTCACTCACTCATACGTCTTCAACCATTTGTTTAGTCCAAATCCCTCCGTACACAGTAGCCAATACCAGTAGTATTACCAGTGCCGTATCAATAAAAATGTACTCAAAACATTATCTCTCAACCAAATTTAACGCTTTCACCACCAAAATCTTTCGACGGCATTCAAATATTCCTTCACACGACAACCAATTCCTCTCTAAATTCCAGTGACGTATCAATTATACCAACTTACATTACGCATACACAAGGAGAAAAAAATTCTTTTCATGTAAACTCACTTTATCCATTCAACATACGTTATCAAAATACTACACATATACGATGCATCCAAAATAACCTTAAAATAATACTACAATTGCTGTTTGTATCACATATATTTTCTATTCTATTAGGATCACTTACTTTATTTCCATGTAATGCTATTATTGGCTTCTCTGTGTAAAAAAAACTGTTATTCTCAAATTCCTAAAAATAATACACTTTATGTGTTAAGGAACTGTTTTTAGTTTAGTGACTTATACGGGTTTTCTTTAGGGGATCGGTTTCGCCCATTGATAATCAGATTCAATTCTCTTATTTTCAACTGCAGGTTCATGTTTTTTATTGGTACCACAATTCTATTATTATTGGCAAATATATTTACATTACGTTGGTATCTTTGTTTCTTTCAATAATTAAATTTTCGTATACGTCAATATTTTTTCTTTAGTGTACATAATTACGAGTACCTCTGCATATAATATACTATGGTCTAAGTTTTGTGCGCAAATGAAAACAGATTGATTTTTGTCGTACCTTCTGCGTTTCAATGCGTTTCGTTTTTAAGTTTTGCTTCCCTTTTATAAGGGAACAAGAATAGGGTACAGGAGTACGCCTCTACATTAAGGAAACCGCTTGGGTGAAGAAAAAGCTGACATTATAATGAATTTCCTATTTGCAAAAGCGTGATGGTGACGACATAAAATTACATAAAATGGCGTATTTGTCTTCAATAACTAAAAATGGAGATTCCTTTGTATTATTACCGCTTGCTGTTAGTTTGCCTGCGTTTGTAGTTTTTCCATTATTGGTATGTGGAGCACATGAAAATTATCTTACATATACGGTCTACAGTTTGTTTATCTGTACATTGAAAACAAATGAAAATTATCGTACCTTACCTTACGTACATGTGATGGAACTTACGTTATCTTCATATATGGTCTACAGTTCGTTTATTTGTACGTTATTGACCAATGGAAATTACCTTTATCGTATGTTTATCTTATGAATGGAAATGAAATTCTCCTACTACAGTGCATTTTAAGGCGAAGTAATATATTTATTTTGAGTACATGTAAGTAATACGTATCCTTTTATGCAAAGTACGTTTTAAGTAAGTAAACAAATCGGTTAGTGTTATTTTATACGGTTATAAAGGAACAGCTGTTTTCTGTTCCTAAGTTAAAAACATTTGAGTTCATAACCTACATTAACCGTAATATTTATTGACATAGGTCAGTATAAGTGTTATTCTTGAATACAATGTTGATCATGTTGCATTTTGAATTTTAAGTAAATATAGATTATAGGCTTATGTAGTTGTATTGAATTTAGTAATTTTAGTGTCGTAAATCTTTACGGGAAATATCGTTTTAGTTATTTTATACTGATATTAATCAGACATTTTGCTTTATTAAGTATTCATCTAAATACAGCTGTTTAGTGTTTATTCAGATTACCTATTATGTTAATAAGGAACAACTTTCTAAATTTTTGTTGTATTTTAATTATTGAAACTATAAATTGAGTAACGTCCAACAAAACAAATGCTTTATGGTTAGACCTACGGATATATGTCTGCCTCCCTCTCGACCTGAAAATCAATGAGTTCTCAATTGCAGTAAGTTTCATAAGTTGGTATCTCACTGAGCTAGACCGTGATGCAATTTACCTTTGTAATATACCGATCAATCACCCTAATTTTTTAATTGTTATATTATCTTTAACCCTTACATGTATGGGCGAGTTACCCGGTTATGCATAATTTTCTTGAATATTTTTTAATAAAATTATGCCAGTTTTGCATTGACTATTAAATAATACCTGCTAAAATACTTTTTGAGTAAATTCGTAATACTACTGTCATGCAATATCATTTATTTATAATAAATTAAAACTAGAGCTGTATTGTATCTTATATTATTTAAAAAGTCTTGAAAAATGTTATATTTATTCTAAAATTCAATAAACTTTATCAAACAGTGGGGGAATCCCCCCTAGTGTGGGTGTATCACATAAAGTACAGACCCATACGACATTAATTTGTGGAGCCAGATTTCCTAAAAGATCGCTACGCCACTTTCGTGGATTTAACCGCATTCGACAATCGACACTCGAGTTGGAAAAACATTGGCGGCGTCGCCTAATTTCACAAGTTTACCTCAGCAGCCTGCATTTTTTTGATTGTTTATTCGTTTGTTTATTGTATTGTATAACAACATTTGCTTTCATGAATAATTCCCTCATGTATAACATACTCCTATACAGCAATGCAACTTCGTTAAGATTGCAGCGAAAGTCCCATTGAGCGTTATGAATTACAGTGGTAATTCAACTGCAATGACGTCATACTCAACTACCATAGTAACAGAGCCATTCTTGTCAAGAACAAGAAGTATTCAGAGCCGGGCTCTTTTAACTTTTAGTCAACAGAGAAAACCAACAAATGCAGTGTCCAGGCAACACCGCTTTCTCCCGGATTATTGACAATTTTGGACGCGCTAGTGGTATTATGTATGATAATCATAAATTATTGTAGAATAATTTGGATTGTATTTTTGCACGTATTAATAAAGGGTTAAAGTTCAGGGTATTAATTGGGTATGAAACAAGTGAAATCTCCCAGAAACAGTTCTATATACACTTACCATAGCTAGCTTTAACAGTAATTTAGTTCTAGAAGACGTGTAATCAAATTTCTTATAAAGCTTTTGAAGCACAAATTGCACTACACTTTTCTAACTGCTTCAATCAAATGTTTTCTACAGCGTTGTCAATATCTCGGGCTATAAACTATTTACAATGAGGTGACATAAAGCAGGCTAAACTATAATAATGCGACACTAGTGCCAGTGTCTACCACTGAACTAACAGGATATATATATATATATATATATATATATATATATATATATATATATATATATATATATATATATATATATATATATATATATATATATATATATATATATATATATATATATATATATATATATATATATATATATATTTACGTATAAATGGTCACTAGGACAAGGTAAAACATAAACCTGGTTTTTGCACGGCTAGCTCGGCGTGCGGGTGAGGGTCTATTGGGACAAAGCAGTCTCGTCTCCGTAGTTTACGCTATCTACCAAAGTCGAAATCGGGAAAATGACACAATAGGTTCCGATAGGCGCCAGGATATTCTAAAAGAACACACTAGGGTGTTTTAAAATGCGAATAAAACGGCGGTACGCAGTGGTTCGAATACCCAACTTACCACACTTACCAATCGTAACGCTCTTAGCTCAGGTTCCGCAATACCGCTTCACCTGAAAAGGCTTCAAAATCTGCACCTTAATCTGCTCAACTTAACACCGTCAGCTATACTCAAATTCAATACAAATCTCTAATGCTCCCCTTACGTTAAATTACTAATCTCCTTAAATTAATCCAAATAACACATACTAAACTGACTTCAATTCAGTTACAACTCTTTTCTAAACTTGTAAATTATGTTACGTTAATTTAATTTGCCCATCAAACAAAACAAAACAAAACAACAGTCCAACTTCTCTCAAATAAAAGGCGACGACGCTCTACTATTCGAGCAATAAATTATCACCCTATGTCCAGGCTTAATATCAAAATAAATACCAGAATAGTAACTAAGTTAAACATTTATTAAATCAAAATAAATAAATAAATAAAACAATGAAAGTTTAAACAGGTCATTTGAATATAAAGGTAATCGTATCTTCTTAACTTTTACCTCATTAAATTCTGGCCAGTAGCAAAACTATCTTAAACTAAATTGCATTCAAAGAAATTCAATAAATTTGGATTACTCCAGCACGTAAATCTTATATAAACTGAATAATGAAGGTAAGATTTTATCTACCTCCTTGCATAAAATATTAACGGTATAAAAAAACAAAACACCTTAAATAGCTACTAAATAGACAAAGGAAACTGTCCGAGAACGTTAACAGAATGACACAATAAATTCAAAAAAAATACAAATAAACTACTTCCAACAGGTTCCTTCGTTAACACACATTACATAAAAACACAATGAAATTTTATTCTTTTAAGTCGCAAGATCACCAACAGAATGTAAATTCATATTACCTAAGTCATGCAGGAAAATAGGGATGATTTCTGGTCTAGGACAGCGTCAGATACGGCTTGTACAGTCCACCGTATTGCTGCTGGTCGACGACACAAAGCTGCCTTCCCCAGGTCTCTAACTTGAATTCAACTTGCTTTTCAACAAAATGCCTCGTAACTTATTGAAGCAGCATAAATTAACTTAAATCACTTTAATAATTTCTTTTAATTCAGTTGTTAAGTTCGACAACCAAAATAAAACACTCAACAAATCTTTTATACAGTTTACGTTAACAGGTTCAAATTACGAACAAAACAATCCTAAACGGTATGTGTGTGGGCGATCGTCCACTGACACTTAAATTTTAGGAAAGGGTTCTTAATTATATCTCGTTACTAACGAAAATTCAATAGTCCTCAGGTTCGCACTACAATAAACACGAACCAAATTTCTATCATAAACGCACTCGAAGATGCCGTTCTTCTCCACTAAACTAAATAAATGCGCGAGCCCGGTTGAAATGTTACTTCACAAAAATCCCAAACTTGGTTATAATCGACTATTCTTTCAAGTCCTCAACACTACTCCCTTACTTTCACTAGGAGCTCGCACAATGATGAAACCCCAATTCCGATAATTTGACGACTTCCACGCACACTTCGTTATCGTTTGTTGCTTCACCATGCCTCGTCCCTTCTAAAACAATTTCTCTTCCAAAATTCGCAAAATACGGCGTAAGGCCGATAACTTCATGAGTAGCCGTGCGGATGGCACATGCCACTTCCGCTAAATACTTATCCCAATTTCGTTGGTTGTCTTCGATATAAGACGCTAACATTGTTTTCATAACTCGATTAACCCATTCTGACGGATTCGCCTGAGGATGGTAGTTGGCGTTAAAATTATCTTCGCTTTACATGACGCGACCATTTTCTGAAATTCCCTACTGAAATTGTGACCCGTTGTCACATAAAACATATAACGGTACTCCAAACATAAGAAAACGTTATCTTCTATATTCTTAACCACATTAGCGGCAATAGCGGTATGTAACGGGAAAATAATACAAATTTTGAAAAATAATCAGCGACTACTAAAACGTACGAATATCCCTTACTCGACTTCGGTAAAGGTCCCACAATGTCCGTGGCAATCATCTGCCAAGGCTTATCAATAACTGGATGTCTGGCCATGAGCCCTGCTGGTTTCTTCTGTTCGGGCTTATACTTAATACATGTACTACACATTAATATGACGGACTACGTCCCTTTCATCTTCGGCCAATAGTGTTGTCGAGAAATACGCTCATAGGGCTTAAATATCCCAGCATGTCCTGCTTTAGGGTCGTCATGATATTGCGATAAAATACGGGGTCTATCCCCTTTCGGCACTACGATACGCCACTGTGCTTCATCTCCTCTTAATCTCGGATAACTATACTTTACATGTTTCCACAATTGTCCACCCTCGACTTTCCACTGCGGGTATGCGATTGGTCTAGCAGCGACGTTTCGCATCATCTTTCTCATCTATCGATCACTTCCTTCCATCTTCCTTTCCTCCTCTTCCATAGTCTTATTCGGGTCGTCACCTTCGGGTGTTATAGGTTCGTCAATTACTTCAATGATCGGTACGGAGCGCGACAATGTGTCCGGTACGACATGATCCTTTCCTTTACGATGAATGATCTCAAAACTGTACTGCTGAAGACGAATAGCCCATCGAGCTAATCGACCGGTAGGTTCTTTCAAATTGTGTAACCAAACTAAAGATGCGTGATCAGTAATGACGGTAAATTGTGCTCCCTCCAAATAAGGTCGTAACTTCTCCACAGACCAAAGTACAGCTAAACATTCCTTCTCTGTAGTTGAAAATTTCCTTTCGTTCTTCGTCAATGATCTACTATTGTAACATATTACTCGTTCCTCTCCATCAATTGTCTGCGTCAACACTGAACCAATTCCATAATCTGATGCATCTGTCTGGACGGTATACGGTAGCGAAAAATCTGGACACGATAATATGGGTGCGGTAACCAAACAATCCTTCATAGTTTCAAACGCTTTGTCACAATCTTCATCCCAATTAAATTTAGCAAACTTCTTCAATAACTTCGTTAATGGTGCAATAATGGTCGAAAATCCTTTTATAAAACGACGATACCAGCTCGCTATGCCGATCAATCGCTTCACTTCAGTTCGACTCTTTGGTGTTGGAATCTTCAAGATGGCGTTGACCTTTTCTGGGTCAACCGATAACCCATTTTCGTTAACTCATAACCCAAATATCTGCCCCGATTGGGTACTGTAAATGCGGTATATTGCTTTGAATCTTCAGCCATCGGTATGTGCCAATAAGCTGACTTAATGTCCAACGATGATATGTATTTTGCGTCACGTAAGCGGTCTAAAATTGCTGAAACGTACGGTAACGGATATGCATCTCTCTCGGTAACTTTATTTACTTTTAACTCCCATCCTTCTTCTTTACTAGTAGTATCGGACTTGACCAAGCGCTATTAGATTTCTCAATCACATCCATCTTCAACATTTTTTCTAACTCGAGATCTATTTGTTGCTGAATAAACGGTGACACACGATAATATCGTTGCTTAATTGGTTCACTACTTGTCTTAATTTTGTGTTCCACTAAAGTTTTACATCCTAACTCCTTGCCTTCAATGTTAGCAAAATAACTGTCCACTACTCCATCCAATTGTCTTAATTGTCCTCCATTCAGATGTAAACGTGAGCAAATCTTCGGCTCTCTATCTTCCATAGCATTAATAGTTTCCTCATTTTCAAATTTCCACTCTCCTTTTCTTAAGTCCGGAACAAAATTCGCTCGTTTCCAAAAATCGACTCCTAATATCAACTGATGTGGTATCTCCAATACAATAATGACGTTAATCGTAATAATTCTTCCCTTAAATTCGATCGGAACAATGGCCGACCCGATACTCTTCACTGATTGACCATTAGCTACGACACAGGTTGACGTAAACTCTCTGTTTAATTTCACTCGCAATTGACTCAATTTCTCCCATCCATTTCTTCCAATGATGGTCTTCGTAGATCCACTATCCAATGATCCCAATAACTCTTGACCAAAAATCTTGACCGTGAGAAACGGTCTCTCATCTGAATCCTTTAAATCGAAAACGTAATCTAATAAAACTTTATTCCTTGAAAAAGTTACTTCGTCCTTGGCTCTTAAACTATTATAATAAACTGCCGACTTAATGTAGATCTTGGAAGGCAATACGCGGCTAACTATTGCTTCCTTAACCCGTTTCACCGTCCCTGAACATTTAGGATAACTCCTAACTGTTACGTCTTTCTTTCCACATCGATAACAATATCTTCTTTTCCTAGGTGTAGGACACCTTAACGCGATATGGCCAGGCTTCTGGCAATTCCAACAAGGTCTACTTCCATCCCCTTCACGACGGGTTTCTACGTCGCGAGGCTTCACGAATTTCCGGTACTAATGCTCTTTCTTCTCGAACCTCCTTCATCGGCTCGAAGCTTCTCCTACGTAAGCTAAGTCCACTTCTAAATCAGATCGTTTCTTACTAGGCGGTACGTAATTATTCATAGCTTGGACGCGTTCTTCGATAAACCGTCCGTACTTCACGAGATCATTAACCGAATTAATTTCCGTCAAGCCAAGTTGGGCTTGATACGATGGTGCGATATTCTTCCTTAAAACCTTCAACTGTTTCTCTTCAGAAAATTCTTTATTAAGACGCGAAAACAACGTACGCATAACTGCAATATAAATTCCTATTGGTTCATCAATACCTTGAGTTCGTCGCTTAATTTCTTCCAACAATCTGTCATTATAATCAACGGGTTGAAATTAAACCATCAACAAATCAACTAACTCACGCCAAGTATTAACTTCTTTCCTAACTGATCTAACATAAACTAACGCATTACCGGTAAATAAATCTAAACATTCCGCAAATAATTGGCTATCGTCAACTCGTCTTGAAACTTGTAATTCCGAAATTCGTTCCAAAATGCACTCAATGATAACAATTTAGAGTCGCCAGAAAATGTCAAATTCCATTTACAAACTGGTATACTTTTTGCAACAACACTCGTAACCGGTGAGGTACTCAAATTTAAATTACTAAAGGTACTGAAACATTAATTTTTGAATTTAGCTCTTCGCTATTTGAACTATGACCTATTGATTCTAACGATGTACTTCTTAAAACTAGACGCTTATCTAAAAGTTCATATTTCGACTGAAAACAGCAATTTCAACAAACAAACTTTCCTTAATTTTTCATCGATATCTGATTTCGACTGATCTATTAATTCTACCTAATAAATGCTTAATTTTGGTCTCGACAGTCGTTAAAACTTTACTAGACGCATTAACTTTAACCTTCTCTAATAATTTTCCAATTCCACTTTCGTTTCCTCAATAGCAACTTTATCTGTCTCAAAATCGAACGGATATTCGGGACGTAATGACACTTTACCACCACTTTCTTCATTTAAAATATTACGTAACAATGCGCGTAATGCTGTTACCCTAATGTTAAATCACCACCTCTAACCGCCACTTCATACCTCTATTCACTAGGCGTCAATCTATCAACATTTATTGTATAACCCATTTTAAAATTACGAACAAGCACAAACGAAATTCATAATAACTACAAAAATACCAAATACGAGAGAAAAAAACGATAACGTTATCCTAAAATACAATCCTAAAAAAAAAATACTAGAAAAACTACTTCGAAAACTGTCCTAACTCGGCCCAACACGTTGCGGCGCCAACTTTATCTGTTACGGTATAAATGGTCACTAGGACAAGGTAAAAGATAAACCTGGTTTTGCACGGCTAGCTCGACGTGCGGGTGAGGGTCTATTGGGACAAAGCAGTCTCGTCTCCGTAGCTTACCAAAGTCGAAATCGGAAAATGACACAATAGGTTCCGGTAGGCGCCAGGATATTCTAAAAGAATACACTAGGGTGTTTTAAAATGCGAATACAACGACGGTACGCAGTGGTTCGAATACCCAACTTACCACACTTACCGATCGTAACGCTCGTAGCTCAGGTTCCGCAATACTGCTTCACCTGAAAAAGGCTTCAACAACCGCACCTTAATCTGCTCAACTTAACACCGTGCAGATATACCCAAATTCAATACAAATCTCTAATGTTCCCCTTACGTTAAATTACTAATCTCCCTTAAATTAATCCAAATAACACATACTAAACTGACTTCAATTCAGTTACAACTCTTTGCTAAACTTGTAAATTATGTTACGTTAATTTAATTTGCCCATCAAACAAAACAAAAGAAAAACAACACTCCAACTTCTCTCAAATAAAACGCGACGACGCTTTACTATTCGAGCAATAAATTATCACCCTATGTCCAGGCTTAATATCAAAATAAATACCAGAATAGTAACTAAGTTAAACATCTATTAAATCAAAATAAATAAATAAAACAATGAAAATATAAACAGGTCAATTTGAATATAACGGTAATCGTATCTTCTTAACTTTTACCTCATTGAATTCTGGCCAGTAGCAAAACTATCTTAAACTAAACTGCATTCAATGAAATTCAATATATTTGGATTACTCCAGCACGTAAATCTTATATAAACTGAATAATGAAGGTAAGATTTTATCTACCTCCTTGCATAAAATATTAACAGTATAAAAAACAAAACACCTTAAATAGCTACTAAATAGACAAAGGAAACTGTCCGAGAACGTTAACAGAATGACACAATAAATTAAAAACATACAAACAAACTACTTCCAACAGGTTCCTTCGTTAACACACATTACATAAAAACAATGAAATTTTATTCTTTCAAGTCGCAAGATCACCAACAGAATGTAAATTATATTACCTACGTCATGCAGGAAAATAGGGATGATTTCTGGTCTAGGACAGCGTCAGATACGGCTTGTACAGTTCACGTATTGCTGCTGGTCGACGACACGAAGCTGCCTTCCCCAGGTCTCTAACTTGAATTCAACTTGCTTTTCAACAAAATGCCTCGTAACTTATTGAAGCAGCATAAACTAACTTAAACCACAGTTTACGTTAACAGGTTCAAATTACGAACAAAACAATCCTAAACGGTATGTGTGTGAGTGATCGTCCACTGCGTACACTTAAATTTTAGGAAAGGGTTCTCAACACTCCCTTACTTTCACTAGGAGCGCAATGATGAAACCCCAATTCCGATAATTTGACGACTTCCACATGCACACGACTTTACGCTTCAAAAGCTTAAGACAGAGTCTCTCTCATTCAAATTACTTTCTCGCCATATTAAAAAAACGTTCCCCTCCATACAAATTTATTCAAACAAACCAATCAACCATTTTAATTTCAAAACTTCTACCCCCTTAAATTTACGATGCTATCTCGACTTCAGGCGAAGAAACTGCCCCGTCTGCACTTTCCTTCGACACGATACAGAAATGTTATTGCAAAGGTACAACCAATCGCCCATCCATAATACTAACACGGATGAAAACCAACATTCTGACTCTACAACTGCTCCTCTACACGAATGCGAAAGTATGGCACCAATGCGATAACAACGCTTATTTATAATGAAACTTAAAAAATCAAATGAATTTATCTCAATAAAACTTCGCATATGATTCGGGCAATAAACTGAAGATTGTACTTAAAATTCCAAAAAAAAACTACACTGACTTGCTTAATGAAAATTACGTAACTAATACCAAAAAACGAAATTCCTTAATACATTTGGCACATTCCTAAAATTCCTTTACATACAGCGTGTTCCATTCAAACAAAACATTCATCTACAGTAAGCTCTTAACCAAAACAAAAAAATATATACATACAGAATCTAACTAAGCGAATAAAATTACACACAAAATTACCCAATGCGTATACAGGGTGTTCAAAATACCTGACAATATATATATATATATATATATATATATATATATATATATATATATATATTCAACGTAAAGGAAAGGATCATGTCGTACCGGACACATTGTCGCGCTACCGTACCGATCATTGACGTAATTGACGAACCTGTAACACCCGAAGGTGACGACCCGAATAAGACTATGGAAGAGGAGGAAAAAGATGGAAGGAAGTGATCGATGGATGAAAGATGATGCGAAATGTCGCTGCTAGACCAATTGCATACCCGCAGTGGAAAGTCGAGGTGGACAATTGTGGAAACATGTAAAGTGTAGTTATCCGAGATTAAGAGGAGATGAAGCACAGTGGCGTATTGTAGTGCCGAAAGGGATAGACCCGTATTTTATCGCAATATCATGACGACCCTAAAGCAGGACATGCTGGGATATTTAAGCCCTATGAGCGTATTTCTCGACAACACTATTGGCCGAAGATGAAAGGGAACGTAGTCCGTCATATTAATAAGTGTTGTACATGTATTAAGTATAAGCCCGAACAGAAGAAACCAGCAGGGCTCATGGCCAGACATCCAGTTATTGATAAGCCTTGGCAGATGATTGCCACGGACATTGTGGGACCTTTACCGAAGTCGAGTAAGGGATATTCGTACGTTTTAGTAGTCGCTGATTATTTTTCAAAATTTGTATTGTTTTTCCCGTTACGTACCGCTACTGCCGCTAATGTGGTTAAGACTATAGAAGATAACGTTTTTCTTATGTTTGGAGTACCGTTATATGTTTTATGTGACAACGGGTCACAATTTCGAGTAGGAATTTCAGAAAATGGTCGCGTCATGTAAAGCGAAGATAATTTTAACGCCAACTACCATCCTCAGGCGAATCCGTCAGAATGGGTTAATCGAGTTATGAAAACAATGTTAGCGTCTTATATCGAAGACAACCAACGAAATTGGGATAAGTATTTAGCGGAAGTGGCATGTGCCATCCGCACGGCTACTCATGAAGTTATCGGCCTTACGCCGTATTTTGCGAATTTTGGAAGAGAAATTGTTTTAGAAGGACGAGGCATGGTGAAGCAACAAACGATAACGAAGTGTTCGTGTGGAAGTCGTCAAATTATCGGAATTGGGGTTTCATCATTGTGCGAGCTCCTAGTGAAAGTAAGGGAGTAGTGTTGAGGACTTGAAAGAATAGTCGATTATAACCAAGTTTGGGATTTTTGTGAAGTAACATTTCAACCGGGCTCGCGCATTTATTTAGTTTAGTGGAGAAGAACGGCATCTTCGAGTGCGTTTATGATAGAAATTTGGTTCGTGTTTATTATAGTGCGAACCTGAGGACTATTGAATTTTCGTTAGTAACGAGATATAATTAATGAACCCCTTTCCTAAAATTTAAGTGTACGCAGTGGACGATCGCCCACACACATACCGTTTAGGATTGTTTTGTTCGTAATTTGAACCTGTTAACGTAAACTGTATAAAACGATTTGTTGAGTGCTTTATTTTGTTTGTCGAACTTTAACAACCTCGAATTAAAAGAAATTATTAAAGTGATTTAAGTTAGTTTATGCTGCTTCAATAAGTTACGAGGCATTTTGTTGAAAAGCAAGTTGAATTCAAGTTAGAGACCTGGGGAAGGCAGCTTTGTGTCGTCGACCAGCAGCAATACGGTGGACTGTACAAGCCGTATCTGACGCTGTCCTAGACCAGAAATCATCCCTATTTTCCTGCATGACTTAGGTAATATGATTTACATTCTGTTGGTGATCTTGCGACTTAAAGAATAAAATTTCATTGTGTTTTTTATGTAATGTGTGTTAACGAAGGAACCTGTTGGAAGTAGTTTATTTGTATTTTTTTAATTTATTGTGTCATTCTGTTAACGTTCTCGGAAAGTTTCCTTTGTCTATTTAGTAGCTATTTAAGGTGTTTTGTTTTTATACCGTTAATATTTTATGCAAGGAGGTAGATAAAATCTTACCTTCATTATTCAGTTTATATAAGATTTACGTGCTGGAGTAATCCAAATTTATTGAATTTCTTTGAATGCAATTTAGTTTAAGATAGTTTTGCTACTGGCCAGAATTTCTACCCCTTAAATTTACGATGCTATCTCGACTTCAGGCGAAGAAACTGCCCCGTCTGCACTTTCCTTCGATACGATACAGAAATGTTATTGCAAAGGTACAACCAATCGCCCATCCATAATACTTACACGGATGAAAACCAACATTCTGACTCTACAACTGGTCCTCCACACAAATGCGACAGTAAGGCACCAATGCGATAACAACGCTTCTTTATACTGAAACTTAAAAAATCAAATGAATTTATCTCAATAAAACTTCGCATATGATTCGGGCAATAAACTGAAGATTGTACTTAAAATTCCAAAAAAAAACTACACTGACTTGCTTAATGAAAATTACGTAACTAATACCAAAAACGAAATTCCTTAATACATTTGGCACGTTCCTAAAATTCCTTTACATACAGCGTGTTCCATTCAAACAAAACATTCATCTACAGTAAGCTCTTAACCAAAACAAAAAAATATACATACAGAATCTAACTAAGCGAATAAAATTACACACAAAATTACCCAATGCGTATACAGGGTGTTCAAAATACCTGACAATATATATATATATATATATATATATATATATATATATATATATATATATATATATATATATATATATATATATATATATATATATATATATATATATATCACAACTCTAGTAAAATAGTATACACATTTATCTGTTAAATCTACGCTGTTGTTGAAAATACAATGCACTTTAAATACGGAATTCAAAAGTTAGCATATGTGAAATGGTAGTTACGTGACCTTTTAGAATGTTAAATTGACGAATGATCTGTAATTATTAAATAGACCGTTATTTATGTAAATATATTTTATTATGAGATAAAGAATAATTCTAACGTATTTATATTATCGAAATTTAGTTAAGCTTATTGTTAGTTAAAGCCAAATTGCCGCTTTTGAAGAGGAGCGGTCGGGTTGCCCAGATATTCATCTACTGAATGTATATCCTGATTATAAAAGCAATGTGCACGTATAGTCTGTCGTTGCTAGCGCCCATGTTCTAGGCTCATACCCCGTTGATCAAGCCTTCTCTGTCCATTTTCTGTATGATTTTCCAATGTTATTATGAGGTTTACCATCTTATTTTCTAATGATCCGGTTTTAAAAAATGACCCGGTATCAGCAGCGTGCGTCTATTACATTTTTGATGGGTCCCAGGGGCTTCGAATACAGACATGCTTTTATTTGAGAGAGAGAGGTCTTTAGTCTCTCGCAGTGTAGTAAACACTTGATATTACTTTCCCTAGTCCATCGATACGAGAATGCCACCGGGTTGCAGTTGGCGTTAATGTTTTTTGTAATTTAGGTTTGTATTGCTGATTGACCTTGCTTTATGATTTTTCTGGTTAATACGAAAATAGTGCCTGTGTCACTTTATATGTGTCATTTAAACGTTGTGACAAATGCTTCGCAATATTTAAATATATTGCTCGTGTTATTAGGGATATAAGTACTACTAAGTATCCTTTTTTTGATTGCTGGTCCCGAGCTCTCTATACTTTTTTTGTAAGGCATCCGCATAGTTTACTCCACATTGTTCAAATGGTGATGATGGTGTTATCCTTGCGGCTGATTAAACAACCATTAGTTGTTATACTGCATACATCTTGTACAATTGTTGATAATAGAGTGAATCCCTATTCTCCTATTGACGGTATCCAGACCAGTAGCTTCCTTTTAGTTGCGTTACTTTGGTTGGAATACCCCCGTGCAGAGTTTTAGAGTGTGCGTCCAAGATAAACGGGTAAACTAGGTGACCTCTTGATTCTAATATAACCAGGTCTCTTTTTACATAATGAAGTAACGAGTTGCGCAGTCCCCTGTAATAACCGAGTAGACCGCCTTTATCTTTAACCAAATTTAGCGACAGTAGAGAATTGGCTTCGTTCACTCACGTTCTTGAACATAATTTGGATTTCAGTTATGTTAATGATGAGAACCTTTTCATGAAGGTACTGGCTTCTGTTATGCGCGCTGCTGCTAGTCATTTTCTGACTTCCAATTGGTGGGTTTGGGTTTTGTATTGTTCATACTGTTATATGTTTCTCTATTGAGTGATTGTGATACTTCTTCATGCTATGTGGGATTATTTAACCATAATTCTTGAATGACCCGCTGTCATGTTATGATTGTAGGAGATAGACATCCTGTAGGATCGAATAAACTTGTCACAGAATCTTGCAATTTGTTATCTTACTGCTGGTTTTGTCAGCTACGAACCTGAATGCGTCTAGGTATGGCATTCACAGTGTGCCCAAGGATAAAATTAGACACAGAGGTATCTGTTCGTTCTATTAGAACGTTGTTCAATAGTTCTTACTTGCTCATTGGCCACTTATATGATCTCCTCTTTATTAGCATACTTACAATACGGGTTTTAGAGTTTTGTTGGTGCAGGGCGCCACATCAGGTAAGTAGATGTCTAATAGTGTTACTAGTGCAGCAGATGGGTAGAATTTTTTATTATTATTGGCTGCTGTTATAGCATTTTTACCGCCAGATATAGTATCGATATTGTTTAATATAATACTGGGGTTAATTAATATTTGCTTATGGGCTGACGGTGGTGAAACCCCCCGAGAATGGTTTGTCCTAGTTGTTTCTTTTTTATTTATCTATATTTAACGATCAATTTCTTAATGTCAGCTGTGGACGCGGACTGATAATTTACCTTTGCATCTATAAATTTAAGTTTATGACACAATTTTTTATAAGCCTTTAAAATTGAAAA